>QLTV01001495.1:3064230-3136148 GCA_003457575.1 Thermophis baileyi
CTCTCCCTACCCCTAACCCTATACCTAACCCTAACCCTAACCCTAACCCTAACCCTAACCCTAACCCTTGACGTGAGTGACCTCAAGTTGGCCACGCCCACCCAGTCACATGCCCACCCAGTCACATGAACACCAAGCCACCCCCACCCAGTCACATGACTGCCAAGCTACTCCCACCCCTGTCACATGACCGTCAAGCCACTCCTACCCGGTCACATGGCTGTCAAGCCACTCCCATAAAATTAAGCCACACCCACAAAATTAAGCCACACCCACAGAGTGGTAGTAAAAAAATTGGAACCCACCCCTGATCATGATTGCTTTAGAATGGTTTTGTCTTGTTGAGCTATTAAATAGTATGGTTTAAAAAAAATACTTTATAAAGGCTGCTTTGAGAATTTCATTATAGGATAATAAATATTACAAGAAATAACAAAGTAACGCTTGAAAGAAACTAAAACCCACAATGTTTTTACATGCAAATATGCTTGGGTTGGTCTCAAATATGCCAGTGTGCATTTATTGATAAATGTAGCTAATTCAGAGTTTTTGTTCAAGGCAGATTTTTATTTTGCACAGACAGAGAGTTCAAAAACTTTCCCCTCACAATCTATTTTCTCATCTTTCCTTCACTATCCTTCATACACAAAATAAACCAGGCAGCACAATACAGGTTAGACCATAATAAAGCCGTATTCAGACAAGGTGGTTCCTGCTTTTCAGTTGAGGCGGTACTGATGAGGGGAGAGGCACATGGATTACTGATTTATTATTTTATCAGGAAACCCAAATTAATGTGAATTATATATAACACGTATTAGATATAACTCCTTACAATAACAATTGTAATATATATTATGATGAGCTTTTGTTCTCAGGACATTAATCCTTTCAAAAAGACATCAGTGATGGTTAAGTGACAGCAAAACTACCATGATTCAGTTCCCATTATAGGCCCAATTCATATCACAAAAGGCATGGTGATTTGCCATTCATTTCCAACCATTTGCATAATGTACCTGCAAAATGAAAAATAGAGAGTCTGTCTAATACTAATAAAAGAATCCCATGGACTCTGCTGAGAACCAATTTACACAGAAATCTATCCCTATTCATTGACTGCCATGTGCTATGTCCCTTCACCCCATTCCACTCTGACTTGGCTGAATAAGATGTGAAGGGAGCGAGCACAAAAGGAACATTTCTTTTTTTCCACACCAATATGTACCAAAGGTTTTCCAAGAACACGTCAAGGCCTTTGTTTTGAACTTTTACCTTGGTACGCTAGCCAAGTAAGTCACAAGTTTCCGAAGATCTTCCTGCCTTATTCTGTCATGATTGCTGCGTGCTGGAAATGTCAGGATGGGACCTCCTCGTTTATCACGGCCGCCTGTAACAAAACAAACAATTGCTTGAAAATTAATCAGGAAACACATTACATCATGTGAGCCAAAGGAAGACGGAAATGACCGAACTGCAGCTTCTTTGTAAAGATCTCCTCTCACTTTTTGCCGCTTGAGTGATTAGGGCAGTTCCCTGACTATATTGTATACTACTATCACTTCAAGTGGAAGTGTTAAAGGTGTTTTTTATGTAAAAAAAAAAAAGTCAGCAATAAAAATGGTGATTATTCTGTATTTTCAAACATATGGATCTTTCAAAAGTTTAGGAGTGCCCACTAACAGCATTGGTTAGCACGTACAAATTTCAAACTCTTCAGATGGATGGATGGATGGATGGATGGATGGATGGATGGACGGATGGACGGATGGACGGATGGACAATTGGGCATTTTCTTAATATATTTGATTTTTAAATGACAACCGATGCTACTAAATCTATAGGCAAGAACTATTCTAGCAAAACTGAGATTGACTTTTCCCTATTGATGATTTCTGAAAAATCACATGAAAACTGAATCTGGGGAAAAATACTTTTCAAAAATACCAAGTGGTCTGGAAGACAGAACTATTAATAAAGTTCTGTTTCTGTTTAATATTTATAGATAGAGGTGAATCCCTTCCAACTTCCATACTGGGAAAACCTCTTTTGTATCTGTGCTTCTATTATAAACCTCAACCACTGAATTCCGGATACATTAATTCAGAATAAAATGAGAGGGTTTTATTTTGGGACTAACGAACAGGCGAAGAAAAAAGCCATGGAACTTTATTAACTGCAGTGAGAATAAATTATATATTCAAATATCACAAAATTTGACAATGGAAGAATGGTTGGTGAAGGTGATGAAACCTGCAGAGATGTCTAAATTAACTTCTCTGATTAGAGAAGACATAAAATCTACATTTATGACTGACGGGACTTTATAGTCTTTTTGAATGAAACAGAAAAAGATGCACTTATGACTTGTGGTTTTGGTGATTAGAAAAAGATTGGATAATAGAAAAAGGTGAGGTGTTTTTTTTTTGTAATCATAGAATAAGAGATAACTTTATAATCACATTTGTATTTGCTGCAAAGGAAATCAGAATCTTCTTTCTATTTCTTATCTTTTTTCTGCCCTTTTTCCTTTTTCTCCTGCTTTCTTTGTTCTCTTTAATTTGTATTAGTTTGTGTTAGTTTTTATGTTCTCTTTAAAACATAACATTTATCAAAAAAAAAAAAATATGGCAGTGATTTACCATTCATCTCTAGCCATTTGGACAACATAATTGCAAAATTATTGCAAAATTAAAAGTAGAGAATTTGTCCAATGCTAATAAAAATCCCACGAACATGCTGAAAACCAATTTACACAGAAGCTATCCCTTTTTCATTGTCTGCCATTGTCCTCGACTTACGACCACAATTGAGCCCAAAATGTATGTGCTGAGTAACACAGGGGTTAAGTGAATCTGGCTCCCCCGTTGACTTTCCTTATCAGAAGGTCGCAAAAGGGGATCACATGACCCCGGGACACTGCAACCATCGTAAATATGGGTCAGTTGCCAAGTGTCTCAATTTTGATCAGGTAACCATGAGGATGCTTCAACATCAGAAGTGTGAAAAATGGTCATAAGTCACTTTTTTTTCAGTGCCGTTGTAACTTCAAATGGTAACTAAACAAATAGTTGTAAGTCAAGGACTATCTGTATTATATATTTTTTTTCTGCCCCAACAGTAGCGTGATGCATCTGAGATTTTCTCTCTTGTGTGCTAAAATAAATTGATTTACTTTATCCACAGTGAGTTGTGTGAAAGAGGGCACCACATGTTGAACTGCCTTAGGCAAGAAGATGTCTCACGTAATCCAATATAAGTAAATAACATTCAAAAGAAATGTTGAAGTATTTTCCTAGGTGTAATGTGGTTGTGCATCAATTACTAACAGAAGAAAAGAAGAAAAGAAACAAACATGATACTTTATTACCTATAGTTATTAAAGGGCAATACTACTGCTTTCTATTTAATTCCTCAAACAAGTTGGAAAAATATTATGTTAATGAAGCAAGCAAGGCCATATTCTATACATATGAAGATTCCAAATACATATGAAGATGCATAGGAAGATTCTAAAAGTCGGTAGAGATTCTCAGTCATCCAGGTCATGGTTGTCCCAAAGGTGCTTTTTCAGGAGGCAACTGGACTTTCTTGTTTTTTCTTTTGAAGAAAATTCCCCACTATCCTGTCAGAGCTGAAGAAGCTTCTTGGATGAGAAGCAAAACGTCTTCAAAAGAAAAAACAAGAAAGTCCAGTTGCCTCCTGAAAAAGCACTTTTGGGACAAACATGACCTGGATGACTGAGAATCTCTACAGACCTTTAGCTATACAATTTGGGATGAACACCCTTTGAATCGTGTGGGAGTAGGAATGGATTTCCAGAGGGGGGAAAAACAAAATTGCAGATTACAGGAATCAGGAGCACTTACGGGAGTAGGAATGAATTTCCAAAGAAAAATTGCAGACTACAGGAACAAGGAGCACTACTCAGGTGACCCTGAGGACACAGATAAACCTCCAAGTGCTTCAACGACCCTCTAAAAGGATGCAGATTACCAGCTGTCTGCAAGGAATATAAATCCTTCCATTCCCCACTATCCTGTCAGAGTTGAAGAAGCTTCTTGGATGAGAAGCGAAACACCTTCAAAAGAAAAAACAAGAAATTTCAGTTGCCTCCTGAAAAAGCACCTTTGGACATAAGGAAGATTCCAAATCAGACTGAATTCTTGATAACTACATGGATATGTCCATGTGTTGGCAACCATGTAGGAGTAATTCCCCTTTTATTTTTCCACAATTCTTTTTGAATTCCAGTCTAACTTGTAGCCCTGGTACTTTCTAATCTCCCCCATCCAAGTACTAAAAAGGCCTGAACTTCCTTCATTCTGCTCAGCATGCTGACCACATCATATTAACCTTCTCCGCTCAATAGCACGGGATGAGATCCTTCGCTAAGAATAGAGTGAGTTAATTTCTGCTGTATTTTTACTTTTGTTCTTTCCTAAATTCATTTAATCTCATTTCCATATTAATCTGTGGACTTTTAAACCTATTCAAAAATATCTATTTCTGAGTGCAAAATTTAAGAACTTTAAGACCTAAAAGATAATGTATATCAATTCACAAAGTAGTCTGATAGATAATTCTTGAGCATTGCTAATTCTAACAGCTGATTTCACAACAATCAGCACTCTTGTCCAGTGTCAACATGAACCCTGTAAATCAGGGTGATCTACACAAAAATAAAAGATATAACTGACCAATATTAATTTGCTTAGTGCTTGCTTCCCAAACTAGTAATTTCTGTAACTTATTTATTTCTAAATTTTAAAAACAAAATAAAAAACAAAATCTTCTTTTAGAAGTAAGCCAGAGTTTAAAGCAGCTTTCCTGTATGTACAATAAACAGCAAGTGCAGCACTCCATTCAGCTCTTGGTACAGACTGACCTTCCTTAACCAGCAATTTATTTTTTACAATCTCAGAACAGAAAGAACTTTAAAATTAGCTTGAGAGATACTTTAAAATGTTTAAAATATTGTTGGGAATGTAGATATAGCAGAATGCAAAAAGAATTGCCTTTCATGGAGCAACAATAGGTATTACTTTATTTTAGATCACCGACCTTTCCAATAAAAACATTTTATTTTCTGTACCAAGTGAACACTTTCCCCAAAACAATTTTTTCTACGCAAGGACAAGGGCTGGCGTGAATGTCAGCAAATGTCATTAACAAACAATTGAATTGGAATGTAAGTTTTCTGTCCCTGAGAACTGCTTCCAAATGCAATTGGTGTTATTTTCTTCTTTTTATATATTACAACAGCAGCACATTGCATTTCCTTCCTCTTGACTCTCATTTTTCTCTTATTAACAATCTCCTTCTAAATATTTCCACAAACAGATGCCGCGGTCAAAGCCAAATTCATGCAACAATTGGCTAACATTCAGACCGAGTAACTCCTAGCACATACCTTTCAAAATGGCTATTTGCCTTCTTGATAATAGTTATATCCTGCATGAGGAGGACATTGGTGATCCTTCAGATATTGCTAAACCGCCGTGTGACATATGCTTGGTGGGGCTATTTAGATACAGTATCATCAATGTGCAGTGAGGTTGTGAAGTGTAATGTATCTGCCTGGGGAATGAGAGGTAGAAATGTGTAAAACAGTTCAAGTTGAACTGTTTTGACCTTGTAATAGATGTTTTACATGTTCAAAGTTCAAACAAGAACTAGGATTCAAGACCACTCAGAGACTGCAGCTGCTCCTAAATGCAGCAGCACAAGTAGTTATAAATAAAACCTTAATAAATAATACTCCTAATGTATTAGCTTCCCTGGCTATCAGTGGGCTACTGGGTACAATTCAAGATGCTGGTGCTCTTTCAGGCCCTGCATGGCATAGAACATAGATATTTGTAGGTCTCCAGTCTATCTATCTACAAAATTCAATAGAGTTGCTGCTTTGGGCCCATCAATTAAACAGTGTTATCTTATGGAAACCAGGAGGTGTCTCTCTTGAGGCCCCAAGACTGCTGGTCTTTAAAACATTTCCCAAACCTGGATCTTCCTCCAGACAATAGAACAGGATGGTGTATGAGCCCATTATAATTATGTTAATACGTTGTCTCTGGTGTATTGCATTTTATTTTTTATTGTCTACTTTTCATATTGTAATTTTTAAACTTTTGCTACCTGCCCAGAGTTGCTTAGCAATGGACAGCAACGTAAATTGAATAAATAGATAAATAAGAATTATGTTTCAGAGTCAGAACAAAACATAACAGCCTTGAATGGTGCCATGGGCATGCTGATTGTTCCAACCATGGCAGTTGGGATGAATACTGAGTTGTAATTGAAACACCCAGTGTTGTTGTTGTTTTGACTAAGACTGTAGAGCAACAGCGTTTGATCCAGTCATATTCAGAATTCAGAACACTCAAGCCATTTCAAGAGTATCTGGTTGAAACACAGCCAACTTGAAATGTTTAAGTGAGGTTACTTTGTTCGACACTCAAAAGAAAACATGTACAAAAATGTATCTAGTTTTGTTTCCATTTGGAGACTACATCTAGACTTGGGTTCGAGGACAACCTGTGAGAGTAAGTGTCTCGGGGACTTCCCA
This sequence comes from Thermophis baileyi, assembly GCA_003457575.1. Taxonomy (NCBI): domain Eukaryota; kingdom Metazoa; phylum Chordata; class Lepidosauria; order Squamata; family Dipsadidae; genus Thermophis; species Thermophis baileyi. The sequence continues at coordinate 3,070,799 of QLTV01001495.1, forward strand.
TTTCTCTGGTATCTCTCCAAAGCTGCTGAAAGAAACAGGTTTTCAGGGATTTCCTATAGTGCCAGTAGGGTAAAGCTACTCTCACTTTAGAGAAATGATCCTCTAAAACAGGGCTGTCAAACTCCCGGCCCGCAGGCTAATTGCATCATGCGCTGACCACGCCCGGTTTAGCAAAGGGGGAAAAAGTCCTGATATGTCACATGACGCCGCCATGACCATGTGAGTTTGACACACCTGCTCTAAAAGGAGGGTATCACAGCAGGAAAAATAATTTTAATTTAATAATTAAATTAGATAATTAACTTAATCTTAATGAGTAAGAAGTTAAGACAAATGGTTCATAAATCTTGTGTGTATATTTCAAAGAAGAAAATAGCTGGCCTCAAAGCAACAACTCTTATTGAATTTTGTAGACAGGTAGAGATAACTGGAGATCTACACATATCTAGGTTCTGTGCCTTGCAATGCCTTAAAAGTGAACACCAGCATCTTGAATTGTATCTGGAAGTATTGATATTCTGAGTTTGTAAAAATATTATATATAGGTTTCCTAACATAGCAATATCAGAACCCTTTAGCAACATCCAAACTGGAAATGAACAAACCAAGGAAACCGGTTTCTTTAAGCTTGACTACTTAGATTTATTAAAGAAAGATCACGGATTTTAACCAGTGTATTTGCTTTTAAATATAAATGTACTGTACATGTACATTCAAATTTAGTATCTAACTTTTTTCTCAGACATTTTTGATGGAGGGAGGATGTAGCCCGTCCATTCTGAAATGTAACCTGGCTGGCACCTGGGTTATCTGGACCCAACAGCTACCACACTTCTTATCAGTTTTAGAAAGATAACAGCAAAGGACAGAAGGCAAAATCTTCTAAGAGAGAAGACTTTGAAGAAAATCAAAAGTGTGAAATCAAAGCACAGAGAAAGGAAGGCACTTGAAAGCAAGTACCTATATATGAAAGGAAACTCATGTGATTTGGGTAGAAAAAGAGAAGCAAAATTCATTTTTGAGCTCGGGCTTTTTGTAGAGATATGCAGGACAGAATATAAAGAACAACACTTCAGCTGCAGGAAAGATGCTCCTTAGGCACCAAATAAACCATAAAGATACGTTTCCAAAAAAGCCACTGGTAATTGTTGCCTGTTACTGAGAGGCAGTGTAGCTGGCAAGGTTGATACTGAGCTTGCTGTGTCAAAAGCAATTGCCTTTTCATGCAGAGACAAAGAAGCAAGGCAATCGGACAAGATAGGTCTCAAGTGTCTTCTCTACCATCTTTTCAAAAGAGGATTTTACGGTAACCTTTTCATTCTGCACAACCTCTGCCAGTTTGGGCTCTATTATCTTTAGGTAATAAGTTACATTAGGACAGCATAAAATCTCCTTTCTGAACCAGAAGCCCATTTACACTTCAGAACAAAAGATGCAGTATTTTGAATAACTAAGACCAAAAGAAAGTCACCTGATGCAGTTTGTTTTTTCCCCAAGTCTATCAAAAATTCCAGAAGTAAAATTATCATTTTTTTTACCAGCATCTTTAACATGAGCACGGCTACCAATTGAGCAATACACGAAGGACATGGGGATGGCAATTACATGAATCTTGCTTAGATGAAGCCTGACCGATGTCTATTAAACTTGAGCATCACTCTATTTTACCATTTTAGGTCAATGGTCAAGGTAGTCCGCACTGCTTTTAACCTGGCAATATCTAGAAGCAAGATATTGAATAATGGATCACACATGCCAAGCATAGGATTGGATATAAATTCATAAAGCACATATACATATGCAATAACATTCATCTTTTAATTTGTAATTAATGTATTTGAACATTCAGTTCAGTATTGATTCCAAAGGCATGAACATGGAGTAGTATACAACTTTTATGCTTTGTCTATCCACCTTCTAGTAAAAAATATAGCACATCCATGTTAACATGGAAATAAATCTCATTATTTATGCAATTATTACATGCATTCAGTCAGTCATTCAATTTGTACGACTGCCCTTCTCACCTAAGTGACTCTCGGCTCACAAAGTTTACAATGTATTAACATTACCTCTTGCTTTTCCACTTCTCTTGCTTTCCTCCACTTCAAAATGGATAATAATTAAACACAAAATAGAATAGACAGTTGTAATTAAAGCATAAAAGCAAATAAATAGTTAGGCAGTAAGCAACAACCATCAGCAAAAACCCATTTGAACAAAAGCCGGTTGAGATAAAAACCTATTTACTTGCTGCAAGGAGAACAATTAAGATGAACCTTCCCAGCCTTCTATTTTATTTGCAATTTCAGAACCTCGATGGAAACAGCAAATGTCTGAGGAATAAAGAAGGCCACTGCTGAGAATCTTAAAACTCAAGTAGGCTGAGAGAGAAAGAATTTAATCTTTCAAATAACCTACTCACAAATCATGTGAGTTTTATAAATCATAACCCACACTTTGAATTATGTCTGGAAACTGCTTTCACTTCTTACTCACACTATAATTAAAGGTATATGAGTTTGATAATCTTCTGTATTTGATCACCCAACGATGGGAATAATGTGTCTTTAAGACATTTTGTTTTTTGTTTAAGAATCAGCATTTACTTGCTGTTTAATCTTTATTATCTTGCCCCACTGGAATCCTGTCGTCTCTCTTCTGACTTGACTTTTTGACACTTACCCCTTATTTTGTGCTTATATTATTTCTAATTTTCAACCATTCAAAACAGAAGGAAGTTTATCTTACAGATACAATGTGAGAACGTTGTGCAGTTTTCAATATGTTGCTGTTCTGTTATTGAACTACAGCCCAACCATTTTATTTTAATTTAGCATTGGAACCGAATAGATTTGCAGAAATTATAATTAATTTTAGCTATATGTAGAACCATATGTCATCATGCTAAATTATAGAGAAATACAAAAGTCATTGCACAAGTTTAAAACAACTCATTATTTTTAATCCAATAACCAACTAAGAAATTGCAGGTAGATAGTCATTCAATGTCCATTTAGGAAGGTATCTTATATTGAGCCAGATTCTATTCTTGTACCCCATTTTCATTGACAATGGGGTAGATAACCAAGAGATCAGCTAGATGTTTTGGATGACAGTTACCATATATATTGCTTTTGACCAAGCTTGGGCTAATGGGAGTTGAAATACAAAAAGTATCTCCGGTTCCACAAACAGGATTTTTGTTTGAATCATAAGTAGTGATGGTAAAAATTGAATATCGGACCTTATTCATTTAATTCATATCCATCTTTTCATGAAGAAACTGTTCTCACGGAGGCAAGAAATAAAGGAAAAGAAATTAAAAACAGAGTTTAAAATGTCATTAAAATACGTCAGTACAACATGGCTTAACAGGTACCCTTGGGATTCTACTTGTTAAAACATTATTTAAATCCAATCGATAGATTACTGTTTCCCAATATCTTGTGAAACTCAGAAACAAAACAAAACTAATTTTTGCTAGCATTAATTAAACTTCAGAATGGAAATGAAAAGACTGTGAACTTACCTGAAACAAAGGCCACCTTTTCCTTTAGTATGGGAAGGACATCAGCAGCTTTCAAGCCATCATTGCGGAAAGATCCTGCAAAAAATGAAGGAAAGGGGGGGGGGGGAGAAAAGAGCAATATTCAGTTAAAAGATATTCCACCTTTTGACCTTGTTTATTTCATCTAGTCAAATCAATAGAAAGTGAATTTCTACACTTTGGGGTTGAAAAGATGTGATGACCTAAAAAATTTGACCCACTGCAATTTTCTTCTAAAGAAAAATCTATCATTTTATCCATGAAGCATTCTGCATGATCAGACTACAGTATGAAATTAGTGGGGTTTTTTTTTCATTTTCCATCCTACTGTTATAGTATCTAGGCTGAAATATAAGCAGTAGAGAGTGAAAATGCCTCCTGTTGAAGACTGATTCCTGGTGATTGTATCCATGCAATTTTATTGCCAGGAAGTGGCAGATCATTCTTCTCTAAGGGTTTTGTTTTTTTTTAAATTAAAAAAAATATATCACTCAAAGCTACAACTCTGATGATATCCCATTCAAGGTTAATCTTGTTTAACTTCTAAAATCAGTAAAAGTCAGTTAAGGTGTTGTCCATCTGCTGAAGTAGCATGCTGGCAACGTCATTAAAAAATTAAAACAATTTCAAAAATACAAAAATTATATATTAAAGTTAATCGCGGTCCCTAGGACTTTTCCAATTGTATGATTTTATATCAACACATCTGAAATTCCAGATTTGAGAATCAGAGGGATAAACCTTAAACCTTCGCATACATCCCTCAAAATGCTGTTCTCCCTTTAATATGTATATTCTGCAGCAAGGAATATACGAAGGTAAGAGTTCTATATAGGAAGACTGGCTTGCCTGTTAAAAATACAGATTGGGGATCAACTCTCTTTCTTTCTGGTAACCATTTGAGCTTCATTCCCCAAAGAGCTTCTCTGGGCCATATATCACCTAGCTTCAAAGTGTTCTCACTGCAGTAGAGGTAGTCCTCGACTTACGACCACAATTGAGCTCAAAATTTATGTGGTTAAGTGAGATATTTGTTAAGTGAGTTTTACCTCATTTTATGACCTTTCTTGCCTCAGTTGTTAACTGAATCACTGCAGTTGATAAGTTAGTAATACGGTTGTTAAGTGAATCTGACTTCCCCGTTGACTTTGCTTGTCAGAAGGTCACAAAAGGTGATCGCATGACCTTGGGACACAGCAACGGTCATAAATATGAACCAGCTGCCAAGAATCTGAATTTTGATCACAGGATCATGGGGATGCTGTAAATGTTGTAACTGTGAAAAATGATCATAAGTCACTTTTTTCAGTGCCGTTGTAATTTTGAACACTCACTAAATGAACTGTTGTAAGTCGAGGACTACCTGTACAAGTAGATGATTGCATATATGCTACAAATAAGAACTATGGTTTATGATTTCTTACATTTCAAACATGTTCATCAAAGGAAAGTAAAATGCCATATGGTAGTTACTACTGATTGGGCCTTGGCGGCTTCCTCTTCATTCATTCTTAAATAGACTAATAAATCATCACTTTATCCTCCCTAGAAACCCAACGAAGTTCAGATTTCCTGTCTTTCCCAAACAAGAAGCATGTCTGCTTTCTGTCAAGGTGCATGAGTCATTTCTAGGCTGACTTGAGGCAGCTCAGCTGCTGGTTAAGAGTTGAGGGAGGACAAAATTTTGGTTGCCATGGTACAGTGAGGAGTGAATGCAATTCACGTTCCCCTCACACAATAATAACTATTCAGTTGAAATTCCACCTACACCATCAGGACAACAACAGTTATGGCAGACAAAGGAACCTATAATTTCCTAGCACCAAAGCCAAGCAATGCTGAGCAGAAGATACGCCACTGGATTAGAAGCCATTTTGTGTTCACTGTAATGAAGTCTTTCCCTCTTGAGAGTTACCCAACAGTAGCTAACCTCTGCTCATTTTCTGTTTCTAAAGAGAGATGGTTAACATGATGATTTATTACTGAAGGCCAGCAGAGAAAAAGAAAAAAAATCACATTCTTCTCAAGTATTCTTCTCTTACATTTATACAATTCCTTTAAAAAATGACACATTTTCCCACAATTTTTAAAGCTATGTACAGGTAGTTCTCAACTTACAACAGTTCATTTAGTGACAATGTTACAATGAAAAAAGTGACTTATTTACACTTACGACCATTGTAGCATCCCTATGGTCACATGATCAAAATTCAGATGCTTGACAACTAGTTCATACTTATGACTGTTACAGTGTCCCAGGGTCATGTGATCACCTTTTGCGACCTTCTGACAAGCAAAGTCAATGGGGACGCCGGATTCACTTAACAACCATGTTACTAACTTAACAACTGCAGTGATTCACTTAACAACTGTGACAAGCAAAGTTGTAAAATGGAGCAAAACTCGCTTAACAAATGTCTCACTTAGCAACAGAAATTTTGGGCTCAGTTGTGGTCATAAGTCGAGGATTACTTGTAAAAGCAGATACAAAGCTACAAACTAGATGCAACCACTAGCACTGCAGTGGCAAATTGCATCCCATTTCATACTGAATTTGTCAAATTGCCTTGAGTATCTGAAACATTCATAATTGTGGTTTTCATGTCAAATCCCTGCATTTTCCTCTGTTTCTTAATTATTACACAGTATCACTTAGAGCAACGGTTCTCAACCTGTGGGTCGCGACCCCTTTGGGGGTCGAACGACCCTTTCACAGGGATCACCTAAGCGCGCACTAGCCCACCATCTTGGTGCCACGCCCCCTTTGTCACCTCATCGCGCGCGGGGAGGGGGCAGGGAGGGGGTCACGGCGGCGGGGCAGGGGTCGCGGCATTAGGAAGGTTGAGAACCACTGACTTAGAGCTCTAAAAGATGGGCTCTTAACACCAATTCTTTGAGATTTCTTTTTTTTTTTTTAAGCCAATTCCTAGGAAAAACCATTATGGATAAACACACCCATTCAAAGGGCATCAGCAGACCAATGTGACCCATTTACAGAGTTTACTGAGTAAATGGAGCAATATTAAAAATAGTAATTTCATACAACTACCGCATCAACCCCAATTTTCCTCTTTGTGGCTCATTGTTGTTGCAATGTTATGGGACCTGATTCAAAATAATGACCATTGCAATGGATAAAAATGAAGACTACATGGGCATGGGTCCAGGGTATCAGAGGAGATGTTTCTCCCCAATGGGACAACCCTGCCCCACTCATCCCAGCAGAAGAAGCCTGCAGAAAATCCCATCCGCTAAGGAATTGAAGCAGGCAGTGTCAAGGAGGAGAGCCTTTTCTGCTGTGGCTCCATCCCTGTGGAACACTCTGCCACTGGAGGTGAGAACTGCCCCCTCCCTTTTGGCCTTCTGGAAGGGTATCAAAACCTGGCTTTGCTGGCTGGCCTGGGATCCCAAGGGAGTTGCTCACTGCTGGAGGTGGCTGACGGGATAAGACGACGTCACCCTTATCCTGTCCATCTCTTAGCTCGCTTAGTTTCTGTTTTAGTATAAGGTGTTTTTTTTAAACAATATTCTAATCTGTGTAGTTTTTAATGTTTTAATATTTTGATCATTTTTTTTACTTGTTTTATAACTTGTAACTGCCCAGAGTCACCTTGTGGGGGAGATGAATGGCATAAAATTTTAAATTATCTTTAGTTTATATAATTTATCAATCATCTTTGGCACACGTATGAATCTCAGGTTGCTCTCTTATCTTTTAATAGAGCCGCTCACATGTCTTGAGCAACAACTCAGTTCTAGATTAGCCTGATAGATAAGTGATGGGAAAAGACCAATCAACTTAAACTCTAGACATTGTGTTGATTTCAAAGGCATAAAGTTGGAAGTGGAAATCCACGAAAGCATAATACACAATATATACATATACCAAAACTCATGCCCTAAAGACAAAGTCAGGCTCTGTAGACAATGTACTGTACTATATAAATTATTTTAACTGTTCAAATTGGTTGCCATTTTTTCTAAACACCTCCTTCTTTATTTGATGTACTGTATGACCTTTGAACATTCTTAAGTATAGTAACATTTTCTCTGGGAAAAAAATTAATAAAAGCTATTGTGTTTAGCCTATAGGTCTGACTTTTTTGGTATACCTTATATAATTCATGTTTTCTTTACATCAAACAGCTGGATGGTACCCTTTAAAAACTCTTTCAGACATACTACAGTTTGTCACGTGAGGAAATTGTCATACCTGGAATCCATTTTTTACCTTTTTGTATTCAGGCCTGCCACATTTTCTACTGTGGGAAAATAGGAGGGGGGATTATATGGAGTAGGTGATATGTAGTAGTCTAAATAACACTCTTTCCAGAAAGTCAAGGCCGTTGTGCCCGGCAGCTGCAAGGAAGTGAAGGGGTGGCATCTTCAGTATTGCATGGTGCCTGATTGGTTCGGATGATGGACATGTGGGTGCTGGGCAAGGACTTGAACTTTCATGTGGGTGGAGAAAACCTGGAAGCTTTCAGATTCGGGTTTTCCCAGATGTTGCCAACATGGCATCTCTAATAAATTGGAACTTTGAGGAACTTCTAGCCTCAGAGTCTTGTTTTGTTGGGGGTGTTTATTGGAACGCTGACATTAACCCGAATCTCTAGATAACTAAGCAGCACCCCGAAAGGGGCTGTCTGGGGTGCTGACTCCCAGCACTGACCTGAAGCCCAGGCAGTGTGAAGAGTCAGTGAAGATGGGAGAGAAAGAGGAGATAACAGAAGGAGCCACAGTGGCGGATACCGGAGAGCTTGTCGAGGTCCGGTATTTTCCTTCTGAAGGCATGGTGCCAGCCCTTGAGGTACAGAGACGGCCCGATGGATGGGCGCTCGGCCCAAGGAGGTGGATTTCTGGAAGAGTTGCCAGTCTTATCTAACGGAGAGAGGTGGAGATGACGGGCTCTGAAACTCCCCAAGGCTGGAGCCGGTTGCCTCTGTCTCGAAATCAATCACTGTCAGGGCTCCCGGAGTGGCTTGAACGGCTTGAAGTGGGAAGTTATGCACCTCTGGGGCAACCCGTCAGTGAGATGGAGCTTAGCTCAACCCACGTTCACTTTCCCTGATCCAGGACCTGGCAGTGGAGCTAGCGTGGGGTCAGCACCATTCTACTTGGCCAGGTCAGCGCAGCAGTCAAGCAACAAGAGGGAGACAGCAGACGCAGCCGGCAAGGGGTAAGCTACAATCATCAATCACCCCCCTCGCCAACCAGGCCCCCTGCTGCCCCCTGTGGAATGCATCGCCCCAGGCTGGGGATTCTACCCTGGCCATGGGTGGGTCCAGTGCCAGTGGATGCCTGCCCCCCCCTGCTCCGTTTTTTCTGGGATCCCCCTGGGCCCATTATGCCCCAACGATCCCAGCACAGCAGTGGGGGCTGGGCCAGCAGCCGGCTGGAGCCCAGCCCCCATGGCAGCTCAACAGCCGGCCCCAGTCCCAATGCCGGCTGCATTTCAGCAGCCAGCAGCACCGCCCACCGCAGCAACCCCACAGGACCCTGCCCAACAGCCGGTTGCTGTGGCGATCCCACCAGCGAGGCCACTGCCGCCTAGGTTCAGGGCAACCTTTGATGGCCAGCCTGCCAAGCTAGCGTACTTTCTCAGCCGAGTCTGGGCTCATATAGATCAGTACGGAGAACAGTACGAAACAGAGCGTGACTTGGTATCTGCTATTATGGAGGGGATGAATGAAGGAGACGCTGCTGCTTGGGTGGCCCATCTGCACAACGAGGGGGCTGCTGAGCTAGAGGATGCCGATGGCTTTGTTGAGCTGCTCCGGGCCAGATTTGACGACCCTGATCGAATCAATGAAAATCAGGCCACAATAAAGGTGATGAAGCAAAGTAGCCGACCAATAAAGGACTTTGTATGGGACTTTAGACGGGTCGCAGGAAACCTAATGCATTGGCCAGACAGAATACTTCTGCACTATTTTAAAGATGCCATTGATCCAGAGGTCAGAACCGCCTGTGCCATCAGAGGGGTGCCAGAGCGGATACAAGATTGGTATACCATGTCAATCGCTCTGGACCGAGAAATCCACCCACACTGCAGACCCCCTGTGGGGAGACCCCCGAAGAGGACCTTGGCAAGGCGTCCTCTGACTAAACCTGTGGAGGCCCCCTCTGCTCGGCCTACAGGAGCTATCAAATGCTACAGGTGTGGGCAAGGGGGGTCATCGGGCCTCTGAATGCCTAGCACCTGCGCCGGTTCCACAGCAACATCCCGCCATGGCTGCCCGGGGCAGAAGGGCTCCACAAAAACCTCCGGATGCCAGCCGATTCGCCCAGCAGGCAGTCGAGGTCCTACCTTCCCCCGGAGAGAGTAAGGAGACTGCGGCCAAAGACCTTCCACCCGGGCTGGCCAGCTGTAGCAGTGGTGAAGATGACCCGATGGTAAGTGGAACCATCCGCCCATTTGCAGTCAAGGTCAAACTGGTAGTGCCAGAGACAGGGGTGCAAGGGAAGGTAGCAGCAGTGATAGACACGGGCTGCACCTGGTGCCTGAGTAGCTCCTCCATTGTGGAGCAGCTAGGCATAAGAACATACCTTTTGAACTGCACCATACGCTTTGAGCAAGTAGATGGGACCTTAATAGGGGGCACCCCTGCTACCTGAGTCACTGAGCTTGTCAGAATGGAGCTGGGGATCCACACAGAACTCATCAGGTTCATGGTCGCCCCCAAAATGGCAGTCAATCCTTCTGGGGCTCGCCTGGCTAGACAAATGGGCCCCGACACTTAAATGGGAGGATGGCTACAGAAAAATCATGATAGGTGTGGGGCCCTTGCCACCCATCCCACCTGAAGCAGGACTCACCAAGGCGAGCCCAAAGGGGCCCCCATCCCAATGAGAGGCGGTCACGGTGGCCATTGAGGTTCTGTCTGGGACTCCCCATGTCCCCCAGGAATACAGGGACCTAGCTGAAGCATTCAGTGAGGAAGAGTGCAACATCCTTCCCCCCCCATCGCCAGACCAACTGTGCGATTGAAATTGAACCCGGGGCTAAACTCCCTAAGCCAAAGATGTACTCGATGACCCCAAGAGAAATGGCCGAGCTGAGGAAGTACATTGACACCAACTTAGCCCGGGGGTTCATCCAACCTGCAAAATCCAGAGTGGCCACCCCGGTATTATTTAAAGAGAAGAAGGATGGGGGGGATGAGGCTCTGTGTTGATTTTCGTGGAATCAATGCAGTGTGCGTGGAAAACACTTACCCCCTCCCCCTCATGAAGGAAATGCTGAACTACTTTTCGAAGGGGAAGGTGTTCACAAAACTGGACTTGAGAGAAGCCTATTACTGGATGCGCATAAGGGAGCGGGATGAGTGGAAGACGGCTTTAAACTGCCCTTTGGGTAGCTTCCAGTTCAAAGTTATGCTCTTTGGTCTCCAAGGAGCCCCTGCAGTATTCATGCAATTGATTAACGAGGTGCTGCATGAGCACTTATACAAGGGGGTCCTTGTCTACTTGGATGACATTCTCATATTCAGTGAGACATTAGAGCAGCAGTTCTCAACCTGTGGGTCGCGACCCCTTTGGGGGTCGAACAACCCTTTCACAGGGGTCACCTAAGACCATCGGAAAACACATATTTCCGATGGTCTTAAGAACCGAGATACCACTCCTCTATCCATCCACATATGAGTACCCGGGGACAGTGTGACGCACGGGCGGCCCTCGAATGCGCAGGCCCCGATGGAAGGGCTGCGCGCGCTAGCCCGCCATCTTGGTGCCACGCCCCCATTGTTACCTCATCGCTTCTCGCCTGGCAACGTGCACGCGCGGGGAGGGGGAGGGGCGGGGTCACAGCGGTGGGGCGGGGTCGCGGCATTAGGAAGGTTGAGAACCACTGCATTAGAGGAACATGTGAAGCTAGTCCGCCAAGTGCTAAAGAAACTCTTAGCTGCAAAGCTGTATGCAAAGCTGTGCAAGTGTGAATTTCATAAGACATCTCTTGACTACCTGGGCTACCGAGTGTCAAACAAAGGCATAGAAATGGATCCCGGGAAAGTGCAAGCCGTACTTGACTGGCAACCCCCTCGCACCCGTAAACAACTGCAGAGCTTCCTGGGGTTCGCTAACTTCTATCGGCAATTCATCCCAGCCTTCGCAGAAGTGACTCTGCCGCTCACGGAACTGCTAAAGACGGGGTCCCCCCCCCACAAAGCCGTGGCCAACGCAGCCCCTGGCCTGGATGCTAAACTGTCAAAAAGCATTTGAAAGCCTAAAACGGCTGTTTGCCGAAGAACCCATTCTTCAGCACACGGACCCAGACAGGCAGTTCATAGTCCAGGCCGATGCCAGTGATGTGGCGGTGGCGGCCGTGCTCCTCCAGAAAGACCCACAGGGGCAGCTGCTGCCCTGCCCATACGTGTCCAAAAAGCTCACAGACACCGAACGGAGGTGGGCAGTATGGGAGAAGGAGGCCTTTGCCGTTCGCTGGGCTCTTCTATCGTGGCGACACTTTCTGGAAGGGGCCAAGATCCCCTTCCAGAAGGGGATCTGACCATAAGGTCCGACCATAAGAACATCGAGGCCTTAAAGACCCCGTGAAAGCTCCCCCAAACAAGTCCGTTGGGCGCAGTACTTCAAGCGTTTTGATTTCAAGCTGAAGTATATCCCAGGGGGGAAGAACCTGCTTGCAGACGCCCTGTCAAGGAAACCCCAATATGACAGCCAGCGGGAGGAAGTCATCCATGCCATCGTCCCGGACACACAGAGTGCGGCACAAGTCACTACCAGGGGCCAGGCCAGCAGGCAGCCTGACCCCCTTAATGCAAAACTAACTGAGAATTTGAAAGCAGCGTTGTCTACTGACCTGTGGCTAGTCAACAACCGAGATGCATTGATCCGGGACAGAATAGCCTGAAAAGGTTCGAAGATTTACATCCCCAACAGCATGAGACTTCTGGTGCTCAAGCGCAGCCATGATTCTCTATTGGCTGGCCACTTTGGATTTCTAAAGACTCTTCATCTGACTAGGCGGCAGTTTTGGTGGCCCAAAATGAAAGCTGATGTGGAGGACTATGTGAAAAGTTGTGCCACGTGTGCCACAAACAAAACAAGACTGGGGAAGCCTCCTGGTTTGCTTCAACAGGTAGCTGAGCCTAGCAGGCCATGGGAGGAAATAGCTATGGATTTTGTAGTAGAACTCCCGGAATGTGGTGGCAACACTGTGATCTGGACTGTGATAGACCGGTTTTCCAAACAGGCCCATTTTATCCCTTGTTCTGGGCTCCCCTCAGCCAAGAAATTGGCCAAGATGTTCGTCAAACGAATCTACCAGCTACATGGAGTCCCGCGGTGGATCATCTCCGACCGAGGAGTTCAATAGTAATAGCAATAGCACTTAGACTTATATACCACTTTACACTGCTTTACAGCCCTCTCTAAGCGGTTCACAGAGTCAGCATATTACCCCCAACAATCTGGGTCCTCATTTTACCCACCTCGGAAGGATGGAAGGCTGAGTCAACCTTGAGCCAGTGAGATTTGAACTGCCGAACTGCAGCCAGCAGTCAGCTGAAGTAGCCTGCAGTACTGCACTCTAACCACTGCGCCACCTCGGCTCTTATTAGTTCAGTTCACCGCTAAGTTCTGGAAAGAGTTCCTGAGATCCAGCAGGTCGTCACAGGGGCTTCGCTCGGCTTTTCATCCGAGTACCAACGGGGCCGCAGAACGAGCCAATGCCATGGTGGAACAATACATCAAATGTTATGTGGATTTCCAACAAGATAATTGGGCTGACTTGCTTCCTTTCGCTGAAGTGGCTTATAATAATGCAGTTCACAGCAGTATGGGACTGATGCCTTTTCAGATTATGAGCAGCATGGAATTTGTTCCTATGCCAGAACTACCATGACTCTAAATGAGTGGATGGAGTCATTGAAGAAAGGTTGGGATAATGCAAAAAAAGCCCTGACTGAAGCAGCCGAAGCTTACAAAAAACAGGCTGACAAGCACCGATCTCTCCAACCTCACTTCCGGGTGGGAGATCGCGTGTACCTTTCCACCAAATATATATACGCTTGAGTCTGAAGAGTAAAAAGTTAGGGCCAAAATACTTAGGTCCCTTCCCCATAGTGAAAGTGATTAACCCAGTAACAGTCCAATTAAATCTTCCCCGCATACTGGGGAAAATTCATCCTGTTTTCCATTGCAGCTGTAGGATCTAGATTGAGACCTCAACCTGCTGACCCCCAAAACCTATTGTGGTGCAGGGTGAGACTCATTATGTGAAAAAAAAAATTGGATTCCAGACTGCAAAGAGGACGTTTGCAATATTTAGTGCATTGGAAGGGATACCTCTTGTCTGACGCTACTTGGGTGAAAAGCTGGGATATTCATGCAGACGCCTTAGTCAAGCAGTTTCATGATAAATTCCCTGATAAGCCTAAGGGTCCCCCAGGAGGGGGGAGAGGTGGGTAATGTGATACTTGTATTAACCCCTGACTTTTATTTCATTCCAGGATTCGTTCCTTTCCTGAGGTGGGGGGGAAGCCTGTCATGCCTGGAATCCATTTTTTACCTTTTTGTATTCAGGCCTGCCGCATTTTCTACTGTGGGAAAATAGGAGGGGGGATAATATGGAGTAGGTGATATGTCGTAGTCTAAATAACATTCTTTCCAGAAAGTCAAGGCCGTTGTGCCCGGCAGCTGCGAGGAAGTGAAGGGGCGGCATCTTCAGTATTGCATGGTGCCTGATTGGATCGGATGATGAACATGTGGGTGCTGGGCAAGGACTTGAACTTTCATGTGGGTGGAGAAAACCTGGAAGCTTTCAGATTCGGGTTTTCCCAGATGTTGCCAACATGGCATCTCTAATAAATTGGAACTTTGAGGAACTTCTAGCCTCGGAGTCTTGTTTTGTTGGGGGTGTTTATTGGAACAGTGACAGAAATAGCAAAATGGATAGATACCAGAGAGTTCCCTTCCTCTAAACCTTTAATGTTAAGCTCTTGGAGGATGGGCAATTTCCATGGGCAGTCACTAAAGAAATATTCCTCAGCTGTCAGAATACATTCTGCTTTTGTTACTAAGGAAGGAAAGTTTAAATGGAAATCAGTAATACGAGCGTACAACCAACTGTGACCACTGAAATCACAACAAAGGAAATAGTTTGGTAAAGATTCTTGGCTTCATTTTTAGATTTGCAAATATGAATGTACAGAACATTTTACATCACAGTATCTCCATATGTTGGCCAGCTGTTTCTAATCCCATTATTTCCTGTACAGCAATTTCATTTCAAACAAGATACAATGCCTGGAAGTTGCCCGCCAAGTACTGCATACATGCATATGTTTTGGACAGGTAGCACCAACAATAAATTTCCCACCTACCTTTCCTGCCCTTGCTTATCCTCCGCAAGGATTTTGCAGGGGACAAGCTGCTCTTGCTCAAGAATAAATCAGACAAATTACTTTCATTGTCAGATGCTAAAATTCAGCCTTTTGTACAGTCCACATGATGGAACCACATCCATCTTGCTCTCTGTATCTCCTAGCCCTCTTAAAAATATTTTAAAATATTAATGAACTTAATTTCACCTGGCTACTCTCTGCACACATTTCTTCAGTGTATACCTTTTGTAGCATTTCCTGTCACTGCATCAGCACATTCAAAGTATGTCCAGTATCTTACCCCTCTCCCTACTTCGAGTGGAAAACCTGCCCTGTCATTCTGGTAAGAAAGCCACTTTTAATCTCAATCTGGCATTTCATTAATTTATCATTCGAACTATGGAGGAACAAAAGAGAAGTGTATTATGTATTAAGGTGCAGCTTGCCTTGTCTAAGGATGACAGTTTAGCTAAATGAATTCATGAAAGATGACAAAATGGAGAGTAAAAAATTTGCATCGTTAAAAATGAGGTAAAGAAATACCAGAAGACAAACGGTTATAAAAGCACCAATTGTAAAATTGTCTGATTCTTAGAATTCCTTATTTAATGGTGCAATAGAAAGGAAGGATCACCTAGTGTCCTACTTTCCATCTGTATTCTGCTACTGTTATACCCACAAAAGAATTCAAGTTGGAATAACGAAAGCTCTCTTCCTTTGTCCATGCTAATTATCCATAGTATTGTTTTCAGAGGTTCTGGAAAATTCTGCAATTTTGATATAGATATGTAAATAATAATAATTTAAGTAAAAAAAGTAAAAAAAAAACTAACAGAAAATGAAAAAATTGCCTGCCTTCCCTCGCCCCCCCCCCCTTTTTCACCAATTGTTTGATGTTTTCTGATGTTCAATAAACAAACATATTTGCTAAGGACAGTAGCATGTGTCCTTGTTCAAATTTGGATGCAAGGATTCACTGGGACAATGCTGGGTCCCTACTAAAGTGGAAATTTCCACAGGGATTTTCCATATGGCAAAATATGGAAAAGTTGTGTAGCCAACTCATCCTACTTGTGTCACCTTGCTCATCCTTCTCCTCTGCTTTGGAAGGGCAGACCTAAATATGACTATAACTGCATTCAGTTTGTCCTCAAGTGGAAATTCAACAAGACGAAATCACATAGCAAGTCTGAGGCTAGAGCTTGATTAGCAGCTACTTTATCTTTTCTTTGTTGGTCCTTGTCTATCTTCATGAAACACCTTGGTTATATTATTTAATTAGCACTTAGATTCATATACCACTTCACAGTGCTTTACAGCCCCCTCTAAACAGTTTACAGAGTCAGCATATTGCCCCCAACAATCTGGGTCCTCATTTTACTGACTTTGGAAGGATGGAAGGCTGAGTCAACTTTGAGCAAGTGAGAATCAAACTATCGGCATTCAGCAGAATTAGCCTGCAATATTGCATTCTAACTACTGCGCCATCAGGGCTCTTCCCATTACGCACTTTTTTGACTTTGCATGATACCGTGTTTCCCCAAAAATAAGACCCTGTCTTATATTTTTTTTGAACCCTGAAACAAACCCTTGGCAGAGGTGGGTTCCTCCTGGTTTGGACCGGTTTGCCCGAACTGATAGTGACCCGCTGGTGATGTCACGATGACGTCACCAATCCGGTTCGGTTGGTGCCAGTCCGTGGGCGCCGCCATCTTTTTTTTTTTTGAATTTTTTTTGAATTTTTTTTTATTTTTTTTCTTTTGTGCATGTGCAGAAGCCGAGTTTCTGGCACTGCGCATGCATCGCCATCTTGTTTTCGGCTTTAAAAATTTTTTTTTAATTTTTTTGCACTGCACATGCGCGCGCACGTGGCCACACAGCGCAGGAGGAAGCGAACTGGCAGCGATGTAAGTTAGAACCCACCTCTGGCCCTTGGCCATATTGCCATGCACTCAAAAGCCCGATTGGGCTTATTATCAGGGGATGTCTTATTTTGGGAGAAACAGGGTATATACTAACAAAATAGACTTTATTCATATTACATTAGGCTTAAAAAGTAATTTGGGAGTTCATAATTTATTTTAGATCCCTTTTTTCCCCCTCCAAGAGATCAGCAGCGCATAGATCATATTTTTGTCTTCCTACAGTCATTCTGTCTCAAAATCCTCCAGCTGATGGTAGATGGGAACCTGGACCTATCCAGTCCAACACTAAAATCTTGTGTTAGCTTTGTGTATTTTTTCTTCTTCTCCACCCACATCCCCAACCCCCTTCTGCCCTTTCATTGTCTTAGCTATAATTCTAACATCCTAATTTAGGTTAGAAATTGAGCCAGGGTTCATTTTGTTTCTCATGGATTTTTTTTTATTACTCCTCCAGCAAAAAAGCACCTGATTACTCTGATAAATTCTATTTCCAGAGTCAGCCTTTGCTCCTTTCTTAGATTCATTTCATGGTTGCCAGAGAGATATTTTTACTCCTTTGATTGTCAGTTCATTTTGCACCCCTTTTGCTGTTTGTCAAGTAACAAACATATCCTCTGAATGAATCTATAGCTCTTGAACTAATGAATTGTGCTAAATAAGGGTGTTCCTCCCTAGAATCTTAACTGAAATTATGGTTATTCCCTATTTTAAAGTCTATTTTTAGCAAAATGGTTGAGATATGGAATCTCCCAAATATCTTGGCCTCCGTTCAGACCTTGCATTATCATTAAAAAACACATTGTTTAGAATGCTGTAGCTGGATTTTTCTGGGCAAACAGTTTGAAAGTCCAAGTTTGGGATATTTAGCATCACATAAATTTTGGCATTAAAACCATGATTCTTTTTCCAATTATCTACAAAGTAAATAACTAACACAGCCTTTAGAGCCCTTCTTTCTCTGGAACCAGTACATTACTCTTGTTTTATGTCTTCTATTTTTTCTCTCTATTAAATTCACCTCATGCTGTTCATTTTTAATAGCAACTAAGCTCCTCTTAATCTGTGTAGCTAATCTGTAGCATCATCTTCCTTTCTATATTGATAACCATTACATTTCTTTCCTGTCTTTAGGATATTGTATTTTTGAGCAAAATGCCAGTCTGCACCTTAAGAAGTGACAACAGCAATCACACTATTTTCTCATCATTTGTTATTTACTTGAGTGTGCAAGATCAACATTAATCTTTTTAAACTATAATATTTCCCCGAGATAATATTTTCCCAACGTTTGCAAATGAAACAGCTTTATTGAGCAAATTGCTCACCACTTTGGTGAATACTGATTTATTATTATTCCCCAAATTAGGAACCAGAGATACCAGTAGTTATCCCCCGAACAATTAACAATAATGGTCTGCTTCAGGTGCGTGTGCAAGCGTGTGTAGCTCCATTTGTGCAAGTGGCGGGCGCATGTGCCTACCGCTTGCACAAATGGAGCTCTGCACGTGAGCGCCCACTGTTCATGCAAATGGAGCTTTGCGCATGAGTGCGAGTGCCTGCTGCTTTTGCGGCCCAGTTCCGAATGGGCTGCGGTCCAGTAGTGAGCTTTTTTCTTGGAATCTCTCTCTCTTTTTTTTAACTGTGCTGTCTTAAAGATATCTTAAGCTGTTTTCTTACTGACAGGAAACTTTATCTCTCAATTGGAACAGAGGAGAACTTACAGTGAGGAGGTGCAGCAAATACATGCATCATACAGACTCCACTCTGAACTAGTTTCCTAGATGAATTTTAAAACCATGGCAACCAAACAAACCATCGGCAAACTAAGGCTAATCCCACTGTGCCATAACCCCAAATCAAACCATGTGTTGTATTTAAGACAAAGATTACATTCACTTTATACCTGAAATATACTGTCAAATAAAAAAGATTGATGCTATTTAGTGTGTATTCCTTAGAATCTTTCCAAAACTAATATTGTCTCCTGGCTTGCCTATCCTCTCCTTCCTTTATTACCAGTAATTATACACCACTTGCTGTAACCTTTTCCCCATTTGGATAGTTTAAGCCAGGGGTGTCAAACTCGCGACTTGTCACGTGAGTATCGCGATTTTTCCCCCTTTCCTAAACCGGGGTGGGCGTGGCCAGTGCATGACACATCCAGGCCATGGGCCGCAAGTTTGACACCCCTGGTTTAAGCTTTCTGAAGACCTCAAGATCTTTGCCAAATCTGGTCCAAGGGCCAGCATTTTGTGCACCCTAAAAAAAAAAAATCGGTAGTTTGTCTCTGACATTTCCTGCTTTGTGGATCTTCATCCAGGAGAAGACTTTACAGAAAGAAACTCCTCCATCTCCTCTGCTGACTTTTTACTTTTCTGCAGGCCTGAAACGTCTTGTTGGCGTGACTGCCAAAAAAGTTTTTCTTCACATGAAATGTTTGGTTGTGCTGAGACTGACAGGCTGTGAATGTACAGATATCAACAGTATCGATGTTTAAGCCAAAGAGATGAGCTTGTTAATAGAATTAATCTTTCTTACAACCCCGACCTTTCAGAGAGACACTACCTAGTGTTTGTGGTCAGGAAGTATCACATATTAGAATCACGCCTGTCACTACCACATTGTTTGTTTATTAAATTACATACTGCATAGTCTGGACAAGCCTTGTTTGGCCTTTTTTTTTTTCTCCAGAGAGCGCTTGGAGCTACAAAAACGATATTGCTTTGTAAGATGTAAAATGAAAACATGTAGACTGTTGACATTCCTATTGTTCAGAGTACAGTACTGTTTATGGCAGGGGTGGGCAGCTGTGGACCCTTTACAACCTGTGGATTTCAACTCCCAAAATACCTGAGCCAGCTAGGCTGATGATAACATGCAGAAACCATAACCATAAAACTTGGCCCCTTTACCACCTTGTAGATTTCAGCTCTCAGAATTTCTGAGCCAACCATTCTGAACCATGCTGGCTCGGGAATTCTGGGAATTAAAGTCCACAGATCGTAAAAGGGCCATGGTTGCTCACCCCTGGTTTATGGTTATAGTTATTTGCATGTTTCTAAAAGTTGTATTTTTGTCTCGTCTTATTTGGTTCTGTTTACTTTGTTTCTCATTGTTTTAAAAACTACACCGACATGCGGATAAAAGAAAATATAGTTACCTACAATCTGTTTCTATCAGCACCTGTGAAATGATAGCATCTTAATTTATTTGTCTGCGCTTGAAGTTGTGACATTCACCTACCCGCTGAGATGTATACCTCTGTAAAACCCCAAGAGGAGAGTAAGCAATAGCAAATCATACTAGCAACATTATAGTAGAACAAAAAAATAAAAATAAAAAAAAATCCAGAAACTGATTTACCAGGGAGACGAACTCCCAAATTAGCAACTAATCAAGATAAATAGTAACATAGATCTCAAGAGATTAAAAGTTACTTAAACGATCGGGAGGTTACTGTTGTTTTTCCTCTGAAATATGCACTAGAATTAACAGCAGATTACACTGCACAACTAAAACAGCTTTAAGCTTCTGTGAATCTGTAATAGGGGTACAGAGTGATAATAGTGTGGCTCATTATCAAACATTCTCTCTCTTTTTTAAAGCTACTTGTTATCAATATGTGAAAACTTTGTTTAATCAGGAACTTCCAACTAGCTTTGAGACCCTGTTCCCAAACCCAGAGCCTTTTTTTCACTTGCATTAATAATGCTTCAGACATGCCCTGGCAACATTTTTTTTCTGCCCCGATTCCAGCATATTGCATTCATTTCATTCCCAGTTCATCAATGAGATGTCTTTAAGCAGTCCTTAGCTGTACTTTGTTAACGTGATCTTCCTTATTTGGCACTGTCCAAGAGCAGCCACAAGTCATATACAATCTGTTAGACTTTATTACCCATTACCTAGAGGGAAGTCAGGTGAGTGGGAACAGAGACAAAAAAAGTAAGATGGGACTGGGAATGGAGACAGCAAACTTCATGCTGGCATAGTTTTCTAGATGAATAGCACTACGACTATTATGGAGAAAGGCTTAGCAAGTTGTAAAACACCCAAATAGGAATCCATTGATTCAGTCAACTAATTCCAAAGATGGATTTAGCCCTAGGATTTAGCCCTAGATAAAGCTAATTCCCACCAGTCAGCAATGCAAAAGGGATAGCAAACTTCACCCAATTAATCTGTTTTACTTACTTAGCTTTTCAGGAACGTGAGACGGACTGAGCTCCTGTCACTCGATCCTAGCTCCTGCCCACCCAGCAGTTAGAAAGCAGACAATGCTGCAAGTAGATAAATGGGTACCACTTTGGTGGGAGAAAACCTAGCTGCATTCGTGTGTGCAGAGAGCAGAAGCCGGAGCTGGACCTAGCTAGACGCGAGGCATTGCGAAACAAGGAGAGGCGAGACTGGCGGAGGAGCCTGGAAGAACAGCAACCTGAGCACCATTAGCTAATTGGTGTAAAGCTAGTTCGATCCCTGCGGTGCACCAAGGATAGGGGCGCAAGTGCCGAACAGAATGAACTAGCAATCTAGGGTGTAAGGGCTGCATTGTGTCTAGCATGTGTAGATTTCCCTGACATTGTATGCCACATCCTAAATAAATAAAGATCTCCAGGAAAAGAGCTGGGTGGAAGGAGTGGCTGAAAATAGAAGCCACTCCATCCAGGAACTCAGTGCCAAGTTCTGGTATAAAACACACCAGATACTGACTAGCTGCAATGACTGTGGCATGTCTATTGCTCTTCCCCTGGCCCAGGGGTGAAATTCAAAAATTTTCCCTACCGGTTCTGTGGGTGTGGCTTGGTGGGCGTGGCAGGGGAAGGATACTGCAAAATCTCTATTCCCACCCCACTCTGGGGCCAGCCAGAGGTGGTATTTGCCGGTTCTCCGAACTACTCAAAATTTCCGCTACGGGTTCACCAGAACCTGTCAGAACCTGCTGAATTTCATCCCTGCACTGGCCCCTGGGGAAGAGCTAATGGTGCCATGAGTCTTTGCCACTCTTCCCCTGTGACAGGAGCATATGGGATACCAAGCGTTTTCTAGAAATAAGGGCAGAGATGATGTATTTCCAATTTTTGACAATTAGTGTGATTATGTGCTGTTAGAACTACCTATAAGGGTGCTGAGTTAGTGGCTGATTGGGTGTAGTTATATAGAATCAACCATTGGCTGGTTGTCAGGTCAGCTTCAGGGTTGACATACAACATGTAGTATTATGTAACTATAGTTCTATTGAGCTAAGCCATATACAGGTAGTCATCAACTTACAACAGTTCATTTAGTGACCGTAAAGTACAAGTATTATGAATTAATGCTGGTTGTCCCCAGAAAACATATGGGTTATGGCATTTTGTACCAACTGCAGCTTATGAGTAGTCTTCAGGACCATGCCATATTGAGATTACTATAGTACAGTCCTTGACTTACAACAATTCGTTCAGTGACCGTTCAAAGTTATAACGGCACCGAAAAAGTGACTTATGACAGTTTTTCACACTTCTGACCTTTGTAGCATCCTCATGATCATGTGATCAAAAGTCAGATGCTTGGCAACTGGTTCATACTTATGACGGTTGCCATTCCTTTCTAGGTTATGTGATCACCTTTTGCAACCTTTTGACAAGCAAAATCAATGGGGAAGCCAGATTCACTTAACAACCATGTTACTAACACTGATCAACTGTGGTGAGTCACTTAACAACTGTAGCAAGAAAGGTCATAAAATGGGGCAAACTTTCTTGCCATATTTGTTAAGTGAATCACTGCAGTTGTTAAATTAGTAACACGGTTGTTAAGTGAATCTTGCCTTCCCATTGACTTTGCCTGTCAGAAGGTCGCAAAAGGTGATCACATGACCCCGGGTCACTACAACCGTCATAAATATGAACCAGTAGCCAAGCATCTGAATGTAAATCACACGACCATGGGGATGCTGCAATGGTCATAATTGTAAAAAATGGTCATAAGTCACTTTTTTCAGTGCTGTTGTAACTTTGAACAGTCACTAAATGAACTGTTGTAAGTCAAGGACTACCTGTATTGTAACAATCTCAATATGGCTGAAGACTACTCATAAGCTGCAGTTGGTACAAAATGCCATAATCCATAGGTTATCAGGGGACAACCAGCATTAATTCACAATACTTGTTGTGCTTTAGGTTTCTGATAGCAATAGCACTTAGACTTATATACCGCTTCATAGTGCTTTACAGCCCTCTCTAAGCGGTTTACAAAGTTAGCATATTGCCCCCAACAATCTGGGTCCTCATTTTACCCACCTCGGAAGGATGGAAGGCTGAGTCAACCTTGAGCCGGTGAGATTTGAACCGCCGAACTGCAGCTAGCAGTCAGCTGAAGTAGCCTGCAGTGCTGCACTCTAACCACTGCGCCACCTCGGCTCCTTATATGCTAATCATATTGTGGTATAGAATAGAATAGAATAGAATAAAATAGAATAGAATAGAATGGAATGGAATGGAATGGAATGGAATGGAATGGAATGGAATGGAATGGAATGGAATGGAATGGAATAGAATAGAATAGAATAGAATAGAATAGAATAGAATAGAATAGAATAGAATAGAAATTGTAAGGATACAAGCAACAAAGTTACAGTCATTCAGTCATTAGTGGGAGGAGATGGGTGATGGGAACGGTGAGAAGATTAATAGTAGTGCAGACTTTGTAAATAGTTTGACAGTGTTGAGGGAATTATTTGTTTAGCAGAGTGATGGCGTTCGGGAAAAAACTGTTCTTGTGTCTAGTTGTTCTGGTGTGCAGTGCTCTATAGCGTCGTTTTGAGGGTAGGAGTTGAAACAGTTTGTGTCCAGGATGTGAGGGGTCTGTAAATATTTTCACAGCCCTTTTTGACTTGTGCAGTATACAGGTCCTCAATGGAAGGCAGGTTGGTAGCAATTGTTTTTTCTGCAGTTCTAATTATTCTCTGAAGTCTGTGTCTGTATTGACCGATAAAGCCCCACGTGGCTTGGCACCTGGTTGCTCGTAGGAACCCCTACTTCAATATATCCTAACTGCCCCCCCCTTTCCCTATTCTGGGAGAAGGCTACAGGTGTCCCCCACCCATCCACACACACACACACAGAATAGTCAAAGGGGAGTGAGAAATTAATGTTTTTTTCTGGAGCAGTGCCCGCCCCCTTGGATAGCCTTCCTCCAGAGATCCAGATGACACCTTTGTTCCTGAGCTCCAGGAAATCTCTGAAGATGGAGTTACTCAGAAGGACATCTGGGGTTGACAGCTGGTCACTGAATGCCTACTTATATTACTTCTCATTCTGTTGTAATTTAATATTTATTGGTTTTGATGTTTTATGTTGATTTATTTAGTAGTTGTAGTGCATTTTGATTTTGCCTGTGCATCGCCATGTGTCCTTGGGAAATACAGCAGTACAAAAAATATGACTAAATAAATGATAGTATGGATGGTATATTACTTCCATAAGTATATTCATTTTGATATATAATATTTAACTCTAAAAATGCACTTTAAAAACAGAGAAATGCTTAGTTTGAATCAAAACTCTGTTCCAATGTTGCATTAATCTGATGAAGGCTAATTATGTCAGCTTGCTTAAAAATTATACAGTACACTGCCCAGAGCCCCTCGTTGAGGGAGATGAACAGTCTAGGAACATGAAATATAAATAAGTAATTTTTTTAAAAATGTGAACCAAACAAAATTCTGTGATGATATTGCCACAAGTCGCCCTTCTGTACAAAACACGAAGAGCAAGCACTGGAATTCTCAAAGTCACTATATACAGTACATGCATAAAAGAATTATCGAGGATCATATATAAAACAGAAATATAACTTCTGAAACACTTCTGAAATGCAAAATATGCTTCAGACTTCTCCAACATCTGTTTTCTAGGGGATTTGATGCCAAACAGCAAAAAAGGATTTCTAATTAGAGGGCAACTCAGATCATCTTAAGGCCTCCAATTTTCTTCAGAATCTCCATACTCTAAATTAAGACACAATCTGTTCAATGTGTTCTTGTAAAACAAATGACGTCTATGTCCCATTGTTTATCTCCTCCTGTCTTTTCCCTTCATGTCTGGTTAAGTGTCTTTTTCATTCAATGGGAAGCTTTGTCAACAAATTCAGATGTCTGTCTGCCAATGTGTAATATGGAATCAAAACACCAATCATTTCTTCCGTGTATTTTTATCACAACATTTCAGCATGCAAAATGGGGATGATTTAAACATAACATAGCTGGTTTTCTCATAACCCTTTTACAGCTTACTAACACATTCCCTGACATTTTGGTCTTTTCTTATTCATAGTTTGCCTGTAATATTGCTAATTGAATTTTTATTGTCTCATTGCACTGGCATTTTTGAGTGCAGCTTGGTTTTTGCAGAAATTAAAGAATATAAAAATTCTATAAGAGCCTCACTTCTCTGCATTTAATAATCTTGCTAAAGGTACATGGACAGGATAATATATCCTTCTGAACCCATCAAACGCATAGGCAGAAAATGGAGGTACCTAGCTTCATAAAAGTACTTTTTGTTTTTTCCAAAAGATACTCATTTCTCACAACAGGCTACCTTCCTCCTTCCTCCCCTCCCCTCCCCTCCCCATCATGTCCCATTCTGTGAGACTGCCTGGACAAGTCCCTGAGGCATTCTTGGTAAGATTTCAGAAGGGGCTTGCCATTGCCTCATTCCTAGGGTTGAGAATGACTGGCCCAAATCACCCAGTTGACCTTGTGCTTAATATGGAACTAGAACTCATGCTCTTTTGGTTTCTAATCTGATGTCTTAACCACTCCACCAAACTGGCTCTCTCCTAGTTTTCTCCCAGCATCTAAAGCATTTTATAAGGATAGCAATCCAGCTCCTTCTACCTGAAAAATCCCAGGAAAGGGAGCATCATATTTTTCATGAGGCAACTTGCTTCACTGCCTGACAGCTTTTATTGGGAATTCTTTCAAATCTCTATCCTGAATTGACGTTTCTGCAATTTTAATCTATTGGTCCTGTCAATGGCCACAGGAGTAGGCTTGTCCACTCCCTCCTCTATATGACAGTCTTTTACCAATTGATCCTGGCAATTGATTTTCAGCCTCCGTAGTCTTTTCTTCTTTTCTTTTCTTTTCTTTTCTTTTTTCTTCTTTTCTTTTCTTTTCTTTTCTTTTCTTTTCTTTTCTTTTCTTTTCTTTTCTTTTCTTTCTTTGTATCCCCTCCCCAAAAAGTCTCTTTTGTTCTGGACGGGGTGTTGTTGTAAGGCTCAGCTCATGATATGTCCATTTTTTTCAATTTCTTTTACACATCCATTTTTCTTTTCAAAATTTTAAAAAGCTCTGTGCATCTACATGTAGTGTCCCCAATGATACTTTTTAGCAATTGTGCCTTCTGTGCCCTTTTTCACATTTGCCATCCTTCCTGAATGCTTTTCTCCTTTGTAAGCTGCCCAGAGTCACTAAGAGTGTATGGGTGGCCATATAAATTCTCTTAAATAAAAATTAAATAAAATAAACTACCCTCCCATCCAGTGGTGGGTTGCTGCCGGTTCGGACCGGTTCTCCCGTACCGGTGGCAGAAATTTGCACCCGCTCGCCAAACAGGCAGTGATGGCCGGCTGTCCACGCCCCCGAACTGGTTCTCTGGTTGCCGCGGCCCTGCAAAGAACGCTCTGCGCATGGGCAGAGGGTTCTGCGCATGCGCAGAGGGTCATTTCCGTGAAGTGACGTGGGCACAAGCACGAGTGAAGCGAGCGAGCGTGCGCAAAACGCGCACTTCTGTCGCGATGCGAACCGGTAGGGAAGGTAAGTGGAACCCATCCCTGTTCCCATCTGATTTTGCCCAAAACTCCCTTCTGAAATTCAATATGGAAATCTGACTGCCTTTGAACTAAGCAATAACACAGTCAATTTCTTCCAAGGATCCAATCACCTTAGCTTCTTCACCTTTTCAGACATGCTTGAAAAACCAAAATCCCTTGTAGTTTTTGTATGGACTTTTGCTGCTTTTCTCTTTCTAGAGATGAACAATAACAGCCTTCTTCCAGCTAATAGCCACAGATGCAGTCTTCACATTGATATTAAACAAGTCACAGAGCTACTTCGTAAGAAAACCGCATACATATTTTAATATTTTTCCAGTTACATCATCTACATCTTTTTCAATGTTCTCATGGCATTGATTAATTCTTTTTCATCATTTTTTTCAAGGACATTAACATTTACAGCATTCATTTCAATTCCACTTTTCAACATACCATTTCCATATATATCTCTAACATACTTCTTCCAGCATTTCCTTCCCATTCAAGCGTCATTCCAATCATTTCATCACTTTTATTTTTAATTCCTTTCGCTCTGCTGGAGACACTTTGTTTGGCTCTTTTTATGCACTCCTAAAACATTTTCTTTAATTTACATTAAAACAGCTCTGTGTTTTCTTTGCCTCTTTTAACCTTTACCATGCTCTCTTTCACTGCCTTCTTTGTAATTATATTTTCTCTCTGTTCACATTATAGAGTATCTTTGTCTCAACCACATTTTTGTCACAGTCATTCTGCACATTTTTTTCCTGATTCACAACTACTTTCAATCCTTTAATCCACTATGCATGCTTTCCATAGCATACCTCCACATACCTCTATAACATGATAGTTCATTGGAGTTGCACAGCTAAAATAAATAAAACATTTATTTAATTTAAATAACTATTTAAACATGATGAGTATTTTTTTCCATTTCCCCCCAGGTATCTACCAAAATCCCTTCCCTTAAACCGATTTTTTCATTCATTTTGTTAGGAGGTTCATCTTTTTTGTTTCTTTTCATACAAGGCTCATGCTCTCCATTTTTCCTCCCATTGTATCTTTCTTGTTATTTCTTACACTTTTTTCCTGTTCTCCTCCCTGTTCCCCCCTCCCCCAAAACCACCTTCAACACTACCAAATAATGGTCTATCCCTCATTCAGAAGTTCTCATTATCCTTCTATCCTTTGCTGATACTCACGGTCTTTTATCATAAACTATCAAATCCATCATGCATTTAGATTTGTACTTCTTTTCCTCTTCGTATTCTCTGGCACAATCATTAAACCATACATTTGAAACAGCATTTTCTAAGCAGATACTCACTGGTCACCACTCTAATTCATTCCCGGATCTCTAAATGGCCTTATAATTTTTTTCTTTAATCATCAAGCTGAACACATCTGCAGTTTGTTAGTTATCAGCACTCGCTGAACATTGCACGTAACTATTACCCTTTTACATCCATAACAACCACAAAAACATCAGTTCATGGTTTCTGACATAAATCTTACCCCTTTCATTCATAATTTAACATCCACTTTCTTGCATGATTTCATCAACTTCACTGCACATGAGAACATGGCTATTATGCCTTTTATCTTTTTTTTTAAACTCTCAGATATGCAACCTAAGTTTTCCCCCCTTTCCTTTTATTCATTTACGTAAATAATGTAATGTACATGGGTACCACTTCATGACAGTGAAACCTGGATGGTGTAAAAGGATTACAACAGATGCCTCAAGATAAAATCCATAGTGCCCAAGTTAAAATAATATGCCCAATCACAAATATCATACCGCCAGCAACAGCATAGCTCAGGGGTGTCAAACTCAAGGCCCGTGGGCCGGATTTGGCTTGTGGGGTGCTTAGATCTGGCCCTCGGGGCTGCCCTGGGAACAGCGAAGGATCGGCCTGCAGTGGCTCTGCCAGCAAAAAGGGAGCTCCGTTTTCGGCTGCGACGGCCTCCTGCAACCCTCTCCCAGCGAAAACAGAGCTCAGGAGGGCCGCCGAGCTCTGTTTTTGCTGGCAGAGCGCTTGGGCCACCACAGGCACCTCTGACATGAGTGACATTGAGCTGGCCATGCCGCCCCGTCCCTCCGAGGTCAAACACAACCCTGATGTGGCCCTCAATGAAATCGAGTTTGACACCCCTGGCATAGTTCATCTAAAGTTTGGCCTAAATGCCTGGGGAAACAGCCAGGTCTTCAGGGACTTGTTAAAGGCTGAAGGGTTGGGAGCATTTGGCTGGCACTGTCACAGAGAAGGCATGGCTCTGAGCTCTAACAAAATGCCACTCTTGGATGGTATAGGCCCCCTGTGGTAGGTCTGGTGAGCCAAGCAGAAATAATGAGGGTGAGGAGGGCCTGCAAATAGTTTGTTATTTGCTGTATAGGGCTTGTATGTGATAACCAGCACACTGAATCACATCAGAAGCCTAAATCAGCTTGCAGAGCAATGGTGTTATATATCAGTGTGATGTTATACACCCAGGGACTTCTCTATTCATTCCTTAAAAATGCTTGTCCAAATATATCAATAGAATTCAAGCACATTTTAGTCCTTTGGGGAGCATATCTTTGAGTCCATGTTGACTCCTAGCAACCACCAAGTCCCTGCAGTTTTCATGACAAGAAGTGATTTGCCATTGCTTGCTTCCGAGGTTTGAGAGAGAGCGACTGGTCCAAAGTCATCCAGCTGGCTTTTTGTCTAAGGCAGGACTAGAACTCAGAGTCTCTCACTTTCTAATGCCTTAACTATTACACCAAACCGACTCTCTTTTAGTCCATTTAGAAATTACAAGTTAGTTACTCTCAGCATGCTAATCCTCAACTGCATAAGATTACACATGAATTTCCACGTGAATTCAACTTTCAGGGATGGGACAGAGATGGAAGTTAGCAGGTGTGTGGTTTTAGGTGTGAATACCATCCTCAGACCTCCATAGATATTATGGTTTTCAACAAAGAATATGGATAATTGTTCTCAATGGACAACATGAGTATGACATTATAGGAAGGAAAGTTTGTCACAACCACTTGGGCAAGGAAAGTGACTTGCTTTGCAATACTTAAATAAAGCTTCAGTTGACTAAATTCCAAATCAGTCAATGTTTTGTTACTCACTCAACCTTTTTGCCAACACATTTTTGTGTGCTGTTGAGTATCACAGTAGATCCCAATATTTATCCCTCGGAGCATGTGAGCTCCGATTTCAGCTCTTATTCAGGGGTGAAATGTTCACTCATGTAAAGAGGAGCCTTTTGAAATGGTCCTATTTTACAGGTAATGAGTATTATCTGCCAGATGACACCATAAATCTGAGCAAAACTAGAATGCTTTACATATGTCAGCTGTTTCAGCCTGGACGAAGGGAGACCAAGGAAAGCATCAACCTAAATAATTTATGTACATTGCTTATATATTCTGACATCCCTGACAGCTTTTTAAAACATTAATGAAAAATCATTTTCTGTGTGGCTGAGTCATGGCTGTCAGTCGGTGAAGACTCCATATCATTCCATTTTATTTTTCCCTACATTTTCAATTCTTTTGGTAGGCGTAAGTTGCTCGTAACAGTTCAGGAGTTCAACATCTAAAGCATCTGGAAAGATGGTGAGCCCACAAATGTGTGAAGGACAACAATGATCAAGGGAATGTACAAAGGGAACCAGCTATGGGATAAACAATTCCTTCTTCAATGACACTTGATGTGTCACCACCATTGTTCTTTCATTGTGAACCTGCTGCTTAGTAATTAGCAGAGTTGTGGTGCCAATAGTGCTAAAAATAAATTATCTTCTTTCTCTCTTAAATTTTCTCAGGCAGCAACAGTCATTCTTCAGCAGTTCTATAATCATCAGTGGGTCTCTTACAGCAGCTATAACCAAGTTTGCAGTTATCTTTCTAACATATAGGAAGCACTAAGAATAACTCATAGTGACATATAGAAATTAGATCCACTACTGCCCCTATAGATGCCTTAGATGGAAACAATATTAGATTAATTTCCCAATTGGCTGATTAGAGCACTAACCCAATTTCAATCCTGTACAATAAAAGTAAACTATGCACTTCATTCTTTACAATGCATATATTACAAGTAAGGGATTATAAATATATATGTCAGTGATGGCGAACCTTTTTTTGCTCGGGTGCCAAAAGGGTGCGTGTGCGTGCAATAGCGCGCATGTGCCCACACCCATAATGCAATGCCCTCCCCCCATGCATGCGCACAAAACCCGACTGTGCTGCCCCCCCCCCCCGTGCATGCGCGCAGGACTCACTGAAGCCTCCTGAGCCTGTGGATGGCGAAAAACAGATTCCAGCTGATTTTCGGCCTTCCGGAGGGCGGGGGGAGGTCGTTTTCGCCTTCCCCAGGCTTCAGGAAAGCCTCCGGAGCCTGGGCATGGCAAAAAACGGACCCAATGGCCACTGTTCCCTCTAGGGTGCACAGCCGCGCGGCCACGCACGTGACAGGGAATCGCCGCGCAGCAGTTTCGAACTGCCGCGCAGCGATTTCCCATGTCAGAGGGAACGTTGCTGCACGGCCGCACACGTGACAGGAAATCGCCGCGCAGCAGTTTCGAACTGCCGCGCAGCGATTTCCCTTGTTAGAGGGAACGTTGCCAATGGCCCAACTGGAAGTTCGGAAAATGAACTTCCGGTTGGGCCGTTGGGCAATTTTTCACCTTCCCCAGGCTTCAGGAAAGCCTCCAAACTCCGAACTTCCGGTAGGGCCGTTGGGACCATTTTTTGTCATCCACAGGCTCAGGAGGCTTTCCTGAAGCCTGGGGAAGGCGAAAATGACCTCCCCCTGCCCTCCGGAAGGCCGAAAATCAGCTGGCCAGCATGCACATGCGTGCTGGAGCTGACATAGGGCAACGCCTCGTGTGTCCTCAGATATGGCTTTGCGTGCCACCTGTGGCATGCGTGCCATAGGTTCGCCATCACTGATATAGGTAGTCCTCAACTTACGACCACAATTGAGCCCAAAATGTATGTTGTTAAGTGAGAAATTTGTTAAGTGAGTTTTGCCCCATTTTATGACTTTTCTCACATTTGTTAAGTGAATCACTGCAGTTCTTAAATTAGTAACAAAGTTGTTAAGTGAATCTGGTTTCCCCACTGACTTTGCTTGTCAGAAGTTCACAAAAGGGGATCAAATGACTCTGAGACACTGCAACCGTCATAAATGTGAGTCAGTTGTCAAGCATCCGAATGTAAGTCACATGACCATGGGGATGCAGCAACGGTCATAAGTCACTTTTTTCAGTGCCGTTGTAACTTCGAACAGTCACTAAATGAACTGTTGTAAGTCGAGGACTACCTGTATATGATTATTTGCACAAACATAAGTTACTTTTTATCATTTAAGTCTGGAAATATAAATCTCCCACAGTCTCTGATACTGTAAGTTAGGAAGGATTCTTTCTGAGTTTCTTTCTCTGCCCATTATGCAGCTGAAGGCTATGCCCTCTCTTATCTTATCATTCCCCTAGGCAGCATCTCTTCCCCCTGCCTGTCTCTCAAGGTCATTTCCACAGTGCCATTACATCCTCCTCATAAATGGACACAACACAATGGGCAATTTAGCCAGTAGGGAAGAAATAATTGAAAACATGGAAGGAATATTAAAGAAAGTCACTATGTCATGCTTGTATTCTTGATGTAAGGGAAACTAATTCAACTAAAACCGAGCATAGCGGAACTCATATCTTTAACTTTGATAACACTGATTTTAATAAACGTAATAGTGATTTCTTCTCAGGACGGCCTAACAAGAGCCTAACAAAAATAGGGGATGAAGAGGGAAGAGAAATTCCTTAGAAACAAAAAATAAAATAAAATAAAAAATAACTCCGATCAGTTAAAAAAAATGAAGAGAACAGAAAAGGCCAATGAAATTAGCAAAGATTTGAAATCAGAAAATGTCTTCTGAGCAGGTCACCAAGTAGACGCATATACAGTAGAGATGATGTCAGGAAACCTAACACTCAGAATGGGCTTGAGGTGGGTGAAAGCTATATAAATTTCAGAAAAGGCTTATCTAGATATACTCAAAAGAAAAGAATCTGTATACCAACTGCTCATTGAAGATGGCCTGCAATGAAGAATATTTGACTTTTATCTCCTCCAAGAAGAAAGTACGGTAGCATCATAATTGTGAAGGACAGGATAAAGCAGCAGGATGGAAATTTGAGATTGGTAGAAATAGGGAACAATTACTTTGTATAGGTTTTAGTCTCCCAGGACAAAAAAACTGCATTCTAGGATACTGATAGTATCCTAGCCAAATCTTTATGGATTATTTTTGAAAATCTTGGAAAACTGATAAAGTCCCAAATGACTGTAGGAGAACAAATTACTTATTATTTATTTATCCTGGCATACTGTTGACTACTGAAATCTCTCAGAAGTAATAACTAAATAAAGACTTAAAAAGTATCATTAAACCAACAGTTAAAAGCCTGTTCAAAAATGAATGCCTTTAAGGGCCTGTTCATTTATTTATTACAGAAATTATGTATTGCCTTATCCAAAGACTCTGCAGCATTGAAACGGAGAATGAGATTACTTATTCAGGCCTCTATTTTTTTTATTTTTAAAATGCTGATAAAACCACCAAATAATAATTATGGAGAAGATAACAAAATACAAAGACTTGCAAACGGAAATAGAACTGTGGCAAAAAAAAAAAAAAACAACTGTGGCAAAAAAAAAAAGACAACTTAGAACTATGCCGCCTTCGGTCTGACCTAAATGTAGTATATAAAATTATCTGCTACAATGTCCTACCTGTCAATGACTACTTCAGCTTCAACCACAACAATACACGAGCACACAATAGATACAAACTTAAGGTAAACCGCTTCAAACTCGATTGCAGAAAATACGACTTCAGCAACAGAGTGGTCAATGCCTGGAATGCACCTCCTGACTCTGTGGTTTCTTCCCCAAACCCCCAAAACTTTAACCTTAAACTGTCTACTGTCGACCTCACCCCATTCCTAAGAGGTCTGTAAGGGGCGTGCATAAGTGCACCAACGTGCCTACCATCCCTGTCCTAATGTTCCCTTTTATTCGTAACCATCTCATGTATTCATAATCATGTTTATACATTTCATGTATTCACAATCATGTTTATAATTTTATTTGTAATCTTATATACGCTTGACAAATAAATAAACTAAACTAAAAGAAAGCAAAGGTAGTACCAATATAGTCATAGGTGCCTTAACTGCAATCCCAAAACAATTGGAGCACCACTTGAACATCATTGGCATTGACAAAATCAGAATCAGTCAATTGCGAAAGGCAGTTTTACTTGGAACAGCTTACATCCTGCAAACGATTCCTCTAACACCATCAAACATCCACATCAGCAGTGGGTTGCTACCGGTACGGCCCGGATCTACGAACCGGTAGCGGCTGCCCCAGACGCTTCTGCACACGCGCGCACGAACCGGTAGCGACGGGATTTGCAACCCATTACGGATCCACATCTGCCTCTCCCAGGTCCTTTGGAAGGACTCAATAAGCAGAAAAAAATGCCAAATCTGGCTGACAATGTGACAGACAATTAATATAATCTAATTTGTCAAAAAACCAAGGCAGGCCTAAGACTACTTCATTACCCACTTGGTGGGTCAAAACAGAGTCTTTCTTTCTTTCTTTCTTTCTTTCTTTCTTTCTTTCTTTTCTTTCTTTCTTTCTTTTTCTTAATATTCAATTTTGCAGCTACCAAGATTGTTGGATGAGCAGGCAAAAAAACAGCCAGGAAAGTGATTGAAGCCTGGGAAATAGGCCCCTCATCACTCAATAGGAGTGCTGAATTACCACCAGCCTATCAAGTACTTAGAATGTGAGGGCTGGGCAGCACAAGCATTTTCTTTTCTTTTCTTTTTTTCTTTTCTTTTCTTTTCTTCTCTTCTTTTCTTCTCCTCTCCTCTCCTCTCCTCTCCTCTCCTTCTTTTCTTTTCTTCTTCTTTTCTTCTTTTCTTCTTTTCTTCTTTTCTTCTTTTCTTCTTTTCTTCTTTTCTTCTTTTCTTCTTTTCTTTTCTTTTTTTCTTTTCTTTTCTTTTCTTTTCTTTTCTTTTCTTTTCTTTTCTTTTCTTTTCTTAAGCAGGATAAGAGCCAATTGTTCTGAAAGCAAATTGTTCCAAAGAGTCAAAATAGAAGTAAGATGGTTCTTCCATTGGACTGCTGACTCCCTCCAGTGTTGCAGGGTAGAAACCCCAAAAGGAGCCCCTCTCAAAGGGCTGCACAGCATCAGCATGTTCTGCGTGAAGGAGATATTTCTGAAGGTAACTGGAAGCCAAGTCATGTAGAGCTTTATAAATTAAGCTAGCCTTCTGAATTGCATCTCTATGGTGAGGAATGCAGTGATTGCAAATGAGCAGTTATTCTGCTATGCTGGCTCTCCTCTGTTAGCAAGCAGGAAAGTGCTCTCTTTTTACATCGCTGTAATCCCTTAATTCAGGGTAGAGTCTGGGCAACTGGGTGGAGCCGAGCATTTACTGGCCAGATGCCCTTCCTGAAGCCATGTGGAGTTCGCAGCAGTTATTTTCACTTTGTGTCCTAGGACAGAAACATCTGTCGCTACCTAATATTAAACTCTCAACCTTCTGAGTGGGAGGCAAGTGCCTTCATCACTAGGCCACCACGCTGCTCCACAGGAAGCAGGAAGGTACATTGTGTGTCAACTCTAGTTTCTAAGTGGTCTTCAAAGGCAGCCCCAAGTGGAGTCAATTGTGATAATTTGAATATGAAATGAGAATAGCATGGGTCAATGACACGGGGGATTCTGGTCCAAGGAGGGCCACAATGGGAACACCAGCCAAAGTTGGACAACACTCCCCCCACCTACAACCTTCTGGACCACAAAAGCTGAGAGTCCAGGAGGATGCCCATGTTTCAGAGCTGCTCCTTGGGGGGGTGGGGTGAGAGTACATTCCTTTCCAAAGTCAAATAGAAGCCAGAATCTCCTTCTCTACTTCTTCCTCACTGCCTCTGCTGCCGGTAACACTGGCACACCAATCAAAGACTCTTGAGCCCTCAAAACTCTAGTTTCTTCGAGATGTTTTTATTTCCTCTTGTTCTCCAAACTTCCATTTACTACCCACTCACTTGAAAACTAGCCAGAATCTCCCATTTAAATTCTCATTCTTCCTATCTTCTTCACCATATACTGTGTTTGTTCTAGGTGCCTCCCCAACACCCTAACTTCACTCCCTAAAAAAGGAAGCTCCATAAAGTGCCACTATTCAGGATGGCCTAGATGTGGGGAAAATAGAGCATTGTTTTTCTCTCTGTGTGTGTGTGTGACATGCTAGTAGAGTCAAGTTAGGCATTTTCCAAATTTTTGATAGGCTGAGGCCAAAAGGTGGACCATCAGCTAAAGCACAAGCAGCTAAAAGAAGAATAAACTTAAGGCAAAACCAAGGTTCTATATGCAGTTCATGAATATCCTTCACGGGAGAATTCCCTGTAGAGTTCCACTGAAAAATGAATCCAGAAATAAAAGTGTCACATTTGATTTTATCTCAAATGGGGATGATATTGTGTGACCTCCTTTAACTAGCTGAAGGCCCTTACCCAAATTAAAGAAAATATATCTTTTCTAGATCTCTTTCACCATCTATTCCCTCCTTTGAAAAACAGGAATATAGGAAATATTTTGCAAAACCATAACAACCCAAGAAGAACTAGTGTTAATATGAAGTTTGAGCCTGAAAAGTCAGACATGTAATTTCATCCCATTCGTCCCATAATACTAAGTATTGAAGACCAGAGTTAGCAACAGCACACTTTTCATTGCAAAAATACTTTCCTTGAACAAAGGGGAACATATAAAATTGATTAAATCAGCCACAACTTAATTTCTGCAAATTGGCTCCTCTATGCTACACAACCTGTTGGCAGGTTAATAAAATTGAACTGTTCTGCAGTGGAAGTCAGCTGTAGCCATGTAGATCTCTGACATCTGTGATCAAATGACCATCTACCTTGTTCATTATATACTAAGAAAATAATAGTAGAATCTCTCTTTCCTGGCAAACTCATATTTTAATAATTATTACCATATTGCCACAAACAGAGCACATCAAACTCAAAACATGATTCTTCTGCAAGGCTGAACATTATGCTTCAATGTTTCCACTATTTTAATTATTAAGAATATCACTTAAAACCTCTGTTCTACAAAATGCGTCTGGAGACCAAGAGGGAAAGAAATGCTTGCTATTGCCTTCACTGCCAAGAAAATGTGAGAACTGCACCTGCAGTGCAATGGCCACGTGGTATCCAGCAGCAACAACTCCATAGCAAAAGCAGCTCTAATGTTAAGTGGAGAAGGTTGCCAGCCAAAAGGATGACTGAAAATATGCTTGCTCAAGTGATGGAAAGATGAAATGAGCCTCATGAAGCTCAACCACAGAGACACCACAGACCATGTGAAATCAATCAAAAGAAATTCTTTATATGGAAGGTTCTTCTATCTTTACAGGCCAAGGCAAAGCCTTTAACAAACAAAGGGTGTTATCCAGGGGTGGGTTCCGAAAATTTCCACTACCACTCTGTGGGCGTGGCTTAGGGTTACGCACGCGTGCGCTCCCCCGGTGCAATTCAGTGTCCGCGCATGCTCAGTCACTATAATCTGCCCGAAACACAGCTGAGGAGCTGATCAGCTGTGCTTCGGGCGAAGAATAAAGGACAGCCTTAACCCAGGGGTGGGTGGGAGCCAGTACGAACCGGGAGGAACCCACCCCTGCTCCTAGCAGTGAAAAAAAGCCACCAAAAATTCAGGGGAAAAAATGGTGGCATCTACGGACCGGCACCGACCAAAGCGGGTCAATGATGCCATTGTGACATCACCAGCGGCTCGCTATCGATTCGGGCGACCCAGTACGAACCGGGAGGAACCCACCCTTGGTGTTATCACTCAGGCAATTGTGAGTCTATTAAACAGCATCATCCAGCCCGTGCTTTACCATTTTATGAAGAAGAAGATCAGGAGACACTCTGCTAAAAACTTTGCTGAAGTCTAGGTATACTATGTCTACAGCATTTCCTTGATCTACTAAGCTAGTAGCTCTATCAAAAAAGGCAATCAAGGTTAATCTAGCACAACTTGTTTGCAACAAACCCATTTCATCTTTCCATCAGTTGGCTCCTGTTCATTGTAGCAGGCCAATCCAAACACTTGCAAATTGCTATTTAAGGATCCTGCCCAGTACAGACATCAAACAGATATCTGTGTTTTCTTGGTTTCTTCTCTTCCCCTTTTTCAAACTGAGGATGACATTTGCTCTTTTCAGTCATCTGAGTCATCAGCAATCCTCCAGGAGTTCTCAAAGTTTATTGAGAGCAGTTGTGTGATCACTTCTGCTAATTCCATCCATATCCTGAGCTCTGGAGACTTGCATTCATTTAAATTAGCCAGGTTATCTTTTATCCTCTCTTTATATATGTTACCGGCAATGCAGAGGTGAGTTCTGACTTACCTTGCTGCCGGTTCGCTTCCTCCTGCGCTGTGTGGGCATGCACGCATGCGCAGTGCTGAAAATTCAGCTTCTGTGCATGCACAAAGCAAAAAAAAAAAACAGCTTCTGCACATGCACAGAAGCGAAAAACAAGATGGCAGTGCCTACGGCGCCACCGAGAGAGCCGGTTCGGGGGCGTGTCCAGCCGGCCATTGCTGCCAGTTTGGCAAGCGGGGGGAAATTCCTGCTACTGGTTCTAAAGAACCGGTCCGAACCGGCAGGAACCCACCTCTGCGGCAATGTTAGGCATTTTATGGAAAATGCAAGAAATGGGATGTCAATGTATGAAACAATATTTCACACATTTCCTGGGCATTTTGTGCAATGCCAAAAGGCAAACCAGCAAAGTAAAAAATACTCCCATTAATATGCAATTCTAGCTTTCCTTGTTGCAACAAGTAGGTCAGGGGTGCCAAACTCGATTTCATTGAGGGCCGCATCAGGGTTGTGTTTGACCTCGTGGGGATGGAGTGGGCATGGCCAAGGAGGGCGTGGCCAGCTCAATGTCACTCGTGTCAGGGGTGCCTGTGGTGGCCCGAGTGCTCTGCCAGAGAAAACGGGCTCCCAAACTCCGTTTTCGGCCTCCTGCAATCCTCTGCCAGTGAAAACTGAACACGCAGCCCTCCCGAACTCCCTTTTCACTGGCAGAGGCACCATGGGCCAGTCCTTCACTGTTTCCAGGGCAGTCCCACGGCCAGATCTAAGCACCCCGTGGGCCAGATCTGGCCCCTGAGCCTTGAGTTTGACACCCCTGAAGTAGGTCAATAGTGATCTTTTTCTCTCTCTCTCTCTTTTTTTTTAGTAAGAAAGTCCTATACTTTATTTTGCTTAATCCTAACCTTTTTCATGACTCTCTTTTCATGCCTTATCTAAATAGTTATTGTCACTCTGCATAATGCCTAGGTATTATATACAATGCCTAGGGAAAGTATGTAGTATATTAAAATAACCCGGGCATTTCATACTTTGCCTAAAAATGTCATGCATTCTACAGATTCCCTAGGCATTCTATACAATGCCAGCTTTTCACACATTGACAGTAACATATATACTAAACCACATTTCCCTCTTCCACCAGTGACATAATGACTAGCTTGATCGCCATCTCACTTCCGAGTTTCCCCTGGGTCCTGTTGGGAAAACTGGAATCATACTGATCAAGGCTAAGGACAAATTAACCTGTAAGAAAAAGCCACAGAGCCACCCTAGAAAGCCTCCTTCCATCCCAGCTGGCAATTACAGGAACAAAAGAATCAGTAGTTAAGTAATGTTAACTTTCTCTCCTTTCCCTATAAATCCCCTTTCCTCCTATGACTTGTCTTTTTAGATAGCAAGACTAAGAACTGTCTGATTTGTATTAGTCTGCAATAATAAAATAGTATTACTTTTCTGAATGGTATCACTTCAGACTCTAGGAAGAAGAATGAAAATCTGAATATTTCCACCTTTCATATTATAATCCTTTTTGACTGCCTTGTTTGTTGAGTTTGATACCCAATGTTTCTGCCAAAAATGGTGCTCAAGGCAGCCAAAAACCAAAAGAATAAAAATACACTGGTTTGTCTATGCAATAACAAATCTACCTGCTCTGTTGTCAGCCCTTTTAAGGGTGTCCAAATTGGGAAGCAAGATTCTACCAAAGTCTGGAATTAAATTTTATAAATACAAAACTACATTGCAGCGTTATCTTCTTCTAGTGTGCTAAAAAGAATTGGAAGTCAACACTTTTTTTTTTCTTTTTCCCCTTCTACCTGGGTGATTTTGGGCCAGTCATTCTCTCATGCCAACCCACCTCACAGGGCTGCTGTTGTGGAGGAAAACAGGAGGAGGAAGGTGTGGATATCTTCACTGCATGGAGCGATTTATAAAAATAAGGGTGGGCTACAAACAAA
Source organism: Thermophis baileyi (assembly GCA_003457575.1). Taxonomy (NCBI): domain Eukaryota; kingdom Metazoa; phylum Chordata; class Lepidosauria; order Squamata; family Dipsadidae; genus Thermophis; species Thermophis baileyi. Next base: position 3,110,856 of record QLTV01001495.1, read on the forward strand.
TAAATAAAATAATTTTTATTTGTTTGTAGCCCACCCGTATTATTTTCACATGAACAATGTTGAACAATTGTTTAGAATAATTTCATATTTTTCTAAAGGTGCATTTACAGCATGATTAATACTGCTCAGAAGTTAAATGAACGTCCCTGAAGGGAATTTCACACCTAAAGGATAGGTCATATACCACATGTATTCAGAACTCAACAAATCTGTAAAACTTCCAAGAAGAGAATATATATTCTCATTCCCACACCCAGAATTGTCTGATGTTGCTTAATTAAATCATAATACTACAGATTTACTAGGTGTAAAGTTTTTCCTATGGGAAGTGTGAGCTTTGACTGCCACCGATAAGAGAAACTGTTAGCAGTTTATCGTGAAGGGGTTTACTGTAACTGTTGTAAGAATAGTTGCCCTTCTATGTTGATAGTTTATCCATATTTTGATATTATGAAAAGGCTTTAAGTGTCAAGTTAAGCATTGCTCCGAAAGCAAATTTAACATCCCTTATTAAAACAAACCAATGGCCTTTTAAGTGTGCTTTTTTAGTGATAAGAATATCTTTATGACCCAGTTCTGCCACTATCTAGGCAATGATAACAAATTCTTATAAAAACTATACATATATTTATTTTAAAATGTCCAAACTTTGCCTTGCCAGCAGCTTGAAAAAGAATTACCTATGTTTAGCAGAGGTATTTCAAAAACCTTTAAAGATAAGCAAAATTCCAACTTTCAACTGGCATAGAATATTATATAATTGTGTTTGCACATTCAACTAAGCCACAATCTGATTTGTTTAGTTTTAGCTTCGTTCTATTATGTGATCCCAGTCGTTGTGTGTAATAACCCATGGTTTATGGCTTAGCCTGTTGTGTGAATCATTTAACTGTGGTTTATTCAACCATAACCTACTTGAGCATGATGGGATAATCCAATCTGTGTCTATAGGAGAGGGAGGGAAAACAGAGAAAAGATGTAAAATAAAGAGTATTCTGATTTTTTTTAAGATTTAGCAAACTAAATAAGAACATGTTTCTACATCACATCCTTAATACATCACTGGAACATTTTTGTTCATGCACTTGAATTCTAAGGGCTTTATTAGTCAAAATTATATTGAGTTTTATTTTTTTTTCTCTCTGATCCCACTCACCATGAATTACTCAATCAAGGGAGCCATTTGTTTTCTGGGAATTTTTATAACAGATGGATTTATTGATAAAGTAACATTTATCATTTATCTAGGCTGACATTCTTTCTATTTTATTTGAAGCACTGGCACCTTATGCACAAGAGAACTTGCATTTCATAATTTTAGTTCACCGCAATGGCTGGACAGTTACATTAAATGTTATTACACAGAACACCATTGATTTCAATTTAGGCAATTCTTTCTATATTTTATGCTTCAGGACAAGAAGGATTAAGAAATCAATACAAATTAAGGCAAGTAGTTCAAAGAGATGGGACCCAGAAAGAAATGCAAACACACTGTAGTCCTGCTATATGCTGAGCATCCCCATAGATTAGAAACCATAAGTAGCAAAAATTAAATTTGATCCAAGTTTTAAAAACATTGTGCTTCTATATTGCTTGTACTCATTCTCTCGGCTAGCAAGTCAATAATCTGCTGTTCAGGGAACATGCAGAATGGTAATTAAAAACAGCCCCTTATCTGCCGGAGGAAATCAGCCCATTTTTAATGTTTCTGTAGATCTCGGCCAATCATGAGGAGCCTTGGAAAATGACTCAATGAGATGAAGAGACTACGGTGAGCGTGCTTCACTCTGAACTCCTTAGTGCTAAATAGCTGCAACAGTAATGATCGCCTCTGATTAAAAAAATACAGCTATTTCCTGAGCCTGGATTTCACCAGACTCCCTTGAGAATGTGTTTAAGGGAAAAAAGCTACAAGATACGTATGGACAGGAAACAAAGAGCTGCATGAAAACACAACCTCCTTCCTGGGCTCAGAGGTCTGGCCAAACCAGTATCCTGTTTTCAACACTCCAGATGCTTCAGAGGAAATATAGAAGACCACCAACTACATTATTTATCTAGGAGGGCCCTTATTTCTAACTGGGGCTGCACCCACAGATTCCACTGTCACCCTCTTTGCAAACATATATGCATTTCCTACCAGTGACGTGATAACCTTGACATCCATTACACCGCTTCAAATGGCCCAGTTCCACTGAATGCATGGATTATATAAATCAATACCCAATGACAAATTTGTCTCTTTGAACACACTTTTAATTAACAGCCTTCAACATTTTGACTTCCACGGTCAACTCTTTGATTTATACAGATCACCAATCCAGGGCACTTCATCAAAGAATAATCAACCCCTCTCATGCAACAATCTCAATTAAAAAAAAAACTCTGACCATTTAATAAGACAATAGAATGATATAATAAAAAATAGTTTTCTTCAGAGAGTTTCAGGAAAAGCCCTGGCAGTCCTGAAGGAACTGATCTTGCATTATTCTCAAGAGGATTTGCTACTGAGAGATTAGCACAGGAATATTTGAATTGGTCAAGAAACTCAAGATAATGGCCATGACCATACTAGACATACTTGTCTATCTGCATTGTGCAAGTGACATATATAAAAAAGGGTAGGATTTGTGTCACCATCGCTGCTACCTTTTTTTTCTTTTTGACATATACAACTGAGGATGTCCCTGGATGGCCAACTGACTGATTTTAATAAAGGAGTATACATTTAACTAAACTTTTTTAATTAGACTACATAGTATAAGAAAGAGGGGCAGATAAGTACTATAAAAATGTGAAGACATTTAGATTAGATTAACAGAGTTGGAAGGGACCTTGTAGGTCATCTAGTCCAACCCCCTGCTCAAGCAGGAGACCCTACACCATTTCTGACAAATGGCAGTCCAATCTCTTCTTGAAAGTCTCAAGTGATGAAGCTTCCACAACTTCCGAAGGCAAGCTGTTCCATTGGTTGATTGTTCTCACTGTCAGAAAGTTCCTCCTTATTTCTAGGTTGAATCTCTCCTTGATCAGTTTCCATCCATTATTCCTTGTCTGACCTTCAGGTGCTTTGGAGAATAAGTTGACCCCCTCCTCTTTGTGGCAGCCCCTCACTGGTCCTTCTCTTCACTGGACTAGCCCTGCCCAGTTCCTGCAACCGTTCTTCATATGTTTTAGTCTCCAGTCCCCTGATCATCCTGGTTGCTCTCCTCTGCACTTTTTCTAGAGTCTCGATATCTTTTTTATAGTGCGGTGACCAAAACTGGATGCAGTACTCCAGGTGCGGTCTTACTAAGGCTTTATAGAGTGGTATTAGTACCTCACTTGATCTAGATTGTATCCCTCTGTTAATGCAATTTAGGATTGCATTGGCTTTTTTGGCTGCCAAAAAAGGGAGGTATGTTCCTCTGTCCCAATTCTGAAAGGAAAAAGAAAACCCATTGGAGAATACTTGATGATGAATAAAAAGAAAATTAGAAGGATTCAAATAATTTTGGACTGTGTTAGATAAAATGCTACTCAACCTTTGGGCTGCCAGTTGCAAAGCAGGTGAGAAAAAAATTAGTCAAGTCTTTCCAACATGGATCATTTCAGATTTTTTTTTCTTTTTGTATGGTAGTGAGGAGATGGATAATTTCCAGTTGGAAGGCAACATTAAACATGTTCATATCTGTATTTAAAAGTGAATCTCCTGCTAGGAATCTCCTGTAAGGAAAGATTTCTGAGAGACGCTTTTTCAAGATGCAGCTGGCTGCTGTAAACAACACTAATCTAGGAAAATAAGCAATATAAATTGATTTTTATATCAAGGTAGCTTCTAAGGTTGTTGTGGGGGGCGTATATTTTATTATCAACACACCACTGAAGCCTAAGTAATCATGTCTAACAATATGATAATTACTTTCAAACTAATTATTTTAGATGCCTTTTTTTGTTTTGCACTTTGCATATTCAAATAAGTGTTTTGTTTGTTTGCTAACCCGGGGCTTTGCAAATTTCACGTCCAACAGTCACACAAAAATAAAGATGAGAGTATGCAAAATAGTTCATGCTTACTCTCATGAATCATCTCTGCAACTAGTAGCAACGGCTCATGCAACTCCGAGCTGCATCCAGCTTGATAGGCTAAAGCAGCAGCAAAAACCGGATCCAACAATCCTCCCAAAGACTTTCCACACGTGTGACATAAGGCAAAAGTCAGACTGTGCTCCATTCAAGCTTGACAGAATCTCATGACTATCTTAATTACATCTGGAATTCAACAGCAACTGAGAAGCCTTTCTTTTAAGCAGGGAGCACTGAGCTGGCTCCTAATTAGACCTGAAGATTAAGTTCACAGTGGCATGTGACCAATGGCAGGGTGCCTTTGATTATAAAACAATCTCTATAGTCAGGCACTGAGCAGGGTAAATTCACAACCATCAGAGTAGCCTAAATATGCATTTATGCTTTTTTTTTTTATGCATTGAGCTGAAAAGAATTCACTAAATTGTGTTAATCATTGTGCAAACTATTTTTCAGTTACCTGAAAGCCTTGATTTCTTACATTGATTTGATGGATTTTGTCTGTGAATCTGACCATCATTTAGGAATAACTCTTTGGTTTCCCAGGCGCAAGAAACCAGCTTCTCAAATTATTTCCATCTAGCTTAGTTGTTTCTAACCACACAACTAATATCTCCAGTTGCATTAGGGAATAACAGCTTGTTGTCAGACAAAGAAAGCATGTTCCCCGTTTCCACCCTTTACGTCCAAATCAACATATGGCAAATTTAATCAATAGGCAATAAATTTCACATACCGAAATATGATTTACCTATAGGAAAAATTGTTCTTATATTGCCTCCTAAAATCAGTTAAGAAAAAGAGAAAGGGGAAAAAACCCCACGATTTTCCAATCCTGGTAAATTTACTTAACTACTTATTGAGATTAGCAAGATAAAACTCAAGATAATCTACCATGTTTCACTAGGCTTACACCTGAAAATATCTAATCAAAGCAAATCTCTACTCTAATATACCCTTCTGATTGAATGATATAAAAATGGTATGAGCACCATACACTATCATATGCTACAAATTAGCTAGCAGAAAAGCAATTATGAACATTTATGGCACATTTGGGATAAATAATACTAGCATCAGTTCTGATTGCTAATTGTCCTGTCAAACTAAAACCTCGTATGTATTATGAGGATTCTAACAGGGACGTACGTATACAGCAAGGGTCAAAAAAATGACATGTTTTTTTCATTGTCTCTTCTTTTGGGATTTAATGGATATTTGCATCCACAGGCAGCAAAGCCTTTGCAGCTGACATTAATACCCTTATTAGTCCAAATTTCAAGTAGAAATAGAATTTAACGAAAAGGGGCTAGATGAACGAATAGGTGGCTAAGACATGGAGATTAATTTCTGTGCTTTTAAAAAGATTTTTCACATATAAAATAGTCCCTCAGGACCTTAAAATAAGGCCACCATTCACAGAATACTGCTCAGTTCAAAATTAATTACATCAGAATCACTGGAAGTCTTTCCAGGAAAAAAAAAAGCAGAAGTGTGTATGTATTCTACCCTACCACACTATTAAAAATAACTAAACAGCACAATTTGCTTGGGTATCACTAAATCAGATTCGACTCCTAGTGACTTATCAGAGAAATGCTATCCATCTTTAACTATATCCCCAAACCTGTAGCACTTCCATGATCATTCCGAAGATTGATTTCATCCATCTACCTTATTGGTTGTCTTTCCCATCTTTTACTTGCTTTAATACTGCCAAACATAATCACTTTTTTCTAGTCCATTATTCACCTGCATCACCTGCTTATCACCTGAAGAAGCAATCAGCTTTTATTTGGCTGAGACTGATTGATTGGACTTTCCAGTATCCCATGCTTCTTTTAATAATTGCCTCAAAATCCAATCTGTGATCTGAGAGTATCATTTTTTCTCAATGTCCAGTTTCTGCCGCCATACATTACCACTAGAATGAGCATGAACTATTCTGATCTTTGTTTTCATTGAAATGTCACTTTGAATGGGAAAGAAGGATGAATATGCTTCTTTCTGCATAATTTCTGAAGGCTTAGCTTCATTTCCAAGACAGATACTCTCAATGTTTATGCTAAAGGCTGCCAATGGGCAGATAGTAACTAATTCAAAGATCAAACAAAATGACAGGAATATACTGAATTTCTGTACCAATAGGGATGTCAATATCCAAGATAGCTTAGAAGATGTTTCCTACTTACAGGAAACTCATGTGCTAGAACATAAAGTTAGACCAGCACTCTAATCATTACTGAGTCAGAAGGTTAAGGAATTGATGTAGTGTAATACCCATTGAAATATGGCAAGCAATCAAAAGCAGCAGCAGCAAAAGTTCTAACCAAGCTATCTGGAGAATAGCAATAGCAATAGCAATAGTGTTTTACGGCTCTCTCTGGGATGTTTGCCCCTCAACAATCTAGGTCCTCATTTTACTGACCTCAGAAGGCTGAAAGGCTGAGTCAACCTTGAGCAGGTCAGGATTGAACTCCAGGCTATGGGCAGAGTTAGCCTGCAGTATTGCATTCTAACCATTGCACCACCAGGGCTCCTTAGAAGCCTAAACAGTATGACCTGTTTATCAGATTAAATATTTACTCAATAATTTTTAAAAATGAAATGCAATTTAAGGGGTGTGGAGTGATGTCATGCTTGCCACCCAGTCCTATATGCCAACTAATCAGTTTTCTACCCAACTGGCAGGGGAAGAAGCAACTTCATAATGGACTTTCAGTCTTCCTCTACAAAGTTCCTTAACTCAGGTTCAGAACGGCTGTAGAGATGGCCAAAACTCTATCCATATCACATCTTACCATTCAGGGTTTTCTCTTTTTTTAACAACTATATGCATCCTTTCCAAATACTGTGTAATAGTAATACAAGATCTTAAAAAAAAAATTGTATCATTCGAGTACATGCTGAAATTCAAAATCATATTGTTCAAAATCAATGTGCCATTGTTAATCATTTGAATGTGCTCTTAAACAGGCTCTTCCCCAGCTTCTTTCATCCCTAAGCTGTGCATTGTGTGGCTGTGGAAGGGAATGTTGGCAGCTGTATTGGAAGCCTGCCTCTGTCACATATCCTAGCCCAGGGATGGTGAAACTTTTTCTTCTTGCGCATGCGTGCGTGCTGGCACACAACCTCCCACGCGTGCCGCACTGCACATGCACGCATCCCCACGGATGCACCCCCCGTTGGGCCATTTTTCACCCTCCGGAGGCTTCAGGAGGCTTCCCTGAAGCCTCCGGAGTGCGAAAAATGGTCCAACGGGCAAACCGGAAGTCCGTTCCGAACTTCCGGTTTGCCCATTGGGCCGTTTTTCGCACTCCGGAGGCTTCAGGAGGCTTCCCTAAAGCCTCCAGAGGGCGAAAAATGGCCCAACGGGCAAACCGGAGGTCCATTTCCAAACTTCCGGTAGGCCCATTGGGCCGTTTTTCCCCCTCCCCAGGCTTCAGGGAAGCCTCCTGAAGCCTGGGGAGGGCGAAAACAACCTTCCCCAAGGCCAAGAATCAGCTGGCCAGCGTGCGCATGCGCACTGGAGCTGACATAGGGCAACGCCTCACGTGCCCTCAGATATGGCTCCAGGTTCGCCATCACGGTCCTAGCCAATAACACTGAATATTAAACCATTCTAACCTTTGCTGTCTCGATGGAACAGCCCAACCACTTTTATAACAGAGGTTTCTTATAATGGTAAGTTTCCTGTTCCATTCTCTGATGACAACAGGGCAGGCTTCAAACAGAAGATTCTGTCCAGCTTGTGTTGAACCATTTCAGTCCCCCTTTCCTTTTTTTTTTTTTACTGTGACACTAAACTTGTGAATTACTTCTGATTACTTGATGAGTTGAATTATATGCTGCTGAACAGATGCAAGTAGTAAACCAGTTCACTAAATAAATTAGAAAACAATGATTATGGGAAATCTGTCTAGACTTGAAAATTGAGAGGGAAATAATTTTTTTGCTGGTTTAGGCCTGAGGAATACACTCCCTCCCTTCCTTGTTGAAAAATAAATGTATTATTTTGTCCATTAATAATAAAGTGAAAGTAGCATGCAGAATGTTCTGTTCAATAATCACTGCAGGCCTTTAAAATGCTAAAGAAAACAATGAGGTACAGTATTACTGTACTTGCAAAATCCTTTGATAAATGGACTAATAGAAATAATAATTTAAAACCAAACCAGGAGGATTGACAGATTCCTTCCTTCCTTCCTTCCTTCCTTCCTTCCTTCCTTCCTTCCTTCCTTCCTTCCTTCCTTCCTTCCTTCCTTCCTTCCTTCCTTCCTTCCAAAAGAACTGTTTCTTTTGGTAGAAGCTCCTTACTATTCACATTTTCTTCATTTTACTTCTAGTGGCAACAGTAGTTATGTGAACAACATTATCCACTTTTTGGGGGATTGAAAAATTCCCATGTAATGGGCATTAAAAAACCAAAGGACAAGATATCAAATTGAGTTCATCACTGATCATGTGAAATCTGATGGATTTGAATCCCCTCAATGTGATCCATTGGTGGCCATTGAACAACAAACAGGATGAGGCTTTGTTTATATGCAGCCGTAAGCCTGCAACATGCCAAAATTAGGGTCTAAAAACTGAAACAGCCTTCTTTCCATAGTAACATGGGAAGTTCACTCCTAGGCAGAAGAAAAGACTAATCACTCTTCCTATAAAAGGGTTTCAGCACAGTCAAAAAACAATAATGCTTCCCAGGGATAAAAAGGGTAGGATTTAAGGGAAAAAATACATGGCTGCAAACAGATTTATATACTGGAGCTCTTAATCAGGATTTGAATTAGAGTGATAGTTGGGAACAAGGATTTAACCGAATTATGTTCCCTCGTGCTACTCAAAATGTAACTCTCTCCCTAACTCTAATCCTTACAAAGCAAGAAAGATGGGACCTCTTGCCCTTTCCATAATTTGAGAACTGCTAAGAATTAATATTACGGCAGGCATTTCAGCGGTATTTATCAGCCACTATAATAATAAAAGGGACGTGGTGGCTCAGTGGCTAAGATGCTGAGCTTGTCAATCAGAAAGGTTGGCAGTTTGGCGGTTCGAATCCCTGGTGCTGCGTAACGGAGTGAGCTCCCGTTACTTGCCCCAGCTTCTGCCAACCTAGCAGTTCGAAAGCATGTAAAAATGCAAGTAGAAAAATAGGGACCACTTTGGTGGGAAGGTAACAGCGTTCCGTGCACCTTTGGCATTTAGTCATGTCGGCCACATGACCACGGAGACGTCTTCGGACAGCGCTAGCTCTTCGGCTTTGAAATGGAGATGAGCACCGCCCCCTAGAGTCGGGAATGACTAGCACATATGTGCGAGGGGAACCTTTACCTTTACCTTATAATAATAAAAGAACCTTTTTGCTGGCTGCAATCTTTCCCAAACTCATGTCTTCCCAATATGTTTGGACTCAGTCCAAGCATGCTAAGAATTCTGGGAGTTGAAGCCTCAACACATTAGGAAGATACCATGTTAGGGTAAGTGAGCTTATTGCATTCAGTCACAGTTTCTCCATGCAAAAGAATCAGGCTTTCAAAGTAAGACAAGAACAAGAATAAACATAACAAGAAAATCCAAGGAACCAACCAAGTAACCATCTAGTAAACCAAAACATCACAGAAAGCAAGCCTTGGAGAAATATTTTTTGGGGTCAATTAAAAAAGCTCCAAGTTTGATTGCTACTCATCTGGAATGATGTTCTAGGTCCACTTCCTAGGTTCAGATGATTGATGGGACCTGGATATGCTGACATTGCCAGAACATATAGGCCAGGCAGAAATTACTAGAGGTTAGTTCATAATCTTTTGCTGTGATGGGCTCTGTAGGTGATAACTGCAGCTCACAAAGCAAAGATGTGATGCAGCTGCATTTAGACAACCTGTCTTTAAGTACAGTCCCATATAAGGCACATAGCAATTATCAAAATATGATGTGAACAAAATATGAACGATGAACTTAATGGCCTGCCAGCCTGACTATGCGTGCTAACTGGTACACGTTATATTCGTTGATTCCAAAGCCTTCCTTGCCATCTCTGTCATCTGCTGCTCTAGCAGGAGTTGGAAGTCCTAGAAGATCCCAGAAAGGAAATGCAAATCTTTCAGGATTTAAAGGTGGAACCACTCCAGGCTCAGTAGGCCCAAGCAGCCATTAAGTCTTGTAGGGTTGAGCCTAAGCCTGTTTCTCCCTATCCAGCCACCAGACACTGGGACAAGACCTTGACAGCATCACCTGGTTGATCTGGAGGTGAGTTCTTTAGCTGGGTATCATCAGTGCCAGACTCCAAACTCCAGACTCACACCTAGTGATCTTATATAAATGTTAACGAATTGGGTTAAACCTTGAGACATTCCTCATAACAGGATCAATTTCTGAATCAATTTCTCCCCTCTTATCAATACCAACTGGATCTGACCACCACTGAGAAAGGAGGAAAAGCCACTTGCAATACTATGCTACCAATCTCCATAGGTAGTCTAGAAAGATATCAACAGCCACTGAGAGACCAAATAGAACCAATACTGCTGCAATATCCCATCTTAAAGTCTGCTAAAGTATTATGCTCTGGTCTGAAACCAGAGTGAAAAGGGTCCAGATAATCCATGCAAAGTATTTTTTCCCCCCAAATTAGGACTCTTTCACCAAAAAGTATTACAAAATACCAGAACATCTCTGGTTGGCAGAAACAGTTTAGGACCAAACTGCATCTTTTGACTCAGCATTCATCTGGAATATGTAAGAACACAGGCCAGAAATGGAAAGACATTCCCTAGGGCAGATAAAATAATGAAATATTAAATATAAGTGTAGGCAACATCCAAAACATGTCAAAAGCAAATTAAATGGAATTAGAGCAGCTGATAGCAGTTCTGGCTCTGGCAACCAGGGCCTCAAGAATGAAAATTGCTGATCCTGTATATATATATTTCTTATTTGGCTTTTTGTTAGAAATAGGAGAGGAGGAAGAGGATGACACACAGTCTGCCTTGCCAAATACCATTCATCATCTCCCTGTACTCTTCTGGTGCCATACACAGTTTTGTGCTATAGGCTTCTGGAGAATTTTGGAGGTTTCTATTATATTTATTAAGTCAATGGGATATGGAGATTCTAACTGTTCTCCTCCATGGCCTTTAAGCAGCCAGACCTGCACAAATCTTAACGTTATGTCTATACAATTTTCTATAGATGCCATCTTCATAATCAGCTGCAGATTTCTCGCTAGTTTATATTTTTTAAGAGACTGTGGCACACCAGAATAATTTCATGTATGAATCCTATGTACTATTCAGTATGATTCATTGCTATTTCAGTACTTTGGGCCATATATTAATTCCACCCTGCTGTTCTTATTTTCAGCTCTTTGACCCAATACTCTTGCCTATCCATCAGCGGTGATCTAGTTTGACAAGCTTTTTGCATGTTCATGGTTAAGAAAACTAGTCCTTTTGGCTACCCCTTTAGCAGGAGTTTGACTGACAAGCAATAATACTTCATTCCATGACACAAAAAAGTTCCCTAGGGGATTTTGGCCTATCAAATCATGTTAAAAATCAGAGTAGCCAGCTCAGGTTATCGATCCTCTCTTTTGCTTTCCTAGTCAGTATTCTAATCTAGTTGTCAATGTTCTCATGTTTGCTGGCATTAAGAACAAAAACTGCAGCCAATCTAAGAAAAACAGGGAAGGACTGATGCTATACAGTCAAGTACGATTAACAGGTGTTATTAGTTACTTTTAGGACTATAAAATTTAGGCTGCGAAAATCCAAATACTCACCAGGTAGAAGCCAAGAACTGGAGCAGTGTATCCCCATTTTTGCAACCCAGATCTGGCAACTCTAATCAACTTGCATATCCAGATACTCATCTTCAGACAATCAGGGGGAAATTGTAGTGGAGAGGAGGAGGAGGAGACTGGCAACAGAGTAAGGAAGAAGGATTTAATCTCTTACTGGTGTCTTCAACTGCCTGACCTGTTGGCATTTGGAGAATGAAAGTAAAGTATTTACTTAATTGGATAGCTTGGCCCTTCTATGAACAAGAGTAGTAAAAAACACAGCAACAATTCCTATTCTGCTTGCTAGCGTATTCTGACGATTTAAGATAGGAAAAGAGAGATGTGTTTCCTTTAAACAAGGTAAAAACCAGGAGATAACCATCAAGGCAGTAAGGGACCAAGGACTGATTCTTAAAAGGCGATGAAGAAAGGTTTGCTGGGATTTTCAAAGGCTTTTAGCAATTCTTTCAAAACATACGGCCAATTCATCCATTCCTACAGATTCTAGTGAAAAATGTGACAAGATCTAAAGTCCAAGGTTCAACTAAAAAAAGGTTGTCATGTAGGGGACAAATTGAAAATAGCAAAGATAACTTTCCACATCCTGTTCTTATATATCAGTGGCAACCATAAGCTTTATTCATGTTTTCTAGAGGTTGATTCCAAATTTTAACTTTTTACTGAGAAGGGAAAAGGAAACTGCACATGGAAAAGTTCTAATAATTAATTACACTAATTTAACTTGAGTGTTTAAAGTTCAAATTATTCAAGCTTTTAGAGTCTTCCCTGGGGACCGGCCCTCATCCCAAACATGATGATACCTCTGAGTTATCTATTTATTTCAAATTAAATCTTCAGGTAATGTACAAACTGCAATAGCAATATCACTTAGACTTATATACCGTTTCACAGTGCTTTACAGCCCTCTCTAAATATCAAATTTTAACTGGCAAAGGGGACACCATAATAACTGAAGATGAGGATTTCTGCTCATCAGGTGTAGGCAACTACCTATGTTTCCCCAAAAATAAGACCAGATCTTATATTATTTTTTGCTCCAAAAGATGCATTAGGGCTTATGTTCAGGGAAATACGGTACTAAATGCGTCCATCTGGCTGATGATCTTAACTGGGGTTTATTTTAGGGGTATGGCTTATATTATGAGCATCCTGAAAAATCATGCTAGGGCTTATTTTCCAGTTGGGTCTTATTTTCGGGGAAACATGGTAGTGATTGGCCAGATATTTTTCTTATGGTTCCTTGAAGTTGACCTGTTGGAAGTTGAAAGATCTAACTCTCTTGTCTTTGCTCTTCCTCAAATCTAGTGTCAAGTCTAATTGCAAGTATTGTACAATGTGGAAAATGCAAAAAATAACTTCCCCCTTTTGGTAAATAGTTGTGTTTCATCCACTAATCACCTGCTCAGGCCACATCGACTCTGCCGCAGCAAACATACCTGAAGGGTGAGCCGCCTCCAGATATTCACAAGAACTCTCTATCCAGCTTACCTTGGAGTATTTATTCAGCAGTATTGAGAACAGCTTAAGCCTCTAACCATATGAGTGCCTACTGGTAGAGCAAGCAGAAAGAAAAACCCCTCCTTTTAATGCAAATGTAACAATACGTGGTCTATGTTATCTGCTAATTAAAAATTAGTAATTTTAAACAGCAGAAAGCAGCACCACTGGTCCTTCATGCTGTTTTCTATTACTCAAAGTATATCTAACAGCAGGAGTGAGAGAAATTGTTTGGCACATTAGGCCTGTCAGGTTTCATCTCTTTTCTAGGTCTAGACAGCCAGGCCTTCTGGTTCACACCTGCCGATGTGTGTTTTCCCAGCACTCAGCCACCCCACCACATGGTCTGGCCTGATAACAGAATAAAACAAGTGGAGTGGGAAAGACCAGCCAGCCATAGCAGGTTCTAACAGCAGAGCATCATTAAGAGGGAAAGTGTTACGCATGCTGACAGCTTAGCCAAGCTGACACATAGGATGGGGTTCTGTTATTTTAAAGAGGGGCAAGAGAAAATTTAAAAAATAATAATATTTTTCCCCCTAAGGCTGTGATGAAAAACCTATGGCACGCGTGCCGAAAGTGGCACGCGAAGCCATGTCGCCCGGCACGCGCGGCCTTGCCTGTTTGTCTTCCGGGTTTCTGGTGCCCATGCATGCGCGACGATCAGCTGTCCTTCACGTGCGCAGCAGTGCCGAAAACAGGTGTATGCACGCGCGCCAGCCAGCTGATTGTTGGGTGCGCATGTGCGCCAGAACCCGGAAGTTTGGCTTTTCCGGAGAGCGATCCCTTCGTGCACGCGGCAGTGCCGAAAACCAATGGCCAGCTGACTGTCGGGCGTGCATGCGCACTAGAACCTGGAAGTTCGGCTTTTCCGGAGCATGGCATCGATGATTGCGCGCATGTGCGATGTTTCCGAACGACCTTTTCGGCACTTGGTGCTGAAAAGGTTCGCTATCACTGCCCTAAGGTATTATTATTATTATTATTATTATTATTATTAAAACAACTTAGCAGGAACAGATCAGGATTTGGTTGAGAAAAATATCCACACCATTTACTAAATTGTGTCCCAATCAGGCCTATTTTCTAAAGTGGAACTCCTTCAGCCCATGAGAAACCCTAGGCTTCTGCAATCTGGTGCCCTCCAAATAATTCATTACAATTTCCAGCGGGCACAGCCAACATGGGAAATGTCAGGGGATGATGGGGGTGAATATGTATCAAGGACCCCATGCAGAGGGAAGAGTTTCTAAGCCCTTCTCTCTCTCTCCCTCACTCCCTCCCTCTCTCTCTCTCTCTCTCTCTCTCCCTCTCCCTCTCTCCCTCTCTCTATCTCTCATCTAGTTTGAAACCTCCCTACTCCCTCACAGAGAGATTGTGAGCAGTGTACATATAAAATATTAAAAAATAAAAATAGTACAGTATATAAAATGTAAAGACAGGTGAGGATGATTAAAAACCAATGCTAAAAGTTAAATAAAAGATGTGGGGGAGAGCTGTCAGGGCGCTAACCAGCCCTACTTGCTTCCTAAAATTCTCATGTTCCTTAAACTGTGGTAGATTTCTTATACATGCTATCATGAATGCATCTGTGGGAGATCAATTACACACCATCTTCCACGTATAAATTGCTGCATTCCTCTTACCCATAGGGCAGCCATTTCAAAACAATAAATATCCTGAATGCTGTGAGCGTTATCAGTTAGAAGACCCTCTGCCCCTATTTCTCTCCTTCTTCCCTTGTTAATGTATTGCTTGTTAAATATATATAAAAAAGAAGGAACTAGCTGGAAAAGCTGGAGAAGTTAAATGTGGAAGACATATGGACCACCATAATATTCTCTAATGAATGCAGGATGCTTGTACAATAAAACCATTGCTGGCAGCTTGAAAGAGTCCCGAGCAAGATGTTTTCGGCGAGTGCTCCCCACCCCCTTGATTGTGCTGGTTTATTGATTGACTGATTGACTGGCAGTAGACCTGCTCTTCTTCCATTGAACCACTGGTGGTTAAAGTGCAGTATTGCAGACAAACTCTGCCCTCAGCCTGCAGTTCGATCCTGACAGGGCTCAAAGTTGACTCAGCCTGCCACCCTTCCGAGTTTGGTAAAATGAGGACCCAGAATGTTTGGGGCAATCTGCAAATAATGCTTCTTCATTGTAAACCACCCAGAGAGTGCTGTCAAGCGCTATGGGGAGGTATATAAGCCTAAATGCTATAACTATTTCCCTCCCCCCACCAAGTATTTTCTATGATTACTTGACTATACTGTACTTAGGTTTAGCCAGACTATCAGCAAGTTCTTTCATGGCTCTAGGATAAGGTTTGCCTGATCCTGGAGATTTAAAATCACTCAAAGGAAATAGGTATTTCCTGCATCTCAAACTTCAAGCATCCTCCTTTATCCTACTTATTTGCAGCTGCAGAATAGGTTGTGCATGGTTTTCCGTTGGAGAAGAGTGAGCCAGCCAAGTTGGTTGGTATTTAGGACTTGGATGGGAGACCACCAGACAGATGAATCAAAATTGCTTCCTGGAGGAAAAAAAAAAAGCAGCGGCAAACTACTTCTGGGCAGTTGCCAAGAAACTTGTTCTGAGGAAATTAGAATCCTGTGAGTCCTTTTCAGTTCTGGAACCACAGGTTGCCCATCCCTGCAGTGAATTATTATGTCATTTGCATGGCTTTGTGTTAACCCAACTCAATCCTCAATCCTCCCCAAAAGAAAGTAATTGGTTGAAGAGGAGAAGGTGATTGGCGCCTTGAGAGGGATCATGTTATCCATGAATCTGTGAATCCATGAACTGAAAAGAGCTGGACCTACAGAGTGGATTTCAGAAAGACAGCTGATGAACTCAGAGGAAAGGAGTATGGGAAATTCTGTTAAACCAGATACCAAAGGTACAATTTCAACCTGTTGTCTTAAAGAAAAATGGAATGTCAAAATGGATATAGGCAGATGTTTCCAAAATGCTGAAATGAAAAGGGCCATGTGGAAGAAAGAGAAGGAAAGGGCTATAACTAGAGAAGAATACAAGGTACTGTAGTCTCTAGAACATGTAGAAAGTGTGCCAGAAATGTTAATGCTCAGAATGAGCTCAGACTTGCAAGAGATGCCAAAAACATCAAAACAGGGCTATTTTGAGTACATTAGGCAGAAAAAATGAAAGCCAAACAGGAGGTACCCTGTTTCTCCCAAAATAAGACATCCCCTGATAATAAGCCCAATCAAGCTTTTGAGTGCATGGCAATAAGGCCAAGCGCTTATTTCAGGGTTCAAAAAAATATAAGACAGGGTCTTATTTTCGGGGAAACACTGGTAGGCCTATTGCAAAGAGAAAGAGGTGCATTGGTGATTATGAAAAGGCAGAACTGTGTAACTCTATTTTGTGTCTGCATTCTTTTGGATAGGAAATGGAACTTTAGCTGGTTATCCTTATGCCACTAAGGGACCGAGGGAACAACAGCTTAGGATAGACCGTGAGACTAGTAAGAGATGATTTAGCTAATTTAAATGAATCTATATGGTTTACACACAAGGGTACAGGCATAAGTAGTGGAAGTCATTGCGGAACTGCTCTCGGTAATTTTTGACCATTGTTGACTTGAAAACTGGAGAAGCCCATCCCTAGCAACAAAAAGAGGAAGAAGGAGGAACCAGGAAAGTATAAGTTTGATGCATATTCTGGGCATGATCCTTAAACAGATGACCAAATAAGATATTTGTGAGGATTTTGATTGGTATGCTGCAATTAACAGGAAGAACCATGGGTTTGTTCCAAACAAATTGTGTCAGACTAATCTTATCTCCTTTGATGAGTTATTAGCTTAGTAGATCAAAGGAATTAGGTAGACACATCTGGACCTTTGCAAAGACTTCAGCAGACCGCCTCATTATATTGTTCTTAATAGATGGCAAAATGTATGCTAGGTGATAATAGTATTAGTAGTATCATCCAGCATATAATTGGCTGAATGCCTGCATGAGAATCATGATTCATCAAAGGCTCACAGTTGGCTGAATTACTGTATCCAAAGTGGACGTGTTAATGCCTGGGGGAAAGCATCAAATGGAACGCCACAGGCTCTGTTCCAGGTTTGTGCGGTTTAACATTTAGCAATGAGTTGGGTAGGGGAGTATGGGAGGCATTTATCAAGTCTGCAGATAACTCAAAGCTGGGAGGGGTGACTATCATTTTAGAGGGGAGATACAGGCTTGTGCAGTGGTCTGAAATAATAAAATGGAATTTAAGAGGCAGAAATGTAAAGTTCTGTATCTGGGTTTGAAAAATGAAAACCACAGAGGAAATATACCATGGAAGGAACCTCAATTGTACTTGTAAAAATAGTCTGCGAGTTCTTGATAATCACAAGTTAAAAGGGAGCCAGATGGGAGATACAGCTACTAAGAAGGCAAATGCTATCTTGGGTACAAGAACAGGACAAGAAGATTTTAGGAAGTTAACTGCTCTACCCTGCCTTGATCAGTTAAAAAGGGCAAGGACAAACTGGAGCAAGTTCAGAAGAGGGCTACCAAGATAATGAAACCAAGCCCTATGAAGAACGATAAAAGGATCTGGGTATGTTTACCCCACAGAAAAGATAATTAAGGAGACATAGGATAGTGGTGCCAAATTACATGAAAGGGATTCACACTGAAGAGAGAGTGAGAACCACTGCAGTCAAACTACAAGGCAATAGATTCAGATTAGACATCAGGAGGAACCTCCTAAGCGTTGAGTCTTGAAACAGGCTGCCGCAAGAAGCAGTGAGTCATTTTCCTCAGGGATTCTTCAAACAAAGGTTGGATGACCAAGGACTGGGACTAGATGACCTCTAAAATCACTTCCAACTCTATGATTCTAATGATTTGATTATTGTTGGTTAATATGGTTCAGCATGTTACGCAACCCCCATGATGGCTAGTTCAGTACATGAATCTATTCCTAAACAGCCCCAGACTGACTCAGAAGAACAGAAACTAGATAAAACCTTCTGCTGAGACTCAGAACGCGGTTCCCAGTGACAAATATAACCAGGTTAGACAGCGAAACATCTGATGGGCTAGCGATAGTCTTGTAGAGCTCATTTACAGATTTTCCTCAACTTACGACCCCAACTGAGCCCCAGATTTCTGTTGCTAAGTAAGACGGTTGTTAAGTGAGCTTTGCTCCATTTTACAACCTTTCTTGCCACAGAAAGTGAATCACTGCAGTTGTTAAGTTAATGACATGGCTGTTAAGTGAATCTGGCTTTCTTTGCTTGTCAGAAGGCTGTAAAAGGTGATCACATAACCCCGAGAGGGATACTGCGACTATCATAAATACAAGCCAGTTGCCAAACCTCCAAATTTTGATCACGTTTGTAGGGACGCTGCAATGATAACGCAAGTGTGGAAACCGGTCATAAGTCACTTTTTTCAGTGCCATTGTAACTTAGAATGGTCACTAAATGAATGGTTGTAATTGAGGTCTGCCTGTACTACTGTTAATCCAAGTCGTAGAAGCCCATCTGTCAAAGAAAGGCAAGGAAAGATATGCAGGAATATTTGGTATTACGAGTGTTTGGTCCCACTGAACTTTTCCCAAAAACATCATGATCCCTGCCGTTGTTAGGTATCTTCTCCTGCTCTGTAAGTTACAAAATAAAACCATTCTTCCTCAAAACTATTTAAAAAAAAACCTCTCTATCATTGCCCTCTTTAGAGCCATGCAGCTGTCTTTCGCAGACATGCATTCATTTTTATTTGTCTCGTGTTATTAAGCTTGCAAAGAAGACAAATAATATCTTAAGCATGAAGGTAACAGTAATCTGTCTTCCTGGATATAAAATAGATTGAAATATTTCCAGGTATGACAGAAACAACACAAGACTATGTCTCATTTCAGGAAATTTCACTGGAATTTTCCATTCACTTTTGGATTTTTTGCTTTATATCTTTATCCATATAGTCTGTTATCCAGAGATTTCAAGTTTAAAACAGAGATAAAAAGAAAAGAAATATGTAGCATGCTAATTATTCTTGGCTGTTTTTCTCTGCTTCTCTCCACAAGGAGGCTGAGTGAAACTGTCAATTTTGGCAAGTTATTTTCCTGACTGAAATTTTTCTCAGTGTATTGGTTTAAGAAATTGGTGAGGAAAGTTTGAAAACATCCACCCCAATACATATATTTGATACACATTTTTCTATTATATATAATTATTTTTAAGAGCTAAAAAACAGAGCCACCATATTTGGTAAGCTCTGAATTTCATGAGGCCATCTGGATTGTGCACCTCTTCAGGAGGAGCCAATTATACAGTTTAAATCAAACAGTTTTCTCCATCACTATGAAAACTGCCCAGAGCTCAAGTTCTCACTTGTCTCATCCTATTGTATGTGGTGTGGGGGGTTTTTTGGCCCGGAAGCAGGAGTGTATATGTGTGTACTTTCCTCTGTTTTTCAGAACACAGGAAGGAACTTTGGGTTGGCCTAATTGAACAATCAAGTCACTCCGCCTAGCCTTTCTAAAGGTCCACAAGAATGGCAGGAATCAGGGAGTCCATCCATCCTCAATAAAATCATAGCACAGGCCAAAATCAAATGGAGGAGGGGGGAGGGAGGGAGAGAGAGAGTCCTTGGGAGTTTAGATCTTTGTTTATTTTGAGCAGGGCTGTGTTATGATAGTTGATCAGAGGAGCTCGGCGTTTACTTGCGTGTTTACAATAGCTGCCATCCCTAAGAACTGCCAGAATAGATGTTGTGGGGTGACAAAGTTAGAAATTCTCAGGCACTGTTATCTACACATGCAAGACAATTTAATGCACCAAACATCATGTTCCTTCCACCAACTTTCTGCTTTGCAAAAGTGCACTGCTTAGATACCATTTCATGTGATGTTTTGTTTTCAATGGAATCCTTCTTTTTCCGATTGCAAAACAAGTAAGTTTATTCAAATATCAAATGGACGGCAGAGTAAATTAAGAATGTTTTGCAGCTAAATTCAGAAACGTTTATGTAAGCATTGGTTTCCTTCCCTTACTACTTTTACAAAAAACCAAAAAAACTTTACTGTTTGGTTTACAGTGGGTAAATATTGCTTCTTTATCATCTACTCTCAAAGTAAACAATATAAAGAATTGTTCTATTTAGAAATGTTGGTATTAGAATAAAGCATTTTCTGAGCCTTGGGCTCAGAAACACTAAACTGCAAATGAGGCACATACTTCTTCCATGCTGACCTTTTACAGGGTTGCATAAAGCTTTCAGTTTAATTCCTTCAATCCTTTTAGTTTTCCTTCCATCGATCTAAGTTTCTAGTCCTGTGGATGAAGCAATAAGCTTTAAAAGACAATAGCTTTCTTTACGGTGTGAAATAGCTATTGGAAATAAGATGGATATAATGGATATGGATAAATTTAAAATTGATTACACATAGTCCTTGACTTACAACCACAATTGAGTCAAAAATTTCAGTTGCTAAGTGAAACATTTGTTAAGTGAGTTTTGCCCCATTTTACGACCTTTCTTCCCACAATTGTTAAGTGAATCATTGCAGATGTTGAGTTAGTAACATGGTTGTTAAGTGAATATGGCTTCCCCATTGACTTTGCTTGTTAGAAGGTCGCAAAAGGTAATCACATGACCCTGGGACACTGCAACCGTCATAAATATGAGTCAGTTGCCATGCGTCTGAATTTTGATCCCGTGTCCATGAGGCTGCTACAAAGGTCGTAAGTGTGAAAAATGGTCATAAGTCACTTTTTTCATTGCCGTTGTAACTTCAAAAGGTCACTAAATGAACTGTTGTAAGTTGAGGACCACCTGTATAAGATTAAAATAGAAACTAGCAACTACCTTGTACATTTGGGTACCTCGAACTGGCTGCAATAGAAGGAATAGATGTCTGATTCCTAATTACAGAATTAAAGGATTGATCCAAAAAAGAAAGATTAATGAAGCATTGATAGCAATATAGGATTGCTCCATAACTTCAGTTGAGCATTAATCAACATAAAAATTAAAAGCATCTATCCAGCAAAAAAAAAAGCTACATTCTCTGTGCTGGTTTTAAGCTACAAGTCATGAATTAATAAGTGGAATAATGATTTGAAATTTGTGGCAAGACTTTTAAAATATTGTAACTTCAGAAATATGCAAACTTTAAAATTAAATAGATGCCCATTTTGGAGCCTGTTTCTTTTTCCTTTTGCTTCAAATGACTAGAGAAAAAGCCCAGAGGAAAAAGTAACTTAGCTCAGGGAAAGAAAAATAGTAATTAAACACACACACACACACACACACACACACAGATAATAGTATGTCAGTTTGCAATGAGCAACCTTTTACATGTAAGGCAAAGATCATAACTATGCTGCTATTTTACCATTACAACTAAAGGGAGTTGTGGAAGATACTCAAGAATGGCAATACAGAAAGTTTTATTTTAAACATGGTTATTGTATCTGCTTCTTGATGCTTTAACCTACATATATAAAAATTAAGTTTGCATGTATATGTACACAAATACGTATGTGCATACATGTATTTTCCAACACACACACACACACACACACACACACACACACACACACGAAGACCTGCCCATTGGATGGAAAGTGATTGGCAATTGCTTTCCTGGAATAGAAAGCATCAAGGAAATTGTCTAAGAGGAGGATGTGATAATCTGTAGCTTGGGATGAATGCCTTGCAGACTCTTACTAAAGTGTCTCCGTCTGGACGGGACTTTCTTAAACTGATTTTGATTTATGTAGCTTAAGAGCCCTCTAATAACAATGATGTGTTCAACCTGTGCAGAATCTTGAGAGGACTGCAGCATCCTCCAGAACAATATTTAACTTTGAAAATAGCTCATGCACTAGCAGCATCCTTGTCTTATTTAGACTGAGCTACAAGCCTTCATTCCTGTAATCCCCATAATACCATCTTCTGAAAACAATCAACCAAGTAGTAGCAGAATAAATGACAACTGATCTGGCATTATGGTGATTGTTCAATTGCATGGGAGACCAAAGCTCATGTCCACACTCGGTGATTGATTTACTGGATAAATATCTTAACGTGCCCTCAGTTTAGACAGCCAATCCAAAGAACAGTTATTGATGATAGTGCAAGTGATACATTCCCATGTAGAATTTTACCCACAAGCGGCAGCAAGCAGCCCTCCCTTCTCAAACCCATTCCTGTTATGTCACTAAAGCAGGGGTGGGTTCTAACTTACCTCACCGCTGGTTCGCTTCCACCCGCGTCACGTGGCTGCGTGCGCATTGCATGCGCAATGCCAAAAACTCAGCTTCTGCGCATGCGCAGAAGCAAAACAAGCAAAAAATAGCAAAAAAAGGAGCCGAAAACAAGATGGCGGCGCATGCGCAGTGCCGAAAACTCAGCAACAAAAAATTCCCCCCCAAAAAATTCCAAAAAAAAGATGGCGGCGTCCACGGACCGGCACTGACAGAACCGGCTCCGTGACGTCACCACCGGTATACTACCGGTTCTATAGAACCGGTGTGAACTGGGAAGAACCCACCTCTGCACTAAAGGCAATCTATAGGATTGTCTGCAGTGAGCTGTCATAAAGCCATTAGGATTCCCCCTGTGGAAAACGATACTGTACCTATAGAAAATCTGCTGTTCACTGATGTCATGGCATGACCTTAGAAGGGGTGTGTGTGTGTGTGTGTGTGTGTGTGTGTGTGTGTGTGTGGGTGTGTGTGTGTGTGCGAGAGAGAGAGAGAGAGAGAGAGAGAGAGAGAGAGAGAGAGAGAGAGAGAGAGAGAGAGAGAGAGAGAGAGAGATAAAACATGTGTGTGTGGAATTATTTTTCTTTCCCTGAGCTAGGTTACTTTTTCCTTTGGGCTTTTTTTTAAGTTTAGAAAAGCTAAAAGTTGAAAGTTGAGATGTACAAATATTAGCACTGATGATGTTACCTAGTTTGGGTAATGGAACATCTGCAGGAAAACAAGCAAGCTCAGAAAGCATCAAGGACCTCTCATGTCAACCCTGAGCTACAAATATTCTCCTTTATAAATACAGGTATTGCCTAAACATGGCCAGCTTCTGCACCAAAACCAGAGCTACAACCAATCTAAGAAAAATCATTCATGCATCAGTGCCTGGAATTGACTAACTGAATCATCTTTCCCTCAAATGAAATACAAGGAATCAGTCTATAGGTGCCCTCCTCTGTTAGAATTCTTCAGGAATGGAATGGGACAACTCACCACGACCAACTTGTCACAGCCAACTCACCACTGTCAATTCACATAGACAACTCGCCGTGGCCAGCTCGCCACGGGACAACTCGCTGTGGGAAAATTTAACTATTTTATTTATTTAAAATAATTTTAAAAATATTTTTAATTTCATTTTGTCCCTTCTTTTACATAGAATAGAATAGAATAGAATAGAATAGAATAGAATAGAATAGAATAGAATAGAATGTACATAAAAGGACAAGATACGTGCGTCAAGAATCATGAGATACAACACCTAATGATGATCATAGGGTACAAATAGGCAATCAGGAAACAATCAGTATCAATATAAATCGTAAGGATACAAGCAACAAGTTACAGTCCTGCAGTCATAAGTGGGAGGAGATGAGGAGATGAGACGATGAGAAGACTGATAGTAATAGTAATGCAGCTTTAGTGAATAGTTTGACAGTGGTGAGGGAATTATTTTTTTAGCAAAGTGATGGCATTTGGGAAAAAACTGTTCTTGTGTCTAGTTGTCTTGGTGTGCAGTGCTCTATAGCATCGTTTTGAGGGTAGGAGTTGAAACAATTTATGTCCAGGATGAGAGGGGTCAGTGAATATTTTCACGGCCCTCTTTTTGACTCGTGCAGTATACAGGTCCTCAATGGAAGGCAGATTGGCAGTAATTGTTTTTTCTTCCTTTAATGATTTTATTTCACCATTTCTTTGATATTATGTAACTTTTGTCCCGCAGCAAGTTGTCCCGTAACAAGTTGGCTGTGGCGAATTGCCCCGTGGCAAGTTAGCTGCGGTGAGTTGATTGTGGCAAAGTTGTCCTAGACCCCTTCAGGAATGTCCTGGCTGCCAGCTTCTACCTCTAGAACCATTCTATTCTGGTTCTCCAATATGGATTTATGTCAGAAACTAACTAACCAACCCATTCTTTTCTTGTTAGAAGCACTAAGCCAAAGCAGACAAAGTTTGGGTATGAACACACGGGAAGAATTTCTGATAGTGCTGCTAGAATCAACACCATGGTATCTCATGTTATAGACTCCATTCATTTACAATTGATTAGAACAGGCAAGGAATCTATGGCCCTTCAGATATTACTGAACTGGCAGGACTTGAGGAAGTCTGCTGAGAGTTGTAGTTCAAAATCATTTGGAGGGCCACAGGCTCTTGGATTTTAAGATCTATCTTAGGTGGACAAATGTGCATTTTCTGGATCTTTTAGTATTCTGTTATTTAAAACTGCAAAGCTTTTACTTCTATTAGTTCTTTTTCTTCTGAATTCTGATGAAAAGATGTTTCAGATCACAAAAATAAACCGGGTTATTTCTGAACAGCTATAAAGAAGCTCCTTGCTTCATTTATTCCTTTCCAGTGGAAAAGAATTTTTAGTTTCTCTTAGAATGGCAAACACACACACACACACACACACACACACAAACCCTTACATACATATCAAACTGTGCATCACATTGTTTATATTGGATTAATATTGGCATAAATAGACACTTAAGAATTTTAATGAACCCATGGGGAAGAGTAGAGAATATGAAAAAGATGAATGCCTCAAGTTTAACATGTATATTTACAGATTTTCCTATAATAGTCTTAAAATATAGAATAGAATAGAATAGAATAGAATAGAATAGAATAGAATAGAATAGAATAGAATAGAATAGAATAGAATAGAATAGAATAGAATAGAATAGAATAGAATAGAA
>QLTV01001495.1:3143854-3158146 GCA_003457575.1 Thermophis baileyi
GACCCCCCTCCATGTTTCCCGACTTCCGTTGGGCCCAGTAGGCCCGTTTTTCACCCTCTTCAGGCTCCAGAGGCTTCCCTGGAGCCTGGGGAGGGTGAAAACGGCCTCCCCACCCTCCAGAGGCCCTCTGGAGGCCAGAAATGGCTCATTTCCCGACTTCTGGTTGGCCCTGTAGGCCCGTTTTTCACCCTCCCCATGCTCCAGAGGCTTTCTTGGAGTCTGAGGAGAGCGAAAACGCCCTCCCCTGCCCCCCTCCGGAGACAGAAAACACCCTCCCAGAGCCTCTGCGCGAGCCAAAAATCAGCTGGCTGGCGCGCACATGCACTCTTGAGCTGAGCTAGGGCAACAGCTCATGTGCCGGCAGATATGGCTCAGTGTGCCACCTGTGGCACGCGTGCCATAGGTTCGCCATCACGGGTATAGACCTATATTGTTACTACTGAACCTGGGAATTTATATATGTGTTCTACTACCAAGTTACGTTGGTATACAGGAAATGTATATGTAATTACTGTACAACTCCAATTCATAAGGAATAAGGACACAAGGTTCGGATTCCCACTCAGACTGAAATTTACTGAGAGATTTGGGGTCACTATCAACTAATGTATCCTATACAATTGTTAGGAGGATAAAAGTGGGAGCATAAAAAATGCCATACTGTACTGTATATGTCAGTCTTCCTTGTTGATTTCCAGATAGGGGGCGGTGTGTGTGTGTGTGACTGAAGATAGTCATTTAAGTGAGCATTCTCAACTATTATAGTAGTAAACTGTAGTATAATTTTCTGCTTACACTAAAATTTCCGTGCCTGAAAACAACAGATGCTGGAAAGTAATGGTGTGGCAATGCCACAGAAGAGAACTGTATCTGAATGAGATACTAGCAACCAGCAATTCATTTTCTTTCTTTCTTTCTTTCTTTCTTTCTTTCTTTCTTTCTTTCTTTCTTTCTTTCTCTCTCTCTCTCTCTCTCTCTCTCTCTCTCTCTCTCTCTTATAAATGTAAAGGCAGTAGTTCATGACATTTTGATCAGACTACAATATCTGGTCTGCAAAAATCCAAATACAGAAAATTCTCATAGGTAAATATTGTGCAGTGATCCTCCAGATTTTTACAGCTCAAATATACACTGTTTACCCTATACACTGATCATCCAGAGAACTTTGTGTTCAAGTAACTCTGCTTACAGCTGGGCTCTACAACAGGAAAAAGTGCTATTACAAACATAGACATAATACATTCTTGAAATGATTCTAACACAGCCATAAACAATCTGCTCTAATAGATGAAGTGTACGTCTTAGGGAACATTGGTAGGCTCATCGCTTTGGAATTGAAGCTATCAAGCACTTTGCAAGACTTCCTTCTTTGCACACTTGGAGGAATTAAGGAAAGCAATGCAACCCATCAGCCCTGACTGCAAGAAGAGGGCCTTCCAGCAAATCAGCTGAGACAAGGGCAGCTTGGAGAATGTTACTAGACTTTTGGCTCTCCAGCAGTTTTCTAGTTTTTATTCCTATAAATTTAAATTTTTGCTTATTAACTTGAACAATGTTTATATATTTTTTAAAAAACAGGCTCATATATCAAGAGGATGTGTGTTTAATTTCCACCTGCCATGTTGACATTACCCAGTTAACCTAGCTGCTGCCATGGTTAAAGACTGCAAAAGGAATCTATGCTGCAGACGTCCTGTTTCAACTTTACATTAGAAGCAGGAGCTCCATGCAGACATCCTGTTCAAACCCTCACAACCTATTCACCATATGGATCTTCCAAAAGTTTCACCTGCACAATATCAGGTGTTGAAAGAAAAAAAAATGCACAAGTCATCATTTGGGAACGATTTAAGCAAACAAGAAGTTTTTAACAGACTGAGACAGATACATGAAGCAAATCAGTCCAACTTTTCAGTGGGAAAGACATCAAATGAACATCAAAAGGTAGGAAAGAACTAAAGACCACAGGGAGTCTTCGGCTTATGTTTGTTTGGTGTCCTTTCAAAGTTATGGCACTACTGAAAAGAAATGGACTTACGACCAGTCCTTGAAGTTCTGGCCATTGCAGCACCGTTAGGGTCACATCAGGGGTGAGTTCCAACTTACCTCGCTGCCGGTTCGCTCCCTCCCGCACCGCGTGGGCATGCCTCGTGGGTGCGCACGCATGCGCAGTAACCAAAAATCTGATATATTTTTTTTAAAAAGCCAAAAACAAGATGGCGACCACATGCACAGTGCCGGCTTCTGCGCATGCTCAGAAGGAAAAAAAAATTCAAAAAGAAAAATTCAAAAAAAAATTCAAAAAATAGATGGCGATGCCCATGGACCAGCACCGACCGAACCGGATCGGTGACATCATCATGACGTCACCAGCGGGTCACTACCGGTTCGGGAGAACCAGTCCGAACCGGGAGGAACCCACCCCTGGGTCACATCCTCACAACTCAAGTGCTTGGCAACCAGCTCACATTTATGACAGTTACAGAATCCCATGATCATGTAATCGCATTTGCAACTTTTCCTGCCAGCTTCCAACAAAGTCAAAAAGGAAACTGGCAGGGGAGATCACAAGTTTGAAACTCCCTTAAGTCGTCCCTTTTTTTTCTCTTGAAGAGCCCCACTACCAAGTAGCTCACTTGCACTCCAAGGCATATCCCTGTCTGCAGTACTCCTCCATCTGCTCGCTGCCCAACCCACGGTCTTTGCGGCTTACAGTCTTTGCCACTCAGCCAGGCAAAATCAGAAAACAGACTCCACAAGTAATATTGGAACTCTACTTCATTGTTACAGGTTACAGTAACACAATATTGAAAGTCTGACAGTATTTTTTCCCTCCCTCCTTTTTATAGTCAAGAGAGTTAAGGTGGATGAGTGGGATATTCATTTCCTATCCTGAGCTTAAATTATGCTCTGCTAATTGCCTAATTTTCCAAGGTCATCTCTGTTTTCTGCAAAATTAAAAAGCTGTAAATACTTGGGGATTGTTGGTGGGCTCCGGCTCTTGGAAGGTTTCAGTGGCGTTTGCTACAGCTAACAATAAAAGTGTCTATCGCCAAAAGCAATGTGGCAGCTCTCTTCAAATGCTTTCATTTCAGAGGAGGACAATCAAGTAATTCCAAGTCATCAAGAAAGCTCAGGTTAAAACCTTGGGCAATGATTCTAGGGCAGTCAGATTGTATAGTGGTTAAAGAAGGCCCAGTTTCAAGTCCATCTTTAGCCAAGAACCCCGGTAGATGATTTGGGGCAGCGGTGGGTTGCTCCCGGTTCGGCCCGGTTCTTAGAACTGGTAACGGTGACGGGAGGCTCCACCCACCTGCCCAAAGCATTGCGCGCACGCGCAAGCGCGTGAACCGGTAGCAATGGGTTTTAGAAACTACTACTGATTTGGGGCCTGTCAGTCTTTCTTAGCATTGTGCCATAAACAGGCTTCAAGTTGATACAGGTCTTCAGATTTTTAGTTTTGGATTATTCTTGTACGTTTTCCCCAGCAGGACTTCCCAATTACCATTTCTCCTCTAGGAGCTGAAGTAGGTACATACCTTCCCCACTCCCCACCCCAAACACTGAGATTAATAATTTTAAACCCTAATGGCCCAAACACTTAGAGAGAGGGAAAACCAGGTTTGTACTGTAATTGTCTTACCTCCCAAGGACAGGAGAATGCTAAATAGATCTGCAGACAAATGTTTATACCGAACATTGGTTGAATTTGAGCTTGTTGTCACTTATCTGGGCAGCCTGCCAAATCTTTTTGAACTCACCAGTTACCTGCCTCCTCTTCTGACCCTGAAACACTATACAGCATGCAGATTGGCTCGTTTCGATGCTCTCCTCTCAGTCATTGTGCAGAGAAGATATTACAAGTTTCCCCCCAGGAAGCAACTTTGCCCATGTAAAACCAGGGAAGTTGAAATAGTGGGTCATGTCCTTGTGCACTGTTTATTTGGTTGTGACATTCACTTTGCTCTCATTTCTCTTTTATGTATTTAAGCCAGGTAGACCTGGTGGATTTTATACACATTTCTTTTGGACAGAACTTAAGCCAACTACTACGTTCGGCACATCAAAACTCAGTTGCTGTCTGTAGAATTAGGCAAATGTTGATCTGGGGGGTCCAAACGCTTTGAAGCCACATTCTTCATGTAAATTTCACATTTGATATACGTAAGCAATCAGAAAAATGCAATCAGATACAGTACTTTCATGCCAACTAGTACAGTTTCATTTTATTATAGTCTAGGTAGGAGAAACATCATTATATATGTATTGAATATCTGAATTATTTGCTCAACTGAATTATATTAATAAATATCGTGAGCCAGTCTCGAAAAGGATACGACATTTTGCATAAATACATATACATGTTGCTCGCCTGCTCTTCCAGTGCATATGAAGCACTCGGGGTGATTTATCATACTGAAAATCAATATAGGATTTAACGAAATTGGAAAGCATGCAAAGCACCATTTCTGAAAGTCTTCCAACCACTTTCCCCCTCAATGGCCATAGGAGGCATCATATTTTCTTCTGGGTATTGAAGTAAAGCGTAGCATCTCCACATATGGGTATGTTTTTGTTCCCCCATAATGTGTCTCTGGTATGTTTTTTTATATATGTGTGTGTGCCCTGGGAAGCACAGGGTGAGTTGCACAAGCTCCTGTCTGAGTGAAATCACCAGGAAGAAGGGAAAGGGACTTAGAATGGAATTGGCAGTAACATTCTGAATATTTGCAGCTTTTTTGCCCCTGGCCAGATTTGAATTCAATGTTTCTTTTCCGAACCAGACCAAATTCAGTCCGATTCTGTTCCATTTTTGGAGAGATGTCCCATTGATGAACAGATGGACAGACAGAGCTCCAAGCTCCCTTACATTATTTGTTTCCAGCCTTCTGTTTAGTTGGAAAGAATAATAATTTTTTTAAAAAAAAAGCTAAAAACAAATTAATTTTTTTAAGCAGACAGAAGCAAGAAATAACTGTTTAAAACATTATGTTGCCAATGGGATTAATACCTTCCTAAAAAGAAAGGTTTTGGTCTGAAGGCAAAATACCATCAGAAGAGGGGCACCAGAGTAGCTTTCTGAGGAAGGGAGCTCCGTAGTTTCAGTTTATCCATTGAGAAGACCTTTTCTCTTGTCCCATCCAAATTTGCATGCCATGGTTGAGACCTAGATGGCTGGCAGCCCAAAGGACAACCAAAAAAGCAATGGATGGACTGCCTACATGAAGACATGAAAGCCACAGGCATATGCTCTGCCGATGCTGCAGACCAGACAAAGTGGGGGCAGCAAACAAAACTGCAGACCCTGTGATATGATAGGAATAATGCAAAGAACAAGAAGACGGTTGGGACCTAGCAAAGGAGATCTCCATAATTTCTTATGCAATTGCCAGACTGCCAAGAGAGGAGGTCCATGCAAAGCTAGCCCAAATTAAATATTCTGCCCCACCATCCCTCCAAGTCAAGGTATAAAGTACTCCAGGTTCGCAAAGTCATTTATTTCCCAAGATCCCTCCCTCCCCCCCCAAAAAAAAAACTTATTTCCAAGAGCAAACTAACAAAAGCAACAGATTAAAATAACTAAAGATACTTAAAAAAAAACCTTGATGAAATGTAAGATCCTTTGTGTTGAATGAAAGAGGACTGTGTCCAGAGAACATACTGTACCACAAATTAACCCACCATATTTTAATGAACTATGTTGTATGATAAATCTACCCGTGCAGTTGATTAATGGTTCAGTGTGTTCTAAATAAGCATATCAGGCAAAAAACAGCTTGACGTTAAGTTTTCTATTTAAATGGCTGGATCTTGAAGTGAAAATTTAAACAAACAGGGCATGTTCTTTCCAAATGATAGGAGTTTTCTTGAGATGATGCTGTGGCTGCAGCCAAAAGACTCAGTAATAGTGTTATCCTAGGACAACCCTTCAGTGATTAAAGAAGTTACTGTTTGTCAGCTCTAACACCACTAGAAAAAGCTGCTGTTACAATGTCTAGGAGAGAAGCCCAACTTTCTTCCTAGAGAAAGCAAAGCATGGTAAGTGCAGTAGGGAAAGTACTCTCTCATTTACTGGAATTTTCATCATTACTAATAGAGTTTTATAAAGAACGTAAAGTAGAATTCTACCCGCACAATCAATCAATCCCATTGATCAGCACTTGTTCAGTTGAATTTATTATAACAAATCAATGATGTATAGTGAAGGACACAGAACGCTGTACTGTTACAGGATTCTGGACACACCTCCCTGTCCCACTCCAGTTCTCCACCCATTGCAGACATTTCTGATTGCTAGCCATGCACAGAAGCATAAATACTAGTGCAGCTAGGCTTATTAATTGTAGTAAAGAATGAAAAGGCAGCTAGCGTCATATTGTGTAATTTAGAATCGATTTCCTATTGTGATGTTTCAACAGAAGCTAGCTGTGACTTTCACTCTAAGCACATCAAGAACAGCGTATTCTTTAGCATACTGTTCTTTTGACACTTGAGAATGGTTCGTTTTCTAAAATAAGTGCATTGTTTATTCTTAT
The DNA here is from genome assembly GCA_003457575.1 of Thermophis baileyi. Lineage (NCBI taxonomy): Eukaryota > Metazoa > Chordata > Lepidosauria > Squamata > Dipsadidae > Thermophis > Thermophis baileyi. The sequence goes on from QLTV01001495.1 coordinate 3,150,391, forward strand.
TTACCAATCTTGCACCCCCGCTGTTTCTCTAAGGAACACAAGGCAAGGTCCAACATTTCAATGTGGAACTTGAATTTTCTTCTTATAAGGATATCCAAGTCTAGGATGTTAAGGATACTTACCAGCAAGGGTGAGGGATATAGAATTGTTGGGTTTTCCCCCCCCTCCTGATACTGGCTATTAGAATCTTGTTTTAATTGTTATAGAGTTCTCAACCTTGTTAGCATCTTAACCTTGCATAAATGGTCAATCCTACAAACAATAACATATCAGAAGGCTTTTTGTACAACAAACCTATTTGGAAGCAAAGGTGCAAGAGAATGGCTCCAAGCCAAGGTCCTGAAGACACTTTTCAAGGCTGAGTGAAAATTTCATCCAGATCTTCCTATTTCAGGTCTAATTTCAAGGCTGCCTCAGTTGAAGCAAGAGCAGGAATAAGAAATTATTTCTCTCCTGAGACAAACGATTGCTACCTCATCACACACACTTTAAGATAGCTGCAGCTATAAATTTATTTTATTCATTATTTAATCCAGAAGAGAAACCACAAAATAGTTCCAGGTTCCCTATCACCTAGGGGACAAAAGAGAGCAGGGGAGAAGAGGGGAGGGGAGGGGAGGAGAGGGGTCTCTTTCTCTACATTTATGGCTTTTGTGTCTTATGACAGAACTGATAGTACACTAGACTTTTAACAGCCTTCTCCCTGTTTCCCTTTGGGCTGTGCTTTAGAATAATTTGTTAATGTATTGCACATTCCTTCAGAAAATTTTGCAGTCCTACATTGCATTATGTGGAAGCTATGAAAGAAGACAAACAAGTGGTTCTTGATGCCATGGCGATTTCCTAGCAGATCTGAGAAGACATACCAAAGCTTAATCACAAAGCCATTGTTGTTACCATTTTAGTTCAAAAAATATTATACATAATGCATACAGTTGATTTATGAATTTTTCTATTACATAATCAGCAGATGATCACAGCCAAAGAAAGTTGCAACTACAGTAAACAAAATGTGATGAATTATTTTTATAGGAAATAAGAATATAAATTATTGTTCCATGGATTAAAGATAATGACTTCCTGTGGCATAAGTATCAGCTGCCTTGCCTAAGGAATCCACATATTCTTGAAGAACAGGGTGGAATGAACCAATTCCATTCTGCTGTAAGTTCAGAATAAAATTATAACTGTGATTGTAATGTCCTCTACAAATGAAATAAAGCCCAGGAAGCATCCAGTATAAGAGCTCCCATCCTCTTCTCTGTGGAAGAACTCAAAAAAAGAGGTATAATGGCAGATATTCTGGCTCAGATCTAGGAATCTGGGTTCTAGAAATTGCCAGTACATACTCTTATACTTTGACAAAAGGTTCTGGCTTGACAGAAGGTAGCATGGCTCAGAACAAATTGTGCCACAACTACTTCTGGTACCTTCTCATGGGAATCAAGCAAAATGATCAGTTCTTCCTGATTCACACTCTTAAGTTGCCATAGATCTTTGTTATGTGGAAAAAAGTCTGTCCCCCACTCTCCAAATTTTAAGAAACATGATTTTCTTCTATATAATACGTATCTATAGCAGTTAAAATAGAAACCACAGGCTGGTATGATAAAAGAAACTATGAAACATCACAACTATAATAAACTATATTATTATTATTGTTGTTGTTGTTGTTGTTGTTGTTGTTATTTATTGTTGTTATTGTTATTGTTGTTGTTATTGTTATGATTGTTATTATTAATTATTATTATTATTATTATTATTATTATTATTATTACTATGCCGCCCAACTCCAAAGGGACTTTGGAAAGCCTCAGAGCTGCTGGACGAGTTGGCCTGCACAGAATGCCATTCCAGGAACTGATGTACCTGTGTTTACGTATTGACGGCCATCTGCAGCAACACAGGGCAAGATTTTATTATTATTATTATTATTTATTAATACACGGCTTTGCCAAATCATATTTGTCAAAGAGATACTCACAAATTCTATTGATTTATTGGAATAAATTGGAATAAAATTATTTTTTTATATATATAACTGCTCTTTGGCCCCCTGCCCCCAAGAAAAAACTTTGTTTAAAAAATGTTGATATATTATTATTGCTGGGCTTCAGGTGTGTGATTTGGGCTGCTGGAATAAAGGAAAAAAGAACATTGAAAAGGGAGTTATTAGTAGATTTTTCTTTATCAGTTTTATGAAACATAAAATGTGATTATTATTTATGTACTAAAGACTTGGCTAAGTAGGACCTCCTTAATTCTGGGTATGAGAAGTAAAAAATTGACCTGCCCTAAGAGACTGATAGTTTTAGGTCGATTTCTTGCAGCTTTCAGGGATTTTTTTTTTTATCATACCAACTTTCCCAGATAATTTCCAAATCTCTTTAAAAAAACCCACCAAAAACCCCGCTCATTCTAATTAAATGCCATCCTAATTTATTTTTATAATTATTTTTATAAACTTCCCTTGTATCAGCCAAATCACAAAACACACAGTCTTTCTTAGCAAACATCATTTAAATTGGGTGTATCAAAATGATAAATTTGGGCAGTGCAGTTGGTCAATGGTGAAAGATGCTGGGCTTGTCAGCTGGAAAGCGGGCAGTCGAGGTTTGAGACCCAAGCACCATGTGATGGGGTGAGCTCCTCATCCTCGGCCTAGCTCCTGCCAACCTAGCAGTCCGAAAGCATGCAAATGTGAATAGATAAATAGGTACCACTTCAGTGGGAAGATAACAGCGCTCCAAGATATCATGTTGGCCACATGACAGCGGAAATATCTTCAGACAGTACTGGCTCAATGGCCTTGAAACAGAGATGAGCACCACTCCTATAGTTGGCAACGACTAGCGGAGTAAAATCTGCAGGGACTCCTTATCAAAGTGAAGTATTTCACGGATGTAAATTGGAGACAACAGTAAAGTTTCTTTACACCAAAGAGGTAAATTTCAGAAAGGCCTCTTAATTATACACTGAAATGCTCTTTTGCTTTGGATTATTATTCCAGTCACTGCACAGCCAATATCAGGTAAACAGCTCCATTTTATAAATTCCACTGAGTCTCCCTTAATGATCTCTAGTACATTATCTTTATTCAACCATGTTGCTTTCTCAGAAATATAGAATAGAGGCTCGTCTCTGTTTATGAAATAAATTGCTTCAGTCCTGGTGTTCAGAGGCTTTGAAATTAGCCAGTTCAGCACATACAGAATCAGGCACACTTGGAACAATCAATATGGATTCAGTCCAGTGATGATAAATCCAACTATAATGGAATGACATTAAGGAAATCTGTCCTTCTCTAGATTACGCCAATGATTTGTGTATGTATTTTGTCCATTCTTTTCTGACTGCAGAAAAACTTGGAAATCCTGATATTTGGATACAAGTGCAATGTATTTCAAGCTAAATCCCCCATTCTCCCCATACAGTTGCAGCCCCCAGTTCCTATACAGCAAGATCTATACAGGTAGTCTTTGACTTACAACAACAGTTCATTTAGTGACCATTCAAAGTTACAACAGCACTGGGAAAAAACGATTTATGACTATTTTTCACACTTATGACCATTGCAGGATCCCCATGGTCACGTGATCAAAATTCAGGTGCTTGGAAACTTACTTATGACGGTTGCAGTGTCCCAGGGTCATGTGATTTGACCTTTTGCAACCTACTGACAAGCAAAGTCAATGGGGAAGCCAGATTCACTTAACAGCCATGTTACCAATGTAACAGCTTCAGTGATTCACTTAACAAATGTGACAAGAAAAGTCATAAAATGGGCAGAACTCACTTAACAAATTTCTCACTTAACAGCAATAAATTTTGGGCTCAATTGTGGTCATAATTTGAGGACTACCTGTATCTCACATATAAGGCACAATCACAGGGATAGAGGGACAGAACCTTTCAACTCATTCTCTTCCTTTCTTTTTCATCTCATTATACAAGTGAAGATGGATTCTTTTAAAAGCCACTAAAATGACACAAAGACAGCACTAATAGAGTGGATACAAATCCATGAAATCTAATGCCGTAATATAATGGTCTAGTTTTCAATGACATCGCAGGCTTAAGAATTCCAGAATGGTATACTGTAATCCTACCAATTACATTCTATGCATTACCAAGACATTAGTGAAATAAATGAATTGTCATGCTCTCTATCTAAATTCTGCACAATTACTTCAAAGTGGGTTTCTTTTGAAGAGATATTGTAGGGAGCTACATTTAGGAACAAAGGAACCATGCTGGATCAGCCTCTGGTCCATTTAACCCTGTATTGTGGCTCTTCAGGACTTCAGGTGCATGTATTTTTTCCAGGCATGGAAAAATTGTATTCCAGGAAATGTATTCTATGAAAGCAAAGTATGTCTTGTCATTGAGCTGGCATCATACAAATGTGACAGCTGTAGAGCAAAGCAGAGAAACTGTGTCCCAGCAGATGTTGCTAAACTTGAAGTCCCAACATCTCTTATTGATATGCCTGCTAGGAGTTCTACAACATGTTGGAGACCCACAGGATTTTTTGCCTTTTATGTATATATATAATAGATCAAGTACTGTACATTGTCTTCTTATCCCAGCAAACACCCATTCCAAAATGTATGCTTTTTGTTTGCATGAGACAATGAAAAGCCATCTGAATACAACATTATGTGAAATGCTTTTTGAAAACGTAATGCTTTTTTTGCAAGGCACGGCAATGAAAATTTAAGAAAAATACCCTAGATAAAAACATTGCTGCGTTGGATATTGTGATGAATGTTGGTTTGCCTCGGGAAAGGGTAAGAGTATGCTGAGCCTTTGCAGGAAGTGTTTGAATCAGTAGTGGGTTCTAAAACCCTTTACTACTGGTTCATGCGCGCGCAAGCGCGTGCGACACTTCTGCGCATGCACAGAAGCGTCTGGGGTGGGTGGGCGGAGCCTCCCGCCGCCGGCGCTACCAGTTCTTAGAACCGGGCCAAACCGGGAGCAACCCACCGCTGGTTTGAATCCTGGGAAACTTTATTGTGTAAGAAAGAAACTCAAAATAACTGCCTTGATTGTGATTTCAAGACTCATAACTAGACTCTTCCTATTTCCTGATATTGCCTACTTCAAAGGGCTGACAGATCAGCTGCAACAAACTCAAACATCTTTTTTAATCTTTTTTCCTCTGGAAAACATTTCCTATTCCTCAAAATACAAGTAGTTCTTGAATTATGATTGTAATGCAGCCTGCCCATTATGGTTGTAAGTTGTGATAGTTGTAAATCGAATCACCTATGTGACTGACTCAATTTTACGGCTTTTTTTGTGGCAGTCGTTAAGCAACTGCCACAATCATTAAGTGAATGCTGTGGTTGTTAAGCAAACCAATGTTTTGTACTGGGCTCGTTTTGCCAAAAACTGGAAGTAAATGCTAGTTTTTGGCAAAAACATTGGAAAATGTGACCACGTGACCACAGGATGCTGCAAACAGCCATTAATGTGGCCCAGTTGCCAAGCACCCATGTGCGATTATAGGACCACGGTGTGTGTGTGGGGGGGGCAACCTTTGGAACTTTGAATCTGGTTTGTAACTTCAATAGTTGCTACACAACAGATAAAAAATCGAGGACTATCTGTAGAATCAGGATTCACCAAGATTGGGACAAGGGAGGCATCAGTTCATACTTAACATACTGATGAAGCGATATCCCTCCCTCAAATTATCCACTTCTTTTATCATACTGATCACGTGACACTCCATCCTTTAAATTCTTTACACCATTTGCTCATCATCAGACTCTTGCTTCAACCCCAAAAGTGCTCCATCTCATGCTCCCTTGGCCATCTCTGCCATTATATATCCATACCGCTCACCAATCCTCTGCCAACCAATAACATCCTGCGTAACATCCTGTTCCCTTAAAATTTTCCCTTATCCACCTATCCAGTGGTGCCTCTTGTACCTCTTTCCATTATCTCCTCCAACACCATTTCTTTCTGTGAAATCTTTGGCTCCACTCGAGTTATCCATTGCCATGCCCAGCTCCCATACACGCTAAAACAGTATGCACTAAAGTACCATACAAAGTGAGGACTGGATATGGCTTACCAGCTTGTTCACCATTCTGGTGTACACGGCATCTAGATTTCTTTATTGGCACTTAATTGGATTCTCAGGGATATTACAAGAATGATTGACATTCTAGCAGCAAACATTCTAGGATGTTAAGAACGAGCGTCTCTGCCTCTGAATAAGTCATAGACAGAATAATCTGATGGGGTACATAAATATCTATTGCAGCTATAAACCACAGCGGATAAAGCCATTTCTCTATTCCTGTCTGACAAATGCTGGAAACAAACCATAGAATAACTTACAAAGTAATTATATTAGCTATTTGTAACCATTTCATTTTCCTTGGATCAGGAGATTTCAAAACACTTGATAACACTTAAAAATGTGAAAAATTGTATTTATTTGAATGTTGTTATTATAGTAAACAAAGATTGGAAAAATTATTTCAATGTTATCATTTATAAGACATAATCAATTCCTGATTATGAAAATAGCGACACAGGCTGAATGAGATGGCTAATGGGATTCAGCATTTGCATCCTATACATTATTGAATGCAGCTTTCTAATTTTTTTTAATCTTCTTTGAAACCCAATTAGCAAGATCCAATTTACCCCCTTGAAGGATGATGCCTGCAGTTTTTCTGAAAGTAATAACTGCAATATATTATGCTAATTGAGGTTTAACAAACATTGCTTTTGTAGCAAAAGAATAAATAATAAGGCTGGTTCTTCAATTAAGCGTTGCAATTGTCCTCTTTTTTGTATCATGGAGTTTTGGAATGTACTCCTAGCAGTAACTGGAAACAGAAGATATTTCACTGTTAATTTTTAATTGACAATTGACATCAAATTTCATTTAGAAGCAAGCAACACACACACAATGCTCAAAGCACTATTTCTTTGAGCACATTACAAATTTGTAATTCAGTCTCCTTTTGCCTCTAATGCCCATCAAAAGACTATGTCTGTTCTGATAAACTGAAAGATGAATTGGTGACTTTACCTATAATGGATATCTGTATGTGCAAAGAAATTCAAAATATATTTACTCAGAGATATATCTAGTGATTTATTTATTCACTGAGAAGAGTGAAAGGTATTGGATTACTAAATTCATTCTATTTATGGCTTAAAGGAGCATTTTGCCAAGTGACATGCATGAATATAATTATAGAAAAAAAACAAATGCCTTGGAGATATGCTCCCTATTTCTGGAATAAGGAATCCCATATCCTTCATCCTGCGCATATTTATGTTTTTGGGATGCAAATGCAATCAGCAGCATAGGTTTCTAGGCATTCCATGATATTTTCCTCTTCCTTCTGTATTTTCAAGTCAATAATATCAAGAAACCATTTCTCCAAACAAGTAAAGATGACATTGCCAGACCAGTGAGTAGATCAATCCTACAGAATCTCTCTGGATAATAGCAATAGCACTTACAGTATACTTACCGTATTTTTCGGAGTATAAGACGCACCTTTTTACCCCCAAAAAGAGGGTGAAAACTTGGGTGCGTCTTATTCACCGAATGTAGCCCCACCCAGCCACCCCCACCCCCCACCGCCTCTGCCTCCCAGCAATTTACCTCCTTGCAGCAAACAGAACAGAGCCTGAATAGCACAAGCAATTGATTATCAGCTTCCCGAACATCAGCTGATTGAGGCTGCAGGCAGGCGGCAAGTGCTAAAACTGAAATTGA
>QLTV01001495.1:3168582-3204900 GCA_003457575.1 Thermophis baileyi
AGCAGTCTGACAGCTTGCCCTTTTATAGGGAGCTGTCAGACAGACCAGCCAATAGCGTTTGAGCTTTTTCCCGCTCAAACGCTGGACCTGGTTGGAACCATGCAACACAGTTGAAACAGTTAGAACATAACACAAAATACTTTCTCTTGGGAACCAAGGACATTCCTGCAGGTGCTCGGAAGGAGGGGACGGGGTGTTGTAGTCAAAACAATATACTTTCTCTTGGGAACCAAGGACATTCCTGCAGGTGCTCGGAAGGAGGGGACTGGAGTCACCTAGCAACTGGACAGTATCCTGATTGGACCATGTGACTGATTGTTTTGAGAAAGTGAAAAACTTTTACTTTTAATTAGGTGAAAACCACAGGAATAATCAGAATCGGTTTTCACCAGCCTGTGCCAATATGACATATCCAATAAACTTATTCTTTGAGGAATCTACCTGCCTCAGAGTTTTGTTTGCTACGGGTATGTTACTTGGAACCCTGACACGTAGCTTCAAGCTAAATTACTAGGACCCAAATACTATTATTCAGCAGGACCTGTAATCAGCTATGCCTAGATTTGAGATGTCAGTGAAATGCTCTATTCAAAAACAAGCAAAAAAAAACCCTTGCCCTGGGCACAGGCTCTCTAATTTTCCATCCACCACTGATATTGCTATCAATTCTCAATCCCTCTCTTACTCAGAGAGCTGGTTTCTCCTGATATAAGAGCGTTACTGAGCAGACAACTTTTGCAAACTACGGTGTCTTCTATTTTTGTCAAGTACAACCTCTCTTTTGTTTCTAGATTTCAGAAGCAACTTGATTATTCTGGAACCATGAAAGAAAAGAGAAAAAGTTTGGCTTATGTACCAAAGGTGCTTTTTCAAAGGCAACTTGACTTTCTTTCCCCCCCCCCTTCAAGACTGTTTCGTTTCTCATCCAAGAAGCTTCTTCAGTTCTGACTGAATTGGGGGTGGGGGGGTGCAGAACTGAAGAAGCTTCTTGGATGAAAAGTGAAACCTCTTCAAGGAAAAATCAAAGAAAATCCAGTTACCTTTGAAAAAGCAACTTTGGGATAACCCTGACCTGGATGCCTGAGAATCTCCATAGACATAGGGGATATGTACTTCTTTTTTCACTGCAGCCTATTTAACACAGCAATTCCTATTGCTGCTGAAAAGTTTTGTTATCTATGAAAAACTATGCGTTTGCCAGAATATCATTTTGAACTCCAAGCTGAAGATGCCTCGTACATACATGGCCCGTTTGCCTATTTCTTATCTCCAAACTGTTACATCTCAACTAAAATCCTGCTTACAATAGCAAGTGTGAGAAGAGATGAGGCAATTCAAGATAAGATTCTTTAAAGGGGAGATAATGTTTAAAACATGTTTAGATTTTATTCCACAACTCTATGCATTTTCTTACTTTAGGTAAAATTGTTATCTTTTCTCTGAATAAGTAATGATTGCGGTGGTTTCTAATCGGATTTGATTGTCATGTTTTTAAAGTTGTATATGATTTTATGCAATTGATTTATACGTATTAATAGTGAACTGTTGCTTTGTCATTTTCTTCAGTATATTCTAATGCTGACTACCAAAGGCTCTCCATAGTTTTAACACTGAAAAAAGGGGGGTGGTTAAAATGTGTTTCTTACTTTTGGATTTATTTATTTTAAAATGTAAGACAGGTTAATGTTTTTATAAATAAATAATAAATAATTTTTATAAATAAATAATAAACATACTAAACTAATATTAGTTTCTCTATTATGGATTTTATTTCATATACTAATATTTTCTCAGTAACACAAAGTACCTCATAGTTGCCAAATATACAGAATATATGAAATCAGGAAATAGAGATAGATGATAGATAATGGGGGGGGAGGAGAGAGGGAGAGAGAGAGAGAGAGAGAGAGAGAGAGAGAGAGAGAGAGAGAGAGAGAGAGAGAGAGAGAGTGTCTCCTTGGTTTGTTGCTGTTATACCTCTACAAACTTTCTGTTCATATTTCAGCCTCCCAATTCCCCTGCCTGTATTTTAAAGCACAACTGAAAGTATGAGCCACAACTTGAGGAACAATCCCTTTCTTGGTGATTGCTTCCACATTTTTGAAAGAAAGTATCCCTCGCTGAGGAATGTGGAGCTTCCCAAATGTAGTTCTCTGAATATGCTTTGATGCTTTAGCTGGGTCCTTCATTCTTCACTGAAGTGTTGCCAGAGCCATGCCAGCAGTACATAGAGCAGTTGTCAGACACAGGCAGAGTTTTAAACAGCTGTGGACTACTTCTGGCTGGCAGTGACACATAGAAAAGAATGGCAGTAGGACAGCATGGAATCTTCTATGCTGGGCAAGATGGCGAGAGAACAACTTTGCCTAGTCCACAAACTAAAATGCAGTATGAGTTGGTCATGAAGACTGGTAGCTCACTGCATTAATGATAAGAAATGTAATAAGGAAAACTCGTTGACAATAGTGGTTCTTTTAGTATCTTGCCATGGATGAAATTGCTAGCTTTATTAGTAAAGCTAAACTGATAATTTTTGTACATGGCAAACAAGAATGTCTGAGAGGATCTATTGTCATTGGAAATGCAGCTATCAGAGGGAATATTTTTGGAGGCTGATCATTGCTTCCCAATGAAACAGTTTGCATCTTTATAAGCACCATGATCTGAATAACAGATGGTACACCTGGAATGTTTGGTTCCCTGGATGGATTTACAGCTGTCATCAAGATAGAAAAGGCAATATTAGCTCTCACAACTGGTAACACTTCATTTGAACTTACATCCCAACAAGAGCTATAAACACAGTGAACACATGTGATACTGGGAAGGTCTGACATAGGCGCTATCTAACAAAATGAAATTCAATGGTGAAAAAAGTAAGGTTCTACATTTAGGCAAGAAAAACAAAATGCACAGGTACAGTATATGTAGTACCTTGCTCAACAGTAGTAACTGTGAGAGAGATCTTGGAGTCCTAGTGGACAACCATTTAAATATGAGCCAGCAGTGTGCAGCAGCTGCCAAAAAAGCCAACACAGTTCTAGGCTGCATAAACAGAGTGATAGAATCAAGATCACGTGAAGTGTTAATACCACTTTATAATGCTTTGGTAAGAAGAAGATGTGGAGGCTCTAGAAAGAGTGCAGAGAAGAGCAACAAATATGATTAGGGGACTGGAGGCTAAAACATATGAAGAATGGTTGCAGGAACTGGGTATGTCTAGTTTAATGAAAAAAAGGACTAGGGGAGACATGATAGCAGTGTTCCAATATCTCAGGGGCTGCCACAAAGAAGAGGGAGTCAAGCTATTCTCCAAAGCACCTGAGGGCAGGACAAGAAGCAATGGGTGGAAACTAATCAAGGAGAGAAGCAACTTAGAGCTAAGGAGAACTTTCCTGACAGTTAGAACAATTAATCAGTGGAACAGCTTACCTCCAGAAGTTGTGAATGCTCCAACACTGGAAGTTTTTAAGAAGAGATTGGATAACCATTTGTCTGAAGTAGAGTAGGGTTTCCTGCCTAAGCAGGGGGTTGGACTAGAAGACCTCCAAGGTCCCTTCCAACTCTGTTATTCTTTTCTATAGTAGGAACAGTTGCTAGTTCAAGCACTACTTGCAGAATTGGAAATCAAGATCACACAATTTAGTGTACTACTGGGAGCAGTGGCCTTTGTATAGTATGGAATGCATACCAATGTTGAAGAGGATAATGGGCACATGTAACTAAAGACTGCGCTACAGAATATCAGCATATTCAGTTCTTTTCCCATAAGGTTTTTAAGACCTTAAAAACAAGAAAACTGACTCTAACAATTAATGCTACAATTGATGTCATAGCAATAGCAATAGCAGTTAGACTTATATACCGCTTCATAGTGCTTTACAGCCCTCTCTAAGCGGTTTACAGAGTTAGCATATTGCCCCCAACAATCTGGGTCCTCATTTTACCCACCTCAGAAGGATGGAAGGCTGAGTCAACCTTGAGCCTGGTGAGATTTGAACTGCCGAACTGCAGCTAGCAGTCAGCTGAAGTAGCCTGCAGTGCTGCACTCTAACCACTGCGCCACCTCGGCTCTTGCCAACTGATGCTTCAAGGAAAATTAGTTTTAGTACAGAACACCAAAGACATGAGACTAATTTCATGAAAGCCCACAATCACACACACACAAAATCCTGATATTCTGGAAAATGCATATAGTAACAAGAGTAGTTCCTCCAAAATGCATGCACAGAAAATGATCTCAATCTTTAGAATAATATGTGGCAGTGAACAGTTCTTTCTGAAACTGACAGCACTGAAGGACTCCCTCTGTTCAAGAAGGATAGTTATTAATCTGAAGAACCAACTGAGAATGAAGTCATCATCCATTCCACCCAATACGCAGATAAGGAGAAACAAACACAGATATCTTCGATAATTTAACACTGCCCATTTTCCACGTAGGGCTCACCCACTTCCGAGTGTACACCTCCAAGTCCAAAACGCAAGTACAGCCAATCCAGAAAGGGAGGAGGACCTTCTTCTGAACTTATAGCCCTTCTTATTTTGACAGTCATACACTTTGGCAGGCCACACTCTAATAAGGTCTACCAAGTCACACTATTGAGGATTAAGTTCCCTTTTTTTCTTGAGGGGTTTTTAATCAGTTTTAAAATATGGCCTTAATTCACCTCCCCCCACTCATGGGGAATGAAAGAAATGTCTAAACAGGGAGCATAGGCCACTTTATAACCACTCCTAAAAATTTCTTCGATGTTTGAAACCATAAACTTTAAAGAACAGGCTGGACTGTTGTTATAGTAGTCTACACTGACTGACTGAGGTTAAGGTGCTCTTGTCTTAATCAAAGTTCAGGTCAGGTTTTTTTTAACACTTAAAGCCAAAACACAGAATGCAAGCACAGTTTTAGACTGCGTTTTCATAAACACAGCTAATAATCCAGGTTTTCTTTCTTTTCATTATTTCAACAAACTAAACTTGGAAATGATGCGTTAGAATTGCCAACCAACCAAAGAACCTGACCTGGCTTCTTCTTGTATTGCTAAAAATGTCTAATGATGCCAGTTAACACTATAACCAGCTAATGCTCACAGCTCAAACTGCTGTTAACGGCTCTGGTACAGGTTTTGGCTGAAAAATTGTAATCTTACTCTGTTTCCAGTTACTCAGCTTTTAGTTTAGCTTTGTACATGCATATCAGGTACACATTTTTCAGTTTGCCAAATTAGCCCCCAAAGAATAGTCTTTTGTATTATTAAAAATTATATGGAGCCTTTGGCTGTGTTTAATTCTATTAATCATATGCACCAGGTTTTACTCTTTTAAAATCTATTTGTTCTAACCTTAAAAGATTCTGTGTTGCATAATAAACGGGAGAAATGCCCAAGCAAAGATAAATGAACAATATTTATTTATTTTATTTATTTATTATTTTATTTATTTGTCAGATATAAGTATAAACATGATTATGAATACAGGATAAGGATACGAATAAATAGGGACAGTAGGACAGGATGGTAGGCACGTTGGTGTGCTTATGCACGCCCCTTAATATATTATATTAATATATTAATATATATTATATATATTAATATAGAAGGCAGAATCTGAATTTTGAGAATTTACAGACTGGATGGTTTTTAAAAGAAAATGTCTACATAATATCACAATAAGTTAATGTCTGAGGATACGATCCATTCCATATTACTATGCAAAAAATTTTAAGGAGGGAAAAATTGTTGCAAACAAAAAGTGTTGAGGGTTTGCTTTCCTCTTGTATTCAAGGCATTTATAATTAAATCAGTCCATATAGCGAGTTGACAAAGCACGGGGAGTGTGGATCTGAAGCCAATGGGTAAGGTCATTCCTTTCCATTTTGATCCTTTTCCTTACCCTCAAGGTACTACAGAAACTCATCCAGCAGTGGGACCAATTGAAGGACCTCCAACATTCAGAATGTAGCAGATAAATAAACTGCTCCCAAATAGAAAAGGACATTAAAAAGTAGTTAAAAAATTGAAATAAATTTAAAACAGCATGGAAAAGAGAGTAAATTGTACAATCACACATGTAGCCTGTCACTATTGCCTGCTAAGATGCTGTTCCTGCATGTATGACAAGTATGATGATCCTGATGAATCTCTCCAAGAGGGAGTTGCAAAGTGCCAGGCTGTCCTTCAGTGTCTGTAGGGCTCATGGAGTCCTTGAAATGGCACAAACAAGAAGTCAATAGGAAAGAGCAAAACATGAATTTCTAACCTCTCAGAACCTTGGCTCCATAAACAAGAGCCAAAGACATGATTTATTTTTTAAAGAGAGTAAATAAAAAACACAATATAAACGTCAACCTCCGTATTATTGGACAACAAGAACCTTGGGTTTCTTTTTTAAAAGAAGTAAGAAGTAAAAAGAATAAGTAAAGAAGTAAAAGAAGTACTTTTAAGAAGTAAAAAAGGAGGAGAAAACAGCACAGCAGTGAAAAACCATTAATAAGAACAACTGACGGGCTATATTAACTGGAATGTAATTGGGGCCTATGAAAGCAGACAATGAAAAATCGAAAGGAACATGGGTTCACGAAGTTCATGGTCTTTATTCTCTACACCAACGCTCAGAGTATGGGAAATAAACAAGACTAGCATGTACTCTCAGTAGAGGAAAGCAGGTATGATTTAATACCTGTAGCAGAAACCTGGTAGGATGTCTCCCATAATCAAAACGTAGCAGCTGAAGGATACAGTTTGTTCAAACAAAATAGAAGGACAGAAAAGGAGAAGAATAGCGTGTATGTTAAAAATATCTACCCTGCTCAGAAATCCAAATGAATAAACTTGGCAGTGGAGAAGACAGCTTCTGGGTTAAAATTAAGGGGAGGAACAATAGCAATACTACTGTTGATTTCAATTATTGGCTATCCCACTCAGGAGAAGATGCTTTCTGAAAGCAAACTGCAGTTCTTTCAAAGGAGGAAATAGTTGTGATGAGAATCTTTAATTACCGTGATGTCTGCTAGGAGATAATTCTGCCAAGCACGCTCCTTCCAGGAAATTTCTGAATTGTTTTGCTTATAATGTTCTTCTTTAGAAAGTGGAAAAAGGCACAAGAGGATTAGCTACATTTGGCCTCATATTATCTAATGGGGAAGGTTTAGTCAAAGACCAGGAAGTAGCAGAAGCCCTGCAAGAAAGTGAATATGAATGCTGGAGCTCTTGATTTTAAGCAAAATTAAAGCTTAGTGTAATTGAACATGCATCCTCAGCATCAAAAGTGTGGACGGTAATAAATTCAGAGCAACGATCAGTAGCATTCCACAGAACGAGAAACAAATGGAAAAAGAGCTCAAAAGGAATGGGAGTTCCTAAAAGAAGAAGATACTAGAAACACAGATACACAGTATTCCAGTGACTTAAAAACATAGAGGTAGATAGAAAAGGCAAGACAAAGAGCTTAGTGAAGATCAGAGGGATAGAGCACCAGAGAGAGAGAGAGAATGAATGAATGAATACAGGAAATCAAAAAAGAGACAGTTCACCAAAGAACAGGGAGACCCTGGAACTGGTGTCAGGAAAGTAAAGCTCAGAATGGAACTGAAATTGCTGAAGCATGCCAAGAACAACAAAAGGGGGCTTCTTTGCGTATACGCAAAGTGAAAGGGAGTGTAAATATTCAATATAGCGTACCTCATTGAAGATGGCAAAAAGCCGTCATGAAATAAAGAGAAGAGAGAACTACACAACTCTTATTTGGCTCTGTCCTGTGGGAGCTTGAGTTTCCCAGAGCAGGAAGGCTGAAAATGTCAATAACCAAGAGAAATGCCATGAGAAATGCTAAGCAGGGCTTCCACTGAGCTATGGGAAAGGCAGGAGAAAAAAGTGCTGAAGAGCTGTATTATTCTGTCAGTGGGCAATCAATTGTTTGAAGTGGCTTTGGCCTTAGTATATAGCAGTGATGGCGAACCATATCTGAGTGATGGCGAACCACGCGGAGCCATATTTGAGGGCACGTGAGGCGTTGCCCTATGTCAGCTCCAGCGTGCATGCGCGTGCTGGCCAGCTGATTTTCGGCCTTCTTTTCGGCCGTTTTCGCTCTCCCCAGGCTTCAGGAAAGCGTCCTGAAGCCTGGGGATGGCAAAAACGGGCCAACGGGCCAACTGGAAGTTCACTTGTGTGCTCACCCCCAGCCGCCTTTTCGCTGTCAGAGGTTTTCAGAAACTTCTTTGGCTTTGGACAGTTGCAGCCAGGCCTCGCACACCTTGGCCCATTTCTTCTGCAGCAAGCCTTTCCTGAAGGCCTCTGCAGCTGATAACAGAGCTCCAGATCAATCCGGAGATCTGTTATCGGCTACAGAGGCCTTGCTGCAGAAGAAATGGGCCGAGGTGTGCAAAGCCTGGTTGCAACTATTTGAAGGTAAGTAGTAGGGCAGCTCCACTTCCGTTTCGTTTCCGAACTTCCGATTGGCCCGTTGGGCCATTTTTCACCATCCCCAGGCTTCAGGAGGCTTTCCTGAACCCTGGGGAGAGCAAAAAATAGCCCAACGGGCCTACAGGAAGTCCGGAGGCTTCAGTGAGGCCTGAGTGCATGCGCGGGGGGCAGCGGGGGTTGTGCGCATGCATGAGGGAGGGCATTGCATTATGGGTGTGGGCACACACGCGCACGTTATCACGCACACGCACACCCTTTTGGCACCCGAGCCAAAAATGGTTTGCCATCACTGGTATATAGTATATATATATAGTATAGCTCTCTAGAGAAGTGCTAATGCTGGGACAGGTGGAAGGAAAGACCAGAAGGGGATAATCAGCAGCAAGTCAGATGGACTTAGTTACAATGACGATGGAGCCTGCCTTGCTCTTCCTTTTGATCAGTTCTCTCATTTTTCATACATAGGGAGTCTTCCTTTAGCGACTGCCTCATACAGCAACCATTCACAGTTATGACAGTGATGAAAAAGTAACTTTGTGCCCAACCCTTGCATTTACAACTTTTCCAGTTCTGTAAAGCAAAGGAAAGCTGAAGTATGTATGTATGTATGTGTTTGTGTGTGGGTATACATATGTATATATACAGCATATGTATATGTGTGTGTAAGTATGTGCATGCGTGTGTGTGTGTGTGTGTGTGTGTGTGTGTGTGTGTGTGTGTGTGTGTGTGTGTGTGAAGAAAGAAACAGCATTCTGCGAACTCCGGAACTTAAAGTTTCTTTCTTTACAAATGAATGTGTTCACAGAAAAAAAGTGACAATAAAGGGTATCTTATCTCTTATCTAAAGTTGTAAGCGGAGTCAGTTTCACTTAGTGACTGCTTTGCCTAACAGCTGAGCTGCCAATCTCAGTTGTGGTTGCTAAGTGAGGACCGCCTGTATTTGTTTTGTAATTTGATATCCATTCTCTCTATATGACCAAAGTACCTCAACATACTTCTTTTGTATTGATAACTGTTTTTGTATTCACTCCGTATACATTTCTCTCCCATTCATTCTTGACTGTTTCTCTCCTTGTTTTAAAACACACTGTATTCAGATTGCTTTTATGTTTCTCTGATATACCCAATTCTGACGTCCATACAGCAAAATGGGCAGAAGCATGCTCTTATACAAAGCCATTTCGTTTTTTGTTGACAAATACTCCTTTCTTACATCAGGCCACATACTGCTCAGTACTTTTCAAATAGCATTTAAATTTCATATTCCCATCAGTGGTGAAACAGAAATACTGCAGAGCATTATAATAATCTGAAGGAGCGACAAGGTTAGTAGCATTAACAGAAAGGTTTTACAATACATATGCTTTACATGTATTTGCACATTTATAGGAAAACCCTGTTTTGCTGGAAGAGTTGTGGTGTATTTCTGTTCCTTTCTGCACCTGATACAAGCAAGGGTGGTAGGCAACAGGTAAGCTCTGGATCCAAAGCCTGAGAAGGCCTGAGTATTCAAAAATTGGAAACACCTGAATTTTTCTTTGAACATTACTGTGAGCTGAGATCTACAGACCCATGCCATAGGAAAAGGCTGGGACTCTTGGTGGTCCCTAAAAGCAGAAAGGGCAACAGGTTTAATCCATTTGATTTTCCCTTTCTTTCTCCATGTTGTCGTTAAGTGCCTATTACAACAAATTGTATCAACTGCACCTTGCCTTCAGTATGTTCATTACTTGGTCGAAAACCGAGACCTCTCTCATTACCAGTTTCATTAGACTAGCTTTAGGAAATGTTCTGCTAAAGGACTGTTTGCTGTTCATCTGTTTGCTCTTCCTTTTCACCATTTACATATAGGTGGTCCACAACATACAAGTGTAATTGGGATCGGATTTTCAGTCATAAGTCATTATGATTGTAAGTTGAGGGATCAACATGACCAGATCCAATTTTATGATTTTTTTTGTAGTGGTTGTTAGAATCACCATGGTTATTAAGCAAATTTATGGTCATTAAGTGATGATTGTGGTTCTAAGTGAGAACCCATTCTTCCAAATGGACATTTTTTGCCAGAAACTAGCAAAAAAATGCAAGAAAACAGCAAAAATCATGGGTCACAAATCATGGCCATGTGACCATGCGATATTGCAACTGGTCGTAAAGGCAGATCAGTTGCCAAGTGCCCATAATGCATTCATATGATTGGGATGGGATGGGGTAGCACAACATGTTACAATGGCCAGAAATGTAAAGTCATTCTGGGCCTGTCATAATTTCAAATGGCTGTTAAGCAACCAATCACAAGTTGGGGACTTACTGTACAGTGTTCATTTGTTTGTGCTATTTAGCAAATAATGCTACATTCCTTTTTGTAACATTATTTTTCAAATCCATAGTTCTTGTGTGTCATATAGTCCAGGGATCCCCAACCTCTGAACTGTGTCCCACTAGTAGGCCATGAGCTGTTTGCAACCGGGCCATGGAAATAATTGGCAACTCTCTTTTTTCCTATCATCATACAATATGTTTCATCCTCATTTTTTTTCTAACAGACAGTTTCGTAGATGCATTTTTTTTCAATCACAGCTATTTTCATTTTGTTGTTTCATCCTTTTTTATACTTCCCATTAGTGTAAGCCCACACATTTCCCTATGCTGAAACCTCACTCATTGTACTGGGTACAAAGCGGCATTTACATTGTCTTTCCTTTCCACATAACCTTGCAGTTTTCACACTTCCAGAATGGAAAAATGGCAGTGTAAGTTTAGGCTTGATCACCAGAAACGTAGTTTACAAATTATAGGAGGTAACAATTCCCTTTATTCTAAGGCTGTTGTTGAGTCTCATTCAGTTCTGGAATTCGATTATACAGAATCAGACAAACAGAAATAGATTCAAAGTGTGAATCTGTGAAAGAGTCACTGAAGGAATTGGAAAAGCTTAACCTCAAGAAAAAGAAGAAAAATAGAAAGGGTATATTATAGAGAAAAGTCTTATCATTCTCTGTCATTTCCAATCACAGGACACATAATAATGATTATAGGAAAGCAAATTCCTAATGAACACTTGGGGGAAATGCCCAACCCAAATGAAAGGAGCCCAGCACCTCTCTCTCCCTAACCAGTTTCATTGTTGAATGAAACCGGTTAGCAAGAGAGGTGGTGGGCTCCTTTCACTGCATAGGTTTTATCAGGTTGTTTTGTGAGGGTGATTTAATTTGGATTGCTTCCCTGGACTGGGTAGCCTAAATAAGTTCCTTCCAACTCAAGGATTCCATTACTAAAAAAAATAATAATGAAGTTCTGTGAAGCTCTTGTTACTTGCTAGCAAAACAACTTCTTGCCCTTTTACTTTCTAGAAGTAAAGAAACTGTAGCAGCAAGCTGCCTTGGTGTAGCTTAGCAGTAGATGAGGACTTCTTGGCATGTTTTTGTTTGAATGAGACCACCTGTGATTTGGCACCATGCTGTCTTCCAGCACGGCAGACAAAGGCTTCTACCTATGTTTGGAGGAGAAGAGGACGACGAAATCCATAGCCCCATCCTGAGTCATTATGGGTTGAACACAAGAGCAACTTCGGCAACGTAGCAATGACTTTGCTTGCTTCCCTACTGTTTAAAATTACTGTGAAATACTTTACAGATGGCTTTATAGTCAAATCACTAAGGTTTACAATTGTTCTGCATAAAGGCGGAATTTGGTATTTGACTCAGAATTAGCACTTTGGAAATCCTAACTTCCATTAGAGTTTAAAAAAAAAAAAACCACCATGTTACCATTTTATCATAAAATTGTGGCTACAGATATGGTGAATTTGAGTGTCAAAACCAAGAGAACTTTCAGAAGTTGGAGGGGGTGAACCATGGCCATAGCACTATAAATTATGCAGAAGTATACAAAGATGTTTGATGTTCATCATTTATACAGGCCACAGGAAATATCTCATGGTGCAGAGAGTTCATCTTCTCACACATTTCTGAAGTTTTTATAGGGATTGGCAATGGTCTGCAAAGTCAGTCCCTTTGGATGTGATTCACGAGTTTTAACAGCTGTTGAATGTTTTGGGCTGATGAACATCTTCGGCATATCACTCTCATACTATTGGTGTTTTAAAAGTTCCAGTTTTAATTTTTTTATTGTAATTTAAATTTTTTGTAGGCTGCCTCTGGGAAGCAACATTTAACAAATTAGTGAATAATTTAAAGATTGCCTTCCGTTTACTTTTCCTTACTGGGGATGCTGCAGTGGTCATAAATGTGAAAAATGGTCATAAGTCACATTTTTCAGTGTCGTTGTAATTTGGTCACTAAATGAGCTGTTGTGAGTTGAGGACTACCTATATAAGCCAGCAGCTCAACATGCTAATTTGGAACTTGAAAGCCAGCTTTTTTATTATAATATCCCAATATAATAGCATCCGGTAATGCCTACATCCCCAGATTCTTTGTGTGTGTGTGTGTGAGAGAGAGAGAGGGGGGGGGGGTGGAATGGAATGGAATTCAGCAAGGTTTCTCTTCTGCTGAACTTTGATGGCAAATTTATTTATTTATAAGATTTCCATGTTTCTCGTTCCTTTAATAGCTCCGGGCAGCTTAAAATAAAAACAATAAAAACTTTAATAAAAATAACATGAAAAGCATGACAGGTTCAATATATGGAAATAAAACAATACTATTAAAGGGCCTTAGTAAATAAAGAAGGATTGAGCTTCTTCCTAAACTGGAAAAAGCAGTTTCTTCCATAATAAAGGATTCTGCCATGGAGAAAGGAAAACTGAAAACTGATGCCAACTATGGCTACGTGGGGTCTATAAAAATATGTCCCATTAAAAAGCATATTGGCAGACAAAACTGAATTAGGCAGTGCTGTAAATAATTGGAATCTAAGCCGTGTAAGCTTTTATATACCATCATAAGCATCTTACATTGAGCTTGGAAGGTACCTGACAATATTGAAGCTATCTCAATAGCTAGCTCCAATTCTCACCCATAAAACTCTGAAATAAGAATCTCAATTCCCCCTGCCTTTCTGTTGATGTAATGTGAACCCTGTCACCTTGTTCTAGTACTTTGTCCCTCTGATTCAAACGTCTAACCTGCTTATTTACATGGGGTTCCCATTCCAGTCATCCACATCCAGAATCTGTTGATGAAATGTTAGATGCCGTCTTGAAATGAAAGGAGAAAAATAAGTGGGGGGGGGGGAAACCATGTGGGAAACAAAGCAAACTTTGATAACTTCTCTGGTTATAAGGAAAATGTGCCCTTCGAAACCAAGATTGGTCTGGCCCATTTGTAGGAAAATTGAAGCCTTTCTTACAGTTTTGCTATTTGCTTGGATTAAGTCTGCTATTTTACTCCATTAAAGGGCATTACAAAAAGCAACCTTTTAAACATCAGTTTTTATCACAAGCTTTTCATTACATCTTATGAGACCATGGGAACTTCTTTCATGTTATGATATCCTGGGAAGAAGTAATTTCATTTAATTTCCTTTCATTTTCTATCCCAAAACTATTTTCATGAACCCTTCAGCTTTTGAATGTTCAACCTTTGGAAGCCTATCACTGTGATATAGTTGAGACCCCTGCAGCAAAGAGGCAATTTCTTTATCAACACAGGGGTTTATCTCACTTAAGAGGGAGGGAGCAGAGGTGGGTTCCTCCCGGTTCGGACTGGTTCGCCCGAACCGGTAGCAACCCGCTGGTGACATCACAGAGCCAGTTCGGTTGGTGCCGGTCCATGGACGCCACCATCTTTTGGGGGGGAATTTTTTGGGGGGAATTTTTTTTCTTCTGCGCATGCGCAGAAGCCGAGTTGCCAGCAATGCGCATGTGCCGCCATCTTGTTTTTGGCTTTTTTTGTTTGGAATTTTTTGGGAATTTTTGTCATTGCGCAAAGTGCATGCACAAAGCGTGCGCGCAGCCATGCGGCGTGGCCACGTGGCGCAGGAGGAAGCGAACCGAGATAAGTTAGAACCCACCCCTGGGAGGGAGGGAGGGAGGGAGGGAGGGAGGGTCCTTACATGCACCCATGAATGTGTTGCACAGTTCCAGTGACTGTGGCCTTCACCCCGATATGTTAAATGCAAATTACACAAGGAAAGTTTATGCACCACTTATATGGAGAGTTGGAGAACATTTGAGCAATAAAAGAAATGGTATAGGAGACATGGAAAAATTTCTGGCAAAATAAGAATAATAAATAATAAATTTATTTACAAAATAAAAATAATAAATTATTGGCAAAATAATTTTTAAATCATTCTTCTGCTAGACTAAAGAGCCTTTCGTGAGCAGAAGCTCACAAATATGTGCAGCACAATATACTCTAGCTGAGGGTCCACAGAAACCCTCACCTTTGGATAGAATAGAAAGTATGTCTTAGTGGGTCCAACTTATTGCTCCAACTTCAAGTCCTATAAAATAAAAAAAACCTCTTTTTTGTCCCTGACATGGCTGGTTTTTGTTTTTTTTTAATAAAGTTGAAATCACCTTCCGGTCAGTTTTGATTCCTGGGGATTTCATGGAAATAGTTTGCCACTGATTCCTTTTTTTTTTTTTTAACTTTCTAGCATAGGCTACAATTCTGAAGTTCCTGATGGTCTCCCATCCAAGCACTTGCCAGATCTGACCCCAATTAGGTTTCTAAGATTAGCTGAAGTCAGCTAGGTGCTGCCAGGCATCGAGAATGGGGGAGGAAACCTTTTTCTTTCGCCTTAACTCTCACTTCTTGCTTCTCAGCTAAAGCAGAGAGTCACTAGAGCAAGCAGCCTGAAAAAGTCTTAAGCAAGACCTCCATAGACTGCTCTACTTGATACCAAACTGACAAAAGGGGGAAATTGTTATGATTTATATGACAATATGATTTATATTGGATTTTACGTAAATGGAAATGATTACTATTTTTTGCTCAAGCCTCGCTGTCCAGTCTTTGAAATATGGTCACTGACATGCCTTTTATTGACCAAGCACAATTCCTAACCTACCAATGATTAAGCCCCACTGTCCAAGAGGCTACTACTCTCAGTTGTTGTGGTGGTTCTCTTTCTTCAGTTTGCTGAGCCAAGAGGATCTTTCCCTCCATGGTAGACCTGGACCATGTCTCTAGAGGCCTGGGAGTCCTCTTTCAGGTTGCATAAGGAACAAGGTGCCATCTTGTTTGTGTTTAGAAGAGCAGCATTTGAATATCATCACAGTCTCCGATTAGGGGATTTGTGGGGGGGCCTTTATCAGAGATTTCTATATTGTTTTCTGGTGTATGTGTTGTGTTGTGCTCTTGTCCTGGCCCTTCTGCCTGAATGGTCACAAGATACAGCCATCATCTCGCAAGTGTCTTTTCTCATCTCCAGGATGTGATAGGTGTAAGATTGTCAACCCATCTGCTCTAAAAGGCAGCTTAGACCAAAGCAAGAATGGAAATTACATAGAATGTTTTTCTCCCCCAGTCATTTTGTCTTAGGGAGTGTGCGGTGAGAATGGATGCTTGACATGACTTATTTATAAATCCATTACTTTCACCATGCACCTAAGTACATCCAGTACTGAAACAATCTATACACACCCCATTTATTCTTTCTCTCCCTTTTCTTTCTTTCTCTTTTTCTTTCTTTCTTTCTTTCTTTCTTTTCTTTCTTTCTCTTTCTTTCTCTCTCTCTCTCTCTCTCTCTCTCTCTCTCTCTCTCTCTTTCTTTCTTTCTTTCTTTCTTTCTTTTCTTTCTTTCTCTTTCTTTCTCTCTCTCTCTCTCTCTCTCTCTCTCTCTCTCTCTCTCTTTCTTTCTTTCTTTCTTTCTCCCTTTCTGTAACCATAGTAGCAGCCTACAATTTTTCTCCTGTCTCTCTTCACTTCAGAGGGGGGGGGAAATATTCATAGATCTTTTTTTCCATTTGCAGGTAATTTAGATAAATTCGAAACAGAGGAGGAGGAAAGTCTCGCAACCACTAATTGCAAATTGCTTTTATATAATGCATCAAGATACTCCTAACTATAGCACCTTTTCCTCTCTGGAAAATGCATCTTTCATGCCATTAAAATCAAATCCAAGAAACAGTGCTGCTAACATTGATTCGCTTCTTCTTTTACTTTCTCCCCATTTTATTTATGAAGCAGGAGGAGTGTGTAGCTTGGTGCCCTCTAATATTGGACAATCTCTTGCCATTAGTTATTCTGGATGGAGAGAACGAGAGCTGAAATTCAACGTATCTATTGGTTGCCAGATTGTCTATCTCTGTATTGCTCTGAATGGCCGCAGACACTTTATCTGTCTTTTATGGGTAACCTGCAAAGTGGGTACAGGCCTTAGAAGAGCCGAGGTGGCGCAGTGGTTAGAGTGCAGCACTGCAGGCTACTTCAGCTGACTGCGGACCCAGATTGTTGGGGGCAATATGCTGACTCTGTGAACCGCTTAGAGAGGGCTGTAAAGCACTATGAAGCGGTATATAAGTCTAAGTGCTATTGCTATTGCTATTGCTAGCTGCAGTTCAGCGGTTCAAATCTCACTGGCTCAAGGTTGACTCAGCCTTCCATCCTTCCGAGGTGGGTAAAATGAGGACCCAGATTGTTGGGGGCAATATGCTGACTCTGTGAACCGCTTAGAGAGGGCTGTAAAGCACTATAAAGTGGTATATAAGTCTAAGTGCTATTGCTATTGCTATTTATTCTCCTCCTCTCTCTTTTCTCAATACACTAGGTGGGCGGAGATAATTTTATACCTTCTCATAATTTAAACTGGAAAAACTCCCTCCTGCCACATGACAGTTTGGCAAGCAATCATTTCAGAAAGGAGTACTTTGGAGGAAGACAAAATGCGGGAAAGACTCACATCACGCAGTGCCCCGTCCTGCAATTTTGTATGTATTTATTATTCTATTTCCACACTTACCCATCTCAATCAATTGGCTGTTTACAATTCAAAAAATTACTACAATAAAAATATTTTAGAATAATAGAAACTATAAAAAGACACAAAAACTTTGCAGCAATGGTGCTGAGATAGGAAGGATGGTTCTGGAGTAAGGATGATTATACGGTAGCAGATAAAGTGCCTGTAGAGGGCTACCAAGATGGCCTCTGTAACAATAGCAATAGCAACAGCACATTGCCCCCAACAATCTGGGTCCTCATTTTACCGACCTCGGAAGAATGGGAGGATGAGTCAACCTTGATACCCGTCAGGATCGAACTCCTGGCAGTGAGCAGAGGCAGCCTGCAATACTGCATTCTAACCACTGCGCCACCACAGCTCTTCTAAGGCCTGTACCCACTTTGCAGGTTACCCATAAAAGATCTAGAAAAGAAGGTACACACCTAACCTGTGTACAGTTAAATAACTTCTGGATATTACTCTCTTAAAGATTTTCCAATCACCTAAGCCTGGAATAGTAGTGGTAAGATTAGCATATCAATGCAGTCAATATACCAGTAGCCACCAGATAGTTGCAAAATGAGATTTCAGTTATCTCTTTGGACTATGTAATGATTGTCTGGATTTCCCAATCCTCATTCAGTAGCCTTCCCTATTCTTGATAAATAAAGGAACAAATGTTTGATTTCAAAACATACGCATACTTGACCCAATTCTTAGCCACTATTCAAATTTGAAATCCTAATGCATTGTATACTCTTTTCAAATGAGTATAAAAAGAAAAATGTTGAGTTCAGTAAAGCAATCAAACATACTCTGAGTGGGTTCTCAGACAGAACTCTCCTTGGCAATATAATTTCTGTTTTTGTAGCCAATATCAATAAAGCAAGTCCAAATATTTCTAGTGGTATTCGTTTTCTGACCTGGTGAACTTTGAAGTTGCTAACATTAATCATGAAATCCTCACAGCATTTCTCCTCCTCTCCCCCCCACTTATATCAAAGAGAATTAGGACAAGGCAATCTTGAGTTTCTTTCTCACACCCTGCTGTTTTCCCGAGAGTTGCCACATATTTTCTTCAAGGCCATCTCTTTAGTCCTCTACTCTACAAGTAGGTACAGTGGCACTGTTGTTGCGGAAAGGCTCCTGGGAGGAATTCTTCCATAACAAAAGTACCTTTGGGATTTAATGTGAATGCAGGCAGCAAGGGAGTCTTCTAGGCTTCGCTGGAGATATGATGACACGATGAAAAATAAGACAATCGCATACTTGGTAAAGTATCATACTCTTCATAAGAGTTTCACTGAAATGTTCTCCTCCGAAAAGAATTTATAAAGCAAATTATTTTTTGCTGGTGAAACTGCCCCCCACCCCCACCCCCAAATGTGGGAGAATGTTTTTCTTAGGCAGTGCAGTGGCTCAGCGGTTAAGATGAAGGGCTTATTGGCTGGAAAGTCAACAGCCCACGTTCGAGACCTGAGCATCACGTGACAGAATGAGCTCCCATCCTCGCCCCAGCTCCTGCCCATCTAGCAGTTTGAAAGCATCAAATGTGAGTAGGTCACATATCAGGATAAACACTGAATAAAATAGAACTGAACCGAACAGAACGTAGTAATCTATTACAATTAATGGTGAAATCATCAATGGGTAACCAGGGTCTGCCTAATTTCACAGACACTACAGCAAAACTTAGTTATGTTCAAAGAAACTGTACCATATTGATCCAATAGTAGTAGTTCTCCATAAAAGACATTGGAATTTCTGGGATATTTTGTTAGGTAAGATGCCGTAAAATAAGTTTGAGAGTCCTTACAAAAGGTGCAATACAGTAGGACACGAGCTGTAGTTTCAATGGCCCCTTGTCCACAGGGGCAGATTCTCAGCTTTTATGAGAATTTTTCATATTGGCCCTCCAGAACTGCTGTGGGCAGAATATTACAACACACTGTCTTTTGGCTAAGATCAAGTATAGTATGTATATTTTCTTATTTTCTTTTCTTTTTATTATCTTTTCCTTGATCCTTTATACATTTATTGTTATTTTAAAATTCTAATATAAATAAATTAAAAAAAGAAAAGTAGTAAGTAAAGTACTCCAGTTCAATAAATGGTGTGCAGCTCTTTCATCCTACTTTATAATAAAACTTCAACTTAATGGACCATTTTGGGGAAGGGCAGGTGACCATTAAAATCCAAATGTCTGTTAAATCCAAATTTATCTAATTGATGTCATTTGTATAATTACATAACTGATGTTTTACATAATTGTGTAATCATGCAAATGGCATAAATTGACATAAAATAATAATTTGCATAATTACACAAATCATATAAATTGACACGAATTATATTAATTGTGTCAATTGCCCAGATTGCTTTGGAAACAATGGACTTTGTTATTTGGAGCTGAAGTGTGAAGAAAAATACTGTCTGTTGCATCTGAATTTTGCTGGAGATTCTGGAGAATCAAGGTTTTACAATATTTAATTTATTGGAAAATTTTTATCTGTTAACCTGTTCTTTGAAAGTTTATGGTGATTCTCAGTCATCCAGTCATAGCTATCTATCCCAAAGGTGCTTTTTCAAGAGGCAACTGGACTTTCTTGTTTTTCTTTGAAGACGTTTCGCTTCTCATCCAAAAAGTTTCTTCAGCTCTTCTTGGATGAGAAGCGAAACATCTTCAAAGAAAAACAAGAAAGTCCAGTTTTCTCTTGAAACCAGTTGTCTCTTGAAATGTCTCTTTGGGACTGTCCTTTGAAAATAACTAGTTTTCTTTGTTATAGTGGAAGGCCCTTATATTGTACTTATGTGAGTCATCCCTTCTCCTGTGTACCAAAATACAGATTTATATTTTATACAGATAGTGCCATATTGATAAGAAATAACCATGATGTGGATCAAGTCTTCTAGTCAACGCCAGCCTTAAGCACTCAGTCCGCAATAACCTCTGGCAAATATAATTGGTAACTATCAATGCTAGTTTGACAGGAATTTGGGTTAATGATAGCAAGGCAAGAACACATTCTAACACCATCTGATAAATCTCATATCTCAGTCTGACAGGCACGGGACTGAAATTATAAACTTTGCTTTCCTCACCTTAGTGGAACACAGCAACAGATCACCAAAAAGGGAAAACAACTTTGATGAGAATCAGCATGGATCTCATCAAGAGATGTCACACTACACATCAATGTGGGTGTACGATACCCTGTCACTGTAAGAACTATGCAATTAAAGTTCTGCTGTATTTCCTTCCTGTCAAGATCCCGATCATGTTAGAGTCTCTTCAAACTCATGGCATGACCAACAACACAGAAAAGCTATTTTTAAACTTCTGAGATTGTCAATCTAAAAGAGTGCTTTGGAATATAGATAATCCAAGTTTCAGTTATAAGAAGATGCTATGAGATCCATATGCCAATTCATCTTCTGAAGCAGCAGGGAAGTAGAGGCAAAAAGCAGTAGGGAGAGAAGAACTGTGGCTATCTTCTCCCGGTTCCCAGTTCAAAACAGCTACTTCCTTGTGGCCGATAGTAGATTTAGAGCTGTGCTGTGCTTCAGTGCAAAAAGATCATTTTTGGATATGAAAATTGCACTTCCCTATAATTTCTTTCAACTACGGGAGTCTTTTTCTGGCATTGTATGGTGACTGCAGAGGGCATAGCACTTTGCTGCACATCTATTAGAGTCTATTAAAGCAATTGACATCTCTAATAGGCCCTACCCAAACTTTGACCTAATCCCACAATTTTTTGGAGCGAAAACTCTTGAAGAAAACTTCCCCGCTGCCTCTTTCTGACCCAAGAAGTCTGCCAACATATAATTTGTAAGTGATGGGATCCTTTCTGACCTCAGTACTTAATACAACTTTTTATGTCCAACTGATTTTGTTGAAGACTTTGGTTCTCAAATTACTCAGGGAAGCTACGAGTGATAGGCCCCTTTTGCCACTCACATTCCTTTGACTTTTATAGCTTCCCTCCTACAGTCTCAGGTCATCCTGTGCAGGCCACTTGGTAGTTCAATTTAACTGCAATCTTTCTGTTACCTTTTTCCTTGTCTCTCATCAGTGAAAAACTCTTCTCCCAGCCCAACCCAGAGTATGTCAGAATCCAAAATAGTATAAAAGTGTATTGAGGGCAACGTTAATTTTTTACAGGATACGGCTCGATTATGCTTTACTAATTTAGAGCTGTAATTTTACAGCTTCATTTGCTGCTGTCAATTTTTATGAGCTGAAAGAAAAAGAGAGCAGGAAGAGCTAATCATTCCAGCAGAATTCAACAGATGGTGAACAATTGCTTTATGTTGATGCTGTCTCCCCTGAAAAACACTCAGCGTGAATAAATGGAGGATTCTTGTAAAATGTCTCCAAAAATATTAATAGATACATCAAAAATTACTGGAATCTTGGGAAGAAAGTCCTGTAAGAAATTGCATTCCAGATATGTCTGGAGCAGTAGGTATCACATATATATGTCATAGGCACAATATGTCAAATATTGTGTGTGTGTGTGTGTGTGTGTGTGTGTGTGTGTGTGTGAATCATATACCTAGAGAACATCTTGGAATGTTCAAACTGAAGTACAAACTGAAATGATTATTTCCTTCACTCAGGCAGTACATATTAAAAAGGATTTGGAAGAAGTACTTTGGACCCAAATATAGCTCTTCTTTTCCATTAATTAAATCAGCCACATCTTTTTTCAGGTTTCTATGCAGCCTAAGAAAGATACTGAAGCTTTAAGAACTATTTTAATTAGTTTAATCCTAAAAGCACCAGCACCAGATGGAAGCAGAACACAGAAGTGCTGGATTCACACCAGCACAACGTCCAAAGCATTTTGGAAAGTTGCACAGCCACTGTCTAAAGCACTTTCTGCAGAGTTGTAGAGTTTCTTCTGCAGCGGGAGCAAGGAAATTAAATGATAGCTAGCTAGCTATTCTAGGTGATAAATTATCACATTTCCTCACAATTCTGTCCCAATGCTATATCCATTTCTAGTGGCCCCACGCCAACTCTATACTGGCTGGTCCCTGGACATCAATTTACGGAGGTCACAGGTGACTTATAAGTATCACTTTGTACTTCATCCAAGTTTTATCTCAGAATTAAGGGAGATCCAAATGACTCTATTAAGTTCCAGCTTCTGAGATTTCTGATGATCACTCACTGAACATTATCCAGCCTGAAGATTTGGACATGAGCTCCCCTCTCTCTCCCCCTCCCCCCATTTCAGCTACATTTTTCGTATTCATGTTGAAAGATTATTAAATCAGTGATGGATCTTCATATACAAAATGATAATAATCAGAATTCTGTGGTAGAGAAATATTTTGGCAAGCCAATAGTCCTTACAAGGTCAATTGAGATATTTCCTACACCAAGTCATTAATAACACCACTCTGGATCTGCTGCTAATAATATGGGATAAATATCCCAGAAGAGAAATACCATTTTCACTGAGCTCCAAATTTTAAAATGTAGAAAAATGCAGTATTTTGTTCCTAAACTGGTAATATAGGCCATGTGTAAAACAATTTACTAATTAAAATGACATGAATATGCTTCCAGTGGGGGAAGATATCCTTTAAAGGTTTCACTGTGGGAACAAAAGGTATCTACTTCAAAAGAGATTGATCATCATTTGACACTATTTTGTTCTGTTAAATCAGTGAAGGTTGCTTAATGATTTATATGATAATAGGATACATGAATTAAGCTTTCATTAGCCTCCCTGGGGTAATGTGTCATTCCCAAGTGAAAATTTCTATTTTTTTTTACTGGTTCTAGGCTATAGTATAATTGTGGTAGAAACAGAAATAAGCAGTTTCCAACTATCAAACCTTACATCTCAGCTGTAAAAATTCAGGTGACCATTTGAGTTGAAAATAATGCTTTTGTAATATGCTAGGTAAAATTGGCTCACAGCAGCAAATCCAATAAGGAACATAGTTCTGTATTCCAAGAAAATGGAGACTAACAAGATATATAGCATGGATAATTGACCTGTATGTGTGTATATGAATAATATCTGTAGCATATACATTACTGTCAATGTGTGAAATTAGGCATTTTATAGAATGCCTAGGAAATCTATAGAATGCCAAAAATGGGACATTTCATACTTTGCCTACAAATGACACACATTCTATAGATTTCTGTGGCATTTTATACAATATCAGCTTTTCACTCATTGGTGGTAACCAGGGGTGGGTTCCTCCCGGTTCGGACCGGTTCTCCCGAACCGGTAGCGGCCCACTGGTGATGTCACGATGATGTCACTGAACCGGATTGGTCGGTGCCGGTCCGTGGAGGCCGCCATCTTTTTTTAATTTGTTTTAATTTTTTTAATTTTTTTTTATTTTTTCCTTCTGAGCATGCGCAGAAGCCGACTTCCGGCACTGTGCATGCAGTCGCCATCTTTTTTTCAGTTTTGTTTTTATTTTATTTTATTTTATTTTGATTTTTTGTTACTGTACAGGTACCTCACTGCCGGTTTGCTCCCTCCCGCTGCCGGTTCGCTCCCTCCCACGCGGCGCAGGAGGGAGCGAACCAGCAGCGAGGTAAGTTGGAACCCACCCCTGGTGGTAACATATACAAATTATGTAATATAAGTATATTTTGTGTGTGTGTGTGTATAAAATATCTCTCTCTCTCTCTCTCTCTCTCTCTGTATGTATGTATGTATGTATAGTATGTATATACAGGCAGTCCTTGACTTACGACCACAACTGATCCCGAACTGTTGGATGTTAAGTGTGACATTTGTTAAGTGAGTTTTGCCCCATTTTACGGCTTTTCTTGCCACCGTGAATAGAATAGAATAGAAGGTTGTTAAGTTAGTAACATGATTGTTAAGTGAAAGAGATAGAGATAGAGATAGAGGTAGAGATAGAGATAGAGATAGAGATAGAGAGAGAGATAGAGAGAGAGATAGAGATAGAGATAGAGATGATATAGATATAGATGATATAGATATAGATGATATAGATATAGATATAGATATAGATATAGATATAGATATAGATATAGATATAGATATAGATATAGATATAGATATAGATATAGATATTTATTATAATAATATAATGTCTTTTTATTATAACTATACATTGCCTGAAGGTTGTGCGGGTTTGGATGGGGAGTAACAGGCTTCAGCCGAACTCAAACATGACAGAGTTGGAGTTGGGCACTTTCCATCTCTTGTTCTGGATGGGGATGTACTACCTTATACAGAACCTTTACATAATTTGGATGTCCCTTTGGACACATGGTTTCTGTGCACAGATATAGCAAGGAGGGAAAAATGATGAATCTTGCCAATTGGAAGAATGAGGCCCTGTTCAAATTCACTGGCTAGGCTCATGCATAACACACCTTCCAACAGCATTCTGGTAAAGCACGGATTCAGCCTGCCTGCCATGTTTCTGCACACATACATAGCTGCTTAGAATCACTTTCTATTCTATTGAGAAGCCTATTCATAATGGTAGAAAATCCTGTCAACTCAGACATGACACAGAGGCATCCTGAACCCTGAAGGAAAGCAAAGCCATCCATGACATCCATCCTTTCTCACACAGAATTTGGATAAGATGTTCAACAAGTGAAGACTTATATAAAATAGTTTCCAGCCATTCTTTTTCTTATGCGGTCCTCGACCTCTGTTTATACTCTTTGCACGAATGTACGGTATAAATTATAATGTGGGATTTCAATGAAAAATGCATAGAAAATCCTTTTCCCTCTATAGAATAATTAAATATTGCTCTTCCCAATTATTAAAACTGCTGAAATGGAGAGATAATTTTAAATATATGCTAAGTGATGCAAAGGCAGCAGAAATCCTTATCAGCCTCACCCAAGTAATCAAAGTTGGTCTATGCAAAACTACACAACCATTCTGTGCATGGCCTTTCCAAAACTTTAGGTCCTTTGCTAACTTTGCCACTGAATCATCATTTTTAATGTAAACGAAGAGGCAAATGATTGTTTTCTATATAGTAAAATATTAACTTGTTAATTTCATTGTATTGACATTTAATCACTTCTTTGTCTTGGATATGCCCATATGCTACATACCTGTACTTAGATTTTTTGATGATGATCTATGAAATAGATCATTACATTCATTACAGCTGTTGCAATCTTGCACTGCACAGAAGAATAACTGAAAAGTTTCTAAAATATAATCAGCTGGACAACCATTTGTCTGAAATGGTATAGAGTTTCCTGCTTGAGCAGGAGATTGGTCTAGAAGACCTCCAAGGTCCCTTCCAACTCTGTTACTTTGTTATTCTGTCACCGAACAGGCACAAAATCTGTTACTCTCATTTAGGGTTCAGTGTATTGGCCAACACAAACTCCTGAGTTAATTCATTCAATTGTGGGTACAATCCTAACAAATTCTGTTGAATTTGAGGGTGTGGGGAGGGTTGGGAAAAAAAACCTGACAGACTTAAGCCTCTTAGTATACAAAAAAAAGGAGGCAACAACAATTGTTAATGTACTGCCAAATTTTGGTACATCCAGGAAGAACCTCAAAAATGGAACTGAGACATACTTTCCAACTCATAATTAATTATTTAGTCTAGCAAGCAACTAATTCAACTGTGGGTTATTTTACAAGCCATGATTAAACAAACCATAGCTTAGCAAGCTCTCTGTCCCTAGCCACACTATTCCAGATATATACTGAAGCCTAACTTATCTGACAAACATCTATTATGGGAAGCTGTTTCAAATATTTGGTTTTGGTCTTTGGCTAGGTTCCTATTGACAAACTATTGCCCACTTTTCGTGTGTGAGAAATATTGTCCCAAATCAACAGATGTAAAATACAGCCTGGGTCATTTTCACTCAATCTGATATTAATTAGAAGGCTGGATTTATTAAAACTGTACAAAGTAGTTTTATTGATTCACAAAGGTAAAAAAAAAATACTTCATTTTCTCCATAAATACTGCAATTGCATTGAATTCTAGGGAGACCTATTTATTCATAAAATTTATGCTTAACTTTAGGATCTTATCTCAATTGACTTAATTGAAAATTAATTCTAATGTCTACTTTGGTTAGAAATTATAGTACTTCAACCCTATTTAACTATGCAATAACTCATGCAAAAGAACCTTGTTAGTACACTACAAATATAACATTCCAATTTTGCTTGGAAAAATGTGTGAGGTTTTTTTTCCTTGTTATGAAAAGCCAGAATCGTTTATTCTACATTAGAGAAAGCTCCTGATGGGGGGGGGGGAATCTTTAAATCTCTCTCTATATATATCACTATGTTATTAAATCTTACTGAAACAAACCATGAAAGATATCACATTTGACAACCTGAGATGGCAAATTGAATATGTTATTTTAGGTTTCCATACATACCATTATTGAAAGTACAGACATAAAGACTAAAATTCTAGATCTATTAATTAAATGCTAACCCCCAACAGGTTGAAAGAGAGTCAGCATTTCACTCCCATAGCCTGTCTCTGTCTTGTTATTTATATCTCATTTGTTGCTCCAGAAATAAGAGTATTAAAATTTCTTACAGCACTTACTTTAAGAATACATGCCTTTAATGACCTTCTTGGATATTCACTCAGACTTTCTGACTGAACGTGCTTCACAATGTAAAGGGATTTAGTAATACTTTTATTTAATTCAATTTGAAATATTTAAATCAATGGTACCGTAGGAAAAAGGTTTTCTCAAAATGTAAATCACCCTAACCCCTTGCTATCTAGAACGGCACAAAATTAATTACAAAGGCTTAGCCAGCTAGTAAATACTTTGTGTGACATACATTGAGGGGATTTCTGATAAACTGAAACATAAATCTCATTGGAATTATGCTACAAATGCACATTATACATTTTTTGATAAGCAATTAGTGATTGGAGCTTCAGTTAACATCAATTGGAGGATTATAGTAAGGGTTGAAAAAATATTGTCAGCATATCCTTGTACACAAAAAAGGTTGCTTATTCCATTGCAGTGTGGGTAGCAGCAACTGGTGAATGAATCACCTAATATCCAATCAGAATTTACAATTAACCTAAACAGAGTTTTTTTGTTGCCTCTTCCCCAGTCTAAATTTACCAGTCATTCTTTTTTTCCCTGATTTCTTCTAAATCAGAAATATGCAGCATTTTGTAGTAAAGGCCACACTTTTCATTTGAATTTCTTCTTGGCATTGGAGAGACTGGGCACCTAACTTAAATATGATAATATCAATTATTTGTTGATTACCATAGACATCTATTCCCAACTACGATGATGGCATGAGTCATGATGTTACGACAGAAGCTTTGCTTTTGGATAGTTGCAATGTGACATCACATACTGTACTGGTATGTCAGGAGGAAGGGAGTTTGCATGAGCCGCGGTGGCACAGTGGTTAGAGTGCAGTACTGCAGGCTACTTCTGCTGATCACTGGCTGCCAGCAGTTTGGCAGATCGAATCTCACCAGGCTCAAGGTTGACTCAGCCTTCCATCCTTCCGAGGTCGGTAAAAATGAGGACCCAGATTGTTGGGGGCAATATGCTGACTCTGTAAACCGCTTAGAGAGGGCTGTAAAGCACAATGAAGCGGTATATAAGTCTAAGTGCTATTGCTATTGCATTGTGAAATCACAATACACTTGTCACTTGTTTATCCTTTCAACTCACTCTTCAGAGACATGAATGCCACTAGCTAACATTCACGCTAGGAAGGACATGCCAGTAAAATCACAAAACAAAAAAGGCCACTGGGTTCACACAGGGATCTAAAATCAATATGTAGTTGCTAGCTGCTGACTGCAGTCACTGTAGTTTGGGAAACATATTTTATGACTATGTATGTTGTGTGAGCATACTGAATTATTTAATAAGTCATTGTTAAGCCCAAAGTTTGAACTAGACTGCTTTATTGTGTGGTCCCAGAAGAAATTTCTCTTGCTATCCTTGAACATCATTTCTGGTACATCTCAGAAGGTATGCCTGCCACTCAGGAGGTGTTAAGCATAAAACCAATGGGACTCTTGTGACTTTGGAATTATCAACCTTGTTTCAGAGAAAGTGTTTAAAAGCAGGGTGGTGCCTCCTCATACAAATACTCTTAGGATAAAGGCAGTTACAGTAATATCTGTAATAATTTGAAATCCTTCCAGACATGTGAAAACCACCACCGATCCCCAAAAGTTGTAGCAATCAAACTCTTGACAGATCAAAGTGTAAACAAAAGCCCCAAGGATAT
Source organism: Thermophis baileyi (assembly GCA_003457575.1). Classification (NCBI taxonomy): domain Eukaryota; kingdom Metazoa; phylum Chordata; class Lepidosauria; order Squamata; family Dipsadidae; genus Thermophis; species Thermophis baileyi. The sequence continues at coordinate 3,197,111 of QLTV01001495.1, forward strand.
ATGCCGAGACTGCCGACAATTTTTTGGCTAATGGCCGCAACCACAATCAGTGGTTATCTGTAGCTGGCTTCTGCCGCAGTTAATGTGCATTTCTCTTCCAAACTCCAACAAAGAGATATAATTTCTCTAGTGGGAGAGACAGTGCTATCAGGTTGTTATCATTCTCGGCTCTCGTCCCCTTTCCAGAGCAACCTATAGATAACAGGAGATTTAAAGGACCCTGCTGAATTAAAGAGGACAAGTAGACTCAAGCATTTATCAAAGGCTAGACATCTTTTAGAAGATGTGGAAGCAAGTGGTTGTGCTCTCTGCTTAGGCGAACAGCTGCATTTTCCTTTCTCCTATTTATAAGCTGGGAGGCACTCAACTCAAATGTCATATAAATCAATCACTTATAAATGTTCATATGATGTCATATGAAGCACAATGCCTCTGATTTTACCCTATCTAATCCCCGATTACACCAATTAAAGGGTGTGTGTTTCTCGTTCTAACAGCATGCCAAGGTTGCTATTATAGCATTTGTTTTGTGCAAACAGATTTTGAGATGCACATTGCAATCTACTAAGACAACTATTTATTTGTTAAATGAACCACAACATCTTTCCTTCTATTTTTAGCAGCTTGCTCTTTGTTGTCAATCATGCTTGAAAGTTATGGGCAATTCACATTTTTCTTTGACAAATTCAGATCTGATCTTTCACCTCTTTAAAAGTCCATTTCTCTTTACAGGTTGATAAAAAAAATGGACTGCCAACATTTATTTATATTAGAGCTCTGACAGTAGTCAGCTAAATTGAAATCTGGAGTTTTATCATTTTATTGATTAGATTTATTGATGGGGAGGCAGGGAGTCTGTATTTGAAACAGATACGGAATCCCTAACTTGCCAAGTGCCATTTTAACCAGAGGGATTGTGCAATCGTAACTACTGTAGCTAGGTTTTGGCTTGATGTAGTGTGAAACCACAGAAAATTGGATCAATACATTATCTATGATAAATTAACCATAGGCTAAGTTTTTGTGCAAATATAGCCAGATTCATCAAAAGGGTAAAACACAACAGAAACCTTCAGTTTGCCTGCACACATCGATAAGACAATTTCAGTCCATCCCACGTCATCCCAGATCATAGCCTGTTCAGAGATGAAGACCCTATAGAAGAGAAAGCTGCAGAAAACAAACAAGTCAAGCATCAGCACACCTGTCATGTTCTGCCAGGGAAGATAAAGATATTTTAAGTTTTAACAGAAGCCCACCTACTATCTTGTATCATTGCTCCAGGAGTTGGTTTGGGTAATTACAGCTGTTTGTTCACTGATCACAGATGGGGTCAAAATGGAAGCAGAGAGAAATATGGGAAATATACAAAATAAGCAAGTTAAAGTTGAAGTCAAATCTTATAGTTTCCTTGTTAATAAGATACAACCACACGACATGGAAACTGCACAGAAAAAATATTAACTAATTTTAACATAATTTGCTTAGCTGTGGTATACTGAATAACTCCCAGTGGTATGGTTTATACACTGTCATAACTACATTCATATACTACTCAAGACCAAAAAAGCAACATTACATTTTAGCAAAAAAGTCACAACTGGTTTGGTTTGGGGCACAAATTAATCTGTTGCTAAATCAATTAAGCTAACTGAATAGATTCACTTAGTTTACTGAACCATAAAATAACTACACTGAACACACTGAATCTCAAACTAAACAACTAGTGTATTAAGCAAACTCGGTCACTGTAACTTATTCCTAAGTCTTTCTTAGCTAGGCTGCAAAATTTCAGATGGTCATTAGATGGCAGCAGAGATGTATTGAGAACCCTTTGTTGACATCTAGTGGTTGTCTGGATTTTTATAGACAAGATCTATTATTTCTAGTTATAATTTGTGGGTAAAGTGTGAAATAATAATAATGGTCCATGATAATAATATCTTGTTTCTATTTCAGGGGTGAAATCCAGCAGGTTCTAACAGGTTCTGGAGAACCGGTAGCGGAAATTTTGAGTAATTTGGAGAACTGGTAGTGGAAATTTTGAGTAGTTTGGAGAACCGGCAAATACCACCTCTGGCTGGCCCCACAGTGGGGTGGGAATGGAAATTTTGCAATATCCTTCCCCCAGGAGTGGGGAGGGAATGGGGATTTTGCAGTATCCTTCCCCTGCCACGCCCACCAAGCCATACCACGCCCACCAAGCCACGCCCACAGAACCGGTAGTAAAAAAAATTGGATTTGACCACTGTTCTATTTGTATGAAATCTATTTTCTTGTAGTACAGAACCATCCTAGACCTGCTGCTATATCCAACAATGTAGTATCTTTAAAAACATTATTTTTGATTCAATGATAGTCTAGAATTTGATAATCCATATCTGATTGCTCTATGATTTCACTAAAACAAACATTATTTACCTTATATAAACAAGCAAAGCGGCTTCTTAAACAAAACGAGGTAGACTTATTTCAAGCTTCACGTTAAGCCATGAAGTGATTTGTTTTGGTTTAATATGTTGTAAGACCCAGCCATTGTGGTTTCCACACCTTCACTTAGTTCAATAAGTAAATCCAGCCAATTTTACTTTATTCATCAAAGCATGGTTAAAATATTATGACTGAAAATGGTACTTGAATAGAGTGATAGCCTGCTGGAGGAGCCTCACCTCTGCTAACCATCAGTCAGAGCTATCTTTTTCCCAGTGAATATATGAATACAGCCAACTTCACAATTGTCTACATCAGGGGTCTCCAACGTTGGCAACTTGAAAACTTGTGGACTTCAACTCCCAAAATTCCTCAGCCAGCTGCTGGCTGAGGAATTCTGGGAGTTGAAGTCCACAAGTCTTCAAGTTGCCAACGTTGGAGACCCCTGGTCAGGGGTGAAATGCTCCCGGCATGCGCAGAGGGTAAAAGAACCCAAATGGTGGCGTCCAGGCGGGTGGGCGAAGCCTAGCGCTGCCGTCGCTACTGGCTCTCTGACGACCGGCAGGCATGCCCGAACCGGGAGCATTTCACCCCTGCCCCTGGTCTACATAAAATGGCAGAACACTCTATCCAGATGTTCTGTTAATATGTTGCATGAACACATAAAGGAACAAAATAAAGAAGTGGAAGCCTTTACCTGTCCAGGTAAGTTATTGGATTCCCTCATGAATGTCTGATGTAAATTCAGTTCCACTTGTATTTCTGACTCTTGTAATTTAAATTTGCCCTAGTTACAAATTTAAACCCTAGCTACAAAAGAAAAAGTTGATAATCTTATGTGTAATTTTCCACAGAGAGAGCGAAAGAGAGAGAGAGATGTCAGAGATCACACATTAAACCAGATTGTTCATCCAGATGAACTTTTCCCCTTCAAGCAAAAATAAGCAACAAAAAAGGAACCATCATGTCACAAACATGGCTGGGGGTTTGGGGAGGTGGATTTTAAAGGGAGAGAGATTGTTCTCTATGTTTTAAACTACATTAAGGTTTAATGTCATAAATTAAGTGTAAACTACATTATACTTATAGTAGAGTGTTTGCATGCCTCCTGCCTAAATACAGCAGAAAAGCATACAGTTCATTCATAGCATTTTCATATGTTGTTCACGAGTCCAAAAGCTCGGAAGACAAAACCTCTGATCCCGGTAACCGACCCAGATTGGATCTTGCAACATTATCCTGGGACACGTATATTCGCTTTCATCCATATAAAAGTCCTTTCTAATGCATATGTGTCTTTTAGAATTGGTAAAATATTTAAAAGGAAAAAAATAAAGATGAAAGAATAGTTAATAAAAAAGATAAGCAGTCACAGACAGGAGATACCATTTTCTAAAACATACATTGCTTATGGGATGAATGTTATTTTATGGAGCATTTAATGTCCTTAAACTATGCTCAAAAGCACCACCGTCAGATAAGGTATTTTCTCACTTTTTTCAGGAAGGAAGTTCCAAAGTTCATGTGCAACTACCGAAAAAGCCCTTTTTCCTATTCCAACTAAAGAGCCGTGGTGGCGTGGTGGTTAGAGTGCAGTACTGCAGGCTACTTCTGCTGCCTGCCAGCTGCCTGCAATTTGGCAGTTCGAATCTCACCAGGCTCAAGGTTGACTCAGCCTTGTTGGGGGCAATATGCTGACTCTGTAAACCGCTTAGAGAGGGCTGTAAAGCACTGTGAAGCAGTATATAAGTCTAAGTGCTACTGCTATTGCTAAAGGTCTTTTTACCCTTGAGAAAAGCCTCTGCATCAAGACTCAAGGAGCAAACAGGATGCCACAGAAGGAGATGGTCCTTTAAGGCATTCTGCAGCTAAGTCCATTAGAGCTTTCAAGTAATTTCACCATTCTGAATTGTGCCCAGAAAGAAACGATATCTAGTGTAGCTCTTGTCAAACTGTTATAATATGGCATGCCTGCAAATGGCGTTGGCACTAATATTCACATTGCTGCACTCTGGATGAAATGTGGTTTCTGAACACGCTTCAAAGTACTGTACAGCAGGCTGTAGTCATTCAATCTGGAATTAAGTAAGCCAAGTGCCAATGTAGTCAGGTCTTTGGTCAGAAGTTGTTCTGGAGGCCTTATAAAAAAATAATAAGTTTAGAAGCTCCCACAAGGCCCTCTGCTGCTTCAAAGGAAAAGCTATTGCTGTGATTCTCTATGCCCTCTGAATGCAGCAGATTGCACACAATGATGCGAAATCCTTCATGTGGCAGGATTTTCAGCTCTTCTTTTTTTCCCCTGGAGTAGGGTGTTTCTTTGCTTTTTTAAAGAAAAAAAAATTTAATGTCCTTTTTGGGCTGCATTCCAGTCATTGTGTGTTTCTCACCTCAAAACAGGAAACTTTGTAATTTTGAGTAATTTTACTTGGAAAAAGCTCTTGAAGTCATAGAAAAAGGTCCGGGGCCACTTGAGGTTGCTTACCACTCCTGTGCAGACTTACGTAAATGTAAGCCCAGCTAAACCCAGTAGGAATTAGCTGCAGGTCCAAAGCAGAAATGATTATTCAGAGGGGGAATGTGCATGCAGGTCACACCTGTTACTGTTTCCTTTTAAAAGCTGGATCTATTTCCTGGGTTCACACAGTACTGTAGTTGTGTAATCTAGGGATGACACATTTGCAATAAGGAGGCACTACAATGTCCATGCTGTCCTTAAAGGAGACCTCAACAACTCCAGTGTGTTAACGGGGTTCATTCCAAAGCAACCTTTCTGCTTTGGATCCATAGTGTTAAACATACTTAGTAGGATGCCCCTCTACAAAAATGCATAGCTCTTTGGATGCAATTTCACATTACACATACATGACCTGCACTGAATTCAGAAAGAGAGTGGTATCTTGTAAGAATGCAGAGAGAGAGAATGGGCTGCCTTGCTTAAGTAACTTGGACTGCTCTGTAACTTGAATTAAAATCTTCTGTCTTATTGCTCTTCCTACCCACAAGCCAGTGTCTGGAACAAAAACAGAAGCACTGAAATAGTACAAGCTAGGCTGAGTACTCTTCATAAAGGGCACCCAGCTTACAAAAAGATTCCTTCAAAGCTATTAATGATTAATTACACTGCTATTGTTATTATGAGAGATAAGGCCTTTGTACGGTCAATGGAAAATTCCCTGAGTCTGATGACAAGCAGGATAACCACAGACTGCCTTATTCCCTTGCAACAGATGCTATCATAAATCACCTAAACCAGGGGTGTTTTTCCTCCTTTCCTGATATCTTACTTTGTTGCTTCTTACAATATTTGTTGTCATGAAAGAACGCAGCTTGATGTTAGAAAGAGGGGGAGGGGGGAAAACTCTATTTGCAGAGAGAGAAATAGATGTGACGGGTGGGGAAGATAGAAAGAGACAGATAGGTAGAACGCTATAAATGGTATACAGATATGTTCTAGCAGAACAACTTTATGGTGTTAGCAGATAAAGACTTTGCTATGAAATTATTGTCTTCCATCCGTAGAATATTATCTGTGGGTGCAAAGGCATCATCTTCCATTGGTTATCTTCCTATTTTATGCTCTTTGTTGTCATCTCCACGTAGGAAGACAAGATACAATAAGCAACATCGTGATTTTATTTTGATTATTATGAGCCACTTTGTCCAGAATCATACTATGAACCACGAAGGAGGAGGGATTGAAATCTTAGTCAGAATGGCACCACCATATTCCAGCAGTTTGATGAATATTTCCCCAAATACTCCAGCACTCATCTCCCCAAATACTCCAGCGCTCACCTGACATTCTGCTTTCATAAAAGCCTCTAAAACTGCAGTTCCTACCCTTTCATTTATGTGCATCACTGCATCACTCTCAAATGGTTTAGAGGACCACCACATATGCCAGGGATTAGCAGTGCAGCACCTATATGTCACACGAGGCTCCCACCCAGCCTCATCCCCAATGGCAACTACAGGACTCCAAAATTAAATTGAACATTTTTGTTAATGGCAAAAAAACCAAAAGAATCTTGCAAAATTTTAGGCAAAACATCAACATCTTCTAAGATAGCAAGAAGGCCAGAATCTCAAAAGACGTGTGATTCCAAGTTTGGGGTCTGCTGATCATAGGTCATCTGTATGGGGTCCACATGTCTCTCCCCTAAGCATCAAAACAAATCCATTATATATTTAAAACAATTTATTCTTGTGCAATCTCCAATCCTGTGAGATACTGGCCTTCTCGTCCTCTATCTTAGAAGATAGAAATGTCTTGAGAAGGGGCGTTGGTCCTACCTGATACGCCCTTTCTCGTGGGTTGGAGCTAGCATTCAGATAGGGTTGTCTCGTCCAATCAGGATGAGGACTGAGTCTGTCAATCAAAGTTCTTGCTCCGTCCGCCATCTTATCCCAGTTTAGACGAAGCCGAAGGACAGACCCGACGTGGGAAGGTCAAAATACTGGAAACCATCAGAACACCGTCACCAACTGTAGGAGAAACATACAAGAACCAACAAAGGTAGCTACACCCCGGGGTGGGACTGAATGCTAGCTCCAACCCACGAGAAAGGGCGTATCAGGTAGGACCAACGCCCCTTCTCCATGGAGGTTGGAGCTAGCATTCAGATAGGGACATACCAAAGCCAAAGAAGTCCCCTGGGCGGGAAACAATAGACAAGGCGTACACATGAGCCATGACCCGTCAAAGCCTTCAGGCCGACTCCTCAAGGGCACGTTGCAAAACCCGGCGTCCAAAGGAAGCCTCCGCCGACGCGAAGGAATCAATTTTGTAATGACGAATAAACTGCGTCGGCGAAGCCCAGGTAGCAGCACGGCAGACCTCCTCCAGCGAAGCCTGCGTCGCCCAAGCCGCAGATGTGGCCGCGCTCCTCGTTGAATGTGCCGTAATGCGATCTGGTGGAGGACGGCCGGAAAGGTCATACGCCTTCGCAATCGCTGCACGAATCCACCTGCCGATGGTCATCGATGACGCCCGTAATCCCAGGGAATGAGGAAGGAAGCCAATCAGAAGAGCTTCGGATCTCCGAAAGGCCAAAGTTCTGTCAAGATAAATCCGGAGAGCCCTCCGAACATCCAGAGTATGCCATTGCCGTTCACGGGCATGGCGCGGACTGGCACAGAAGGCAGGAAGAATCAGTTCTTGCGAACGGTGAAAAGATGAGTTGACCTTGGGCACAAAGGACAGGTCGAGGCGCAGCACGACCCTATCTGAATGAAACACACACAAGTCCTGGCGTACGGAAAGAGCAGAAAGTTCTGAAATACGTCGAGCCGATGTGATGGCCAGCAAAACGGTCACCTTGAAAGAGAGCCAACTGAGCCCCGCCGAATGCAAAGGTTCA
>QLTV01001495.1:3208057-3223998 GCA_003457575.1 Thermophis baileyi
CACTCCTCCGGCTTCAGGAGCTCCTCTGCCTCCCCGGGCATGGCATTGGGAGAATGCAACGCCGTCACCGGACCATCCACCGACTGGGGACTTAGCAAGGAAGCCAGGTCGGGAGCAACATTGAAAAACTTCTTATCGAGAGAAGACGGCATAGGCCCCGAAGCCGGCACTGACCACTGACGTTGAACATTATCAATGAACAATTGCGGAGCCGGGATGATATCAAGTTCCGGCAAATGTTCAGCAAAAAGGGGTTCCTGCAAGGAAGAAGACCCCTCCAATGGCTCAGAGACAGGATTAGGAAGACCAGCCGCATTACGAGCCTTGAAAAGCAGAGACTTAAACAAGGCTGGAGGGAAAAGACCCGACGGAACCGGCTGGTCCGGCAGAAGTCCCTCATCCTCAGACAATGCGAACTCATCCCATTCGCCCTCCTCCAATGGAGATTCCCCATTGCCATCGATGGAAGCCGAGGAATCCCGGTCCGGACTGTGCGAGCGGTGGGTAGCTCTAGCATCGCCCAAAGGCAGCAGGGGCCGAGACGAATGGACAACAGAAGACGGCCCTGGAAGAGCCAGATGTTGAAAGCGCGCCAAACTCTGCTGAACAGCCGCCGCAATAATGAGCTGCAAAGAAGCTGGATCTATAGCCGCCGCTGGAGAAGTCGAAAGTGGGGTCGCGGCGACCGGGTTCCCTGAGTTCAACGAAACAGCGGCCGCAGAAACAACCGGAACCAAAGAAGCCGCTGATGGCGATACTGCTAGGCCTGCAGCAGCTGTAGCAGATGGCGCTGACGCTGTCTGACCCATGGGAGCTGCAGCGGAGGGGAACGGTGCCTGACCCACATTCAAGACACTTGAAGCAGGACCCACTGAAGTCGCCGGAGGGGCCAAGACCGGGTTGGAAAAGCCACCCGAGCCCCAAACGTCAGCTGAAATGAGGGACAGGCCCGGACGATCCAGAGCCAATTGATCCCCATGACTGGCCCCCAGGGAACAGCCCGAAGCCGGCGCCTGACCCCTGCGATCACCCATGTCATGACTGGGCCGAGATGAATGAGATTGGGCCCGGCTCCTCTTAGGGCGCGGAGGGGATTGATCCCCGGCCAGATCAGCCCTGTTTGATTTTCGCTGTCTCTTGCCAGAAGGCTTAGAGGCCTTCGAGGAGGAGCTGGCCTCAGCCATACGAAAAAGCAGGGCTATGTGTCAATCGCCAACTGAGCCCTACACTCAGAAAATGGCCCTCGGCAGCCAAAGGCTGACAGGAAACCTAAAATGGCCGCCGCTTGTGAAAGACAGGCCGGGCCGGCAAATGGCTGCCGTGCAGAAAGGGCGCGAAAATTCCTTACTCGGGAGCCTCCCCAAGGGCAAGCCCTGAAAAAGGGTCTAGGCTCTTCACTGGAACCGGCTGCTATGAAATCCGTGTAAAAATTAGGGTGGGGGCGATTCGAAAGCGAGCAAGCCCGACTTTCAACACCCCACCCACGCAGCCAAACAGCCTTGAAAGCCCGAAGGCTAATAGGCGTCTCGGAGCCGTGTGAGGGAGCGGAGCACGCTACGGAACCTTACAACGTGGCGAACAGGCGAGCCGATCCCGACTAAGGCCTCCGAAGCCGCCTGCAGGCTCCACGCTCCAGCGGAAATGTCCACTCCAAGGCTCCTCAAACAGGGAGGCCAATGAAAGCGGCTCTCGTAGCCTGGGGGCACAAGCGCCGATGTCAAAAGGCTACAGTAAACCCCGAAACCGGGAGACCGATTAAAACGGTCCTCGTAGCCCGAAGGCGCAAGCGCCGATGTCAACGGGCTACGGAGCTGACAGCCGTCAGAGGCAAGGGGCAAAGCCCACCAGCCGATCTCCCCCCCCTGATCGCTTGTCCAGCTGACAGCGGAAGGCACACTCACAGTCAATGCTTTTATCCAAATAGACGATGTAATAATCCAACTATTAGAAAGGCAATCAGATTGCAGAAGAAAAACTCAAACCCACGTCTTTCCTCACTGAGGACTGAGTCTGAACTGGGATAAGATGGCGGACGGAGCAAGAACTTTGATTGACAGACTCAGTCCTCATCCTGATTGGACGAGACAACCCTATCTGAATGCTAGCTCCAACCTCCATGGAGAATGGGTTCTGCCGCCCCCAGAGGTCAGAACCTTGGCATTCATATCAAAATTGATATGGCCTTTGGATCAATAGAGGGAGGCATATGCTGGAAACTACATGCATGGTGTCCCAAAAGGGCTTTTCCAAAAGGCAATTGGACTTTCTTGGTTTTTTCCTTGAAAACATTTCACTTCTCATCCAAGAAGTTTCTTCAGTTCTGAGAAGCAAAATGTTTTCAAGGAAAAACAACAACAACAAGAAAGTCCAGTTGCCTTTTGAAAAGGGACAACCATGGATAGAACTAACATACAGAGCAGCAATTTTAAAACCGAGTGATTTCTTCTCATTGCCCAGTTTCATGATGAAAAGAATAGCACTCCAGATGCTTCTTCAGGACTCTTACACAAAATCAGACTAGCCAGACCCTGTTGTTTACAGGGGAGACACAGTAACCAGCTTTGGGGAGGCAAAAAGAGAGATATTCAACTTCTGGCACCCTTCCCCATACTGCATTATGGCAGAGCAGAATAAACAATGCAGTGCACAGTTACCAACTTCATTTCTCATGTGATGGTGAGGTGATTGGCAGTGCCACATCCTGGGCATCCTGCACCCGATTCTGCTGTGGAGCCATGTTTGCATACAGGAAACATGCATATATACCCACTACATAGGAAGTTGTGTTCTGCAAAGACAGGCCATTGATCCAGCCCCCACACAGCAGTCAACACTATCCTTCTTCACCTCGGTACTCTCTAGTTTGGCAGGAAAATTGAGAGTTGGTGTCCATTTTTATTTATTTATAACCTTTCAACACCACTTTATTATTAAACAACGTATCAGAATACTGAAGCAGGAAATTGAAATCCAACATCATGGGAATTTGCCGGATAGCAACTTCATATTTCAAGTAACATACAAGGCTTCTTCCTAGTCTCTGGGAGAAACAGAGTAATTCTATCTTTCTGATTCTCCAATGGTACAATTGACCTGTGTTAAAAATGATTGTGTTCTTAAGTCTCACACAGCAGCCATTCCATTTAAAAAATTATAACCCTCCAGGGCTGACAGTAGTAATGTATAAGGCACATTTTCTGTAAGTGTTCAGAACACTTCATATTATCAAATTATCATTTCAATAATACTGACAGTGAACTTGCTGGTAGGCCATTATATATTAACTGAGAGGTAGACAGTGAGGGTCTTCCCATGATTCCCAATGAGTTCAAGTTGTAACACAGAGATTATGCTTGTTAAATACTTTTTTGTTCAACAGTTCTGGGATAACTGAAGACAAGAAATACAAGTACCAGTAAACAGTTGCAGGATTTACAACTTGCACTGATTAAATTAGAACTCCTGGGTTTCAGATTAGCATGTTATCTCAAGCCAGCTAGTGCATTTTATAAATCATTGTTTGTGATTTACTAAATTATGTGAGGAGAGCCATTTTGCTGTCTTGGTTAAAGAACCAGACTAGAAGCCAGAAGATCAGTTGTAATTCCACTTTAGGCATATGGCCAGCTGGGTGACCTTGAGCCAGTCACTCTCTCTTAGCTCCACAAAGAAGGCAATGGCAAGCTACTTCCCAAAAGTCTTACCAAGAAAACCAGCAGACTATTCCAGGAGTTTGTCAAATTTTATTTGTCAAATTTATTTGTTTCTTAAATTTATATAGTCGCTCATCTCACAAAACAAATGACTCCGGGTGGCATACAATAGAATGAAAACACAGATAATAAATACCCAAGACGAAGACAACAACTACTACTATTACTACTTACTACTGTTACTGAAAAACATTAAAAACTGTAAAAAGCAAAACTAAACAGAAATAGTGGGCGGAGAGATGTTAATAATTAACAGAGCCACCTCACTCATTCACCTTGGGGTTCCTAGGCCTGATAGCACAATCAGGTCTCAAAGGACCTTCAGAAAGTCAGAAGTGATGGAACCAGCCTCACCTCGAGAAGAGGGGGGGATATTTTACAATATGAGTACCATAGCAAAAAAGCCCCACCATCTAGGGCCCACCAAATGTAGACATTAGAGTTAACACTGATTTGAAGGCATACAAAATAGGGAAAAGGTTAAGCCATCCAATTGTGTTATTTTCAATAAATCACAGTAAACGGGATATGACTCAGCATGATCTGCAAAATTCAACCTAGATCTGGGATCACTAGTTATCCCTGGGATCCTGTATTCCAGGAAACAGGTATGTGGCTTTTCTGATTTAAAACAGAACATGATGTTTCTTCTTCCACTGAACTGCTTCTTCCATTCCATAAATTCCTTCCAAAAGTTGTACTTTTGAAAATTGCAATTGACCCATTTAAAGTACATTTAAAATTATAGATTTAACATCTACATTTAAAATGTAGTTTCTTGTCTTAGAGGTGCAACACAAGTTTTGAAAAAGAACAAAATACATCACAATCACATTCTAAAATGCAACCACTTGGTCACACACTGTATACAGCCAATGTGATATCTAAGTAACTCTTAGCTAAAACTTCCCGGGTGATGATACTGAGACAATCACTTGCCAAAGTGAAATCATTATTATTGTTTATGGTGTAGTAATGTTTATAGAGTACCAACATCTTGGCTCTATACAAAACAATGAAGCAGGCAGCTGTATGTTCTTATAATCTACTTCTTCTCTGGCAAGGTTCTCATATGCATATTTCATTTAGAAAAGAAGAGGAAGCAAGTCAAAAGGCAGTCTATCTTTCATATCCTTATTAAAGCTTCAGTTAAGCATTTACCTCTCTACAATAAGAGTAAACATCTTGGTTTCTTCCAATGTTCAGGACTGAAATTCTCAGAAAGCCACTTGCTTTGTTACAGGTGTTGAAATTTAAATATCTAAAGAATTATACAATTGCATAACAGGGTTGCTAAAACATTAGACTGTTTGCATGAAGTAGAGCATCTACATGCAAAGCCAGTTACATTTACTCATCTCTCAACTTTTCAGTATATAATGGAGACTACAGATAGGATTTTTCTCTTTGCCTCTTTCTCAAAATTTATTTGAGTTCCCCATCCCCATGCAAAAAGGGGAATATGCGGTAGACTTCAATGCAGTTCTGAAGCTCAAATGGCTATCTAGTTATGGAGACACACACACCTACAGGTAGTCCTCAACTTATGATCATAATGGAGCCTGCCCATTGTGGTTGTCAGTCATGGCAGTCATTAAGTGAGGCGTCTGTGATTGCTTTGCTTAATGACCACAATTCCTGCTCTCCCTCTTGCAGTTGTTAAGCAACCACACAGGCTGTTAAGCGGAACATAGGGTACCTCAGGAATGGGGAAGGCCCTGAGACTCCTAACCTAGGCTCAGACCTATACTGCGACACCTCCCCAACTCCCATGTGGCCTGTCCCAGGCCTCCCAGGCCTTCTCCCCCCTCCAGGGTACCTCCTGCTCCGCTTCCAACCCCGTTGGGTCCCCACAGGCCTTGGGCCTGCTTCCCACCTTTGTTGTTGTAATTTTGAACAAACGGTTGTAAGTCGTGGACTAGCTATACACACACACATATACATACATAATACTTCAATTGTATTGGTATTATCCTGCCTTTCTTCAAAGTGGTTTGAGAACTATTCATTCACTGTTTTTAGTTAGTTATTCACCACTTATTAAAAAGAGCTCTCTGAAGGTCAGGGAAGAGGCCCTATAGGATTGGGTTTGAAAGCACACTGCACACACAATTCCAGTCAGCAGAAGAGAAGTCCATTTTCCTGGAATCAACGTTGACACGTCTGCTATTAGAGAGGGGGGGGGAAACCACTCCATTTAGCCCATCAAGGGAAGCCACTATATTGAGACATTAAGCTTATAGCGGCACGGCCCAGAAGAAAGAATGTTTATGTTGAAATGGTACAGATGAAATTTTACACAAGGGGATTAATGCTGTCAAAACAAAAATGTGATCCTTACAGGCTGTTCAATGAGATTAGTAAAATATCAATTAAAGCCAAAACTGCACTTTTGGTCTGAACTGTTTGGATTAGGTTATGACTAACAGAGGGATAAGAACCAGTGTTTGTTTATCCTAATCACATTTCAAATGCCAGCCCTTTTCGATTATCTTCTCCCACACGGCAGTCACTTCCAATGACAGGTTTCATTCCCCTTTGGCCTCTGAAACTCCCCCATATCCCACCCCCAACCCCAAGGTTTCTTCCCCTGCTTGTATTCATAACCCCAGTCCCTTTCCCAGACTTGCTTTTATAAGATTAGAAAAATCCCACTCCAAGTAATTGATGTGGAGGATACACTCCAAAAAGTGGACTGCTATTTATTAACACACAAATAAATACACACGTCCCTGTTGTAGCATTCACTGAGGCAAACTGGTGATATTTTCTTTAATATATATATAATTTGGAGTTACATTAGAAACATACAATTATGGAAACTGTAGGCTGTCATAACAGAAGTGAGTTCTACTCAGCTGCTTTAAGATATATTGCAAGATATGGACTAAAATCAGCAGTGCAGCATCTGAAATTTGTACATAAATTTCAATAATCAAAATGATATCAGCTTTGCAATAGTAACATTTGAAAAACTAAAGCATGCCTTACTTTTGTTAGCATCTTAAAATAGGAGTAGTAGTAATGAAAAACTAACAGAATAGATATTCAGAAGATCCTTTAGTTAAGGATTTCCATGTTCACATTTTGTCACGATTTTTAATGATATTAATAAAGTCATATCTATAAAAAACTTCTTGGCTGAATATGGATGCTTAAATTTTGTATCTCTGTTTGTCTATCATTCTCTCAAACTACGCATTTCTAAAATATCTAATCCTATATAATGTTGTTTCATTTTTCCTTATGTTGTTATTTTTTACTTATTTTCAATGTGTTGTTGATTCATTGATTAAATTAAGAAATGGAAAATGAAAAACAAAAATCACCTCAACTATAATTCTGTTGATCCCTGAAAGGAAAAAATGAAAATTTACAGCACAGCAATAATTTAATTACTGGTAGTTTCAATCCAATGAAAGAAAGGTTTATGAGCTTCCAGGTTCTCCAAAACATTATCAGACAAGTTATTGCAAACAATTGGATTTGTGGAAGAAGCAAAAAAAATCTTTAGATCATTTCTGAACTACATTTTTACAAACAGAAATGTCACCATTTCCCTTTTCAACTTCACATTATTTGGTGAGGATAAAATTATTTCTGTTTTACAAATGAAGAATAAAGTTGAGGGAATTGTGACTTGACTGCAGTCACTGATTAAACCAGTAGCTAAAAAGAAGCTTGGATGGGACACAGTCTCTTTCAAGGTAATTAGAATGATCAGAGAAGTAGTTTCTTGGCAAGCACCTTCAAAGCTTTGAAATAAATTCTCTTGTAAATATGCAGAGTCTAAAGTGTCCAGAATTGACTGTTTCCCAAGATAGAAAACTAAGCTACAGTTATAGAGTTTTGGTCCAACAAAAGAATGAATGGAAGAATCACTGGCAAAGGGTGAGATACAACATGGATGGGATCAAAAAATAGTAATAAATAAAAAATATATATTTTGAGCAGAATGATTCATTTACCTGATAAAAAGATTAATTTTCCTCCTCCCAAAATACCTGTGAATTGGGGGGGGGAGTGTGGTTTGAGGGTTCTTCCTCATAACTGTGTTCATATGAATTCTTTCCCTCCTTAAATCAGAAAAACAATATATTGGCATAAATTGCACTCCCTTCTGCCCTCCCCTCCCCTCCCCGCCCCCCATGACCAAACTTTAATATGCATCAGCAAATGAGGCCAACCAGTGATGCTGCTCTTCAAGATTTAACATGGGATACTTTCAGGGAACCTCTTGGTAGATTCCCCAGCTTCATTTCCCCTCCTACCCATTCTCAACAGGATGGTTATCATCATGTGTGACAGAATAGGAATGGGGTATTTCAAGCATGTGTCTGAGATAAAAGGCTTAGTTCCCTTTTGAGTTGCTTAAACAATCCTTTGGCCTTAAGATGCCCTCAGGGAGGAAAAAGGTGTGTGGTGGAGCAGACCCAAGCTCACAGGGACATCACCAGAACTATCTCTCATTTCAGCCCATTTCATGCCCTGCTGACTTGTCAGCCAGGATTTTTGTTGTTATTGTTATTGTTTTGATTCAGGAATGTCAGACTTCTGGAATTTTGATATGATAACCCATGTTCAGAGAAAGCCAAAGAGGAAAGGGAAGTTGTAAATTTTAACCTAGGCCTATATTCCCCAACCAAAAAGGGCTGTCTATGGAGATTCTCAATCATCCAGATCACGGTTGTGCCAGAGGTGCTTTCTCCAAAAGGCCAATAAGGATCTCGCATCACGCCCACTGGCGCTTTCGGCAATGCATATGAGGCATTAGGTGAACAGGTGCCACTGCCTCCGCAACAAACCATGCCCCAAACCAAATGGCCATAATGGGAGGTGACCTGCCACCAGAGGAGAAAGAACATGCCCATGGCGGCTTCAATCACTCAGTGGGGGAAGGTAACATCATCACCACCATCACCAAGGCATCGTAGATTATTTGTCCAGCAAGATTCATATTGAGAGAAAAGAAGAATACTCCTTTAACAGCAGAACATCTAACAGCAACTTTGTCACACCCTGTTGGCGCTTGATGTATATTTTCCTGGGTCCTTGTAGCTGATATGCAAGCTTAGGAAGAGCTATAGTTTCTTAAAGAGGTGCGACAGATGCCATCACCATATCAGTGTCTCCTCCCAAGCACCTTTACTGCTTTTGATCTGAATTGCTTCCATCCCTCTTTCCCTTACTTCAATACATTAGATACAATAGAGGTTGTAAATAATGAAAGAGCACCATGGTCTGATGGTCAGAAATGCGGTTAATAGATTGTTTAGATTGGTTGATTGAAGAAAATTATTCTTCAAACATTGTTTCGAATCACTACTTTTTTGGCCATTTGTGTTTCCTGATTAAATTTTAGTTACTGTATTTGAAAGCTACTGCCTGGTCTATTTCAGGGAGATTCCTACTATTATGTGTAATTCACTTGGTGAGTCTTCCTCAGCAGAAGATTTTTCAAATGTGAGGACTTTAAGTCCCAGACTTTACAACAGTCACATAACTTGCCCAATGATATTCAAGGACTAGGGTCCTTTGCTATAGTGCAAGTCAGTACAGAATGCTCAACATCCTTCCCCGTTTGCATTATACTAGAAAAGGCTACAAGAGAGTAAACAAGACAATTGTACTATCTGCAGGTTTTGAAAGCTTTCCTTTAGGTGTTTCTCAGGACAAAACGCTACTGCTACTGTCTGCACAATTGCCATCATCTCGTGATAATTTAATGAGTAATTTTGGATCTCACGGTAGAAGACAATAAGATGAGTGAATGCGAGAAGATGCTGACATCATTTTTAGGATGTTGAAAATTTCTGTAGCTCCACATTGATGCTGTGCAAAAAGAAAAAGGGACCATTTTAGAAAACTTTACTGTGTCAGATGAGCCTGGAAAGCTAATAATTAATTATTCAAAGAAATGTTTCCCCCCTCTAATTTGCTAAATGGCAACTAATTTGTTATCCTACACTGTGGAACAGCAGTAAGTGTCCTTCCAATTAGTATATCCTCCTATTTCAAATCAAACTGAAATAAAACTTCTTCTTCATCGTGACTTGCCACATTTTTTTTAAAACATTCCCCACTAGGCACCTATGATGCTTTTGCAAATTTGTCATCTTCTACCCTCTATGATTGTCCAGCTTTCTTCATTAATTGGTTGTATTCTTCCTGCTGCTACTGTTACATGGCTCATTCTAAGTCACTCGTTTTCTGAATCACCAAAAGCTCATTTATTTAATTAAAAAAAGTCTGTGAATTTTGAAATGATCTTGGCTTAAAATTAAGAAGAATATCCCTCTCTTGATATGCTTCAGATCTTTCATTATTATGATTCGCCGCACAGTCAGACAGATGTTTAGTCTGGATTTGGCATTTTTATCCACCTATTAAGTCCTTCACAAGGACTAATTAATATTATTTTATATTCATATCCAGAATTTCCTCCAAAAAGGGTTAGGATTAAGGCAAATTGATACTGTAAGCCTAGCCCACCAAAGGTGTCCCTCAGCCCTTCCAATGCTTAACTGACAAGGCATTAAGATCTAATAAATATGAAAATTAAAGTCAGATGTGACAGTGAAAGAGTTAAGGGCATGGTCGCTGGGGGAAAATATTCTACAGTGTCTCCCTTCCTTTGGTACCCTATGTATTTCTTATTTGCTTAATGGTTAATCCAGGGTTGACTCCAGGTATTCAAAGCAGCTTGTGCAGGGTGACCTCAAATTTTATCTCCACCAAAAAAAAAAATTACGAGCTAAGATTGGACTGATAGAGAATGACTGACCCCAAGTCACTCAGTTAAGTCCCCAGTTAAATAGGGATTTGAATGTGGGTCTTCCCAGGACAAGTTCACCTCCTTAACTACTGCATTATAGTATATGCAAAAAACCACTAGTACAAGCAAAGTTAAAAATACTGCTGTCACTGCCTATATCTATATAATTCTGTTGAGCTCTCTGAAAATTACTTTTTAATAATTACAAAATCATTATGTAAACTTTAAATGTATCCAAAAAGAATTTATTTGAATAATATTATGATTCATTGTTCACTGGCTATTGATCCAATGTAGGCTTTCTTATTAAAGAAAATATTATGTATTTTCATTGGGTTCCCCCACAGACAACCTTATGTTTGGACCTTCTATGGACACAAAAAAAAAGTAGGTTTCTACTTTTTGCCTATTTATAGTAGCTTTCAGTTTGAACATCTGCACTAACTTAGTCAATGCTTCCTATCATCAAGAAGCCTTGTATATGCCCATATGCATGTAAAATCTTCAGGCAAAACAGGGAATACAGCCAAGCTACAGTTTAATTCAACAGAAAGAGCCTTGAGAAATATAAATTGCAGTGCAATTTTAATTGCCGTAAATACTGGTCTTTCCCAGCACAGCCATCAAAACTTAACAAGGAACTTGGTATCATCTATCACCTTTCCATCTGAATAAACACATTTTGCAATAACTAACTCTAGTTCCTCCACAAATAAAATGGTTTCTATTATACTTTTACAGTGAATTTCTTTGACTATGTCCAGCTGATGAAACGTTTCCATCAAAAAATACACACATCCTTTTTTTTTTCTTCTTTAACATTAACGGAGACACACTTAAAATAGTTGTGAAAACAGAGATCATTATTACTGAGTCCCAAAAAATTAATTTAGGATTCATGTGGCTTTTTAACAAAATGCCAATGCTTTTCTCCACTGCAAACACTTGGCAAGACTTCTCAAGTCATTTCCAAACATCGTGTTTCAGTGGCTAAGACAAACACATGTCTGATAGTTCCAGAATATTTACAATTGTTACCAATAAAGACAGAGACAGGCAAATGGAGGGAGTGCAGATTTTGATTAAACTAATTGCTTTCTAAGCCAACATGAAGAAGCCATGATTGTATGAATTTGTGGCAAAATGCCATTGACTCTCATCTATTCACTGGGTGGTTACAAAGGGCTAAACCATCAATGCTGTTAATGTCACCTAGAGTTTTGACCTCAAACTCTAGTGTAAATAAGTCCTTTTTTGTGTGTTTGTAGGGCCTCCAGCTTAAGCTTCAGAAATAAAGAGGGAGAAATAGAAACTGAAAATTAGATAGAACAGCGTATGCGCACGCGCGCACACACACACACACACAGTGTGTGGACTAGATTTTCATTTGTATCCATCTTACCCTTTCTTGCCCTCAGCAGCTGTTCTTCGCAGTCAGAAATTTGCCTATTCCTTCAATTGTTCTGCTCAGTTGTCTCCCTCCTGTGAACTCGATTAATGCGGATTGAGTTTGCCAGATTCGGTGACTTCTAAGCCCCTTCCATTCAGATTCAGACCTTGACAGGGAATAACTCCCCAAATCTTTCACGTAACACAGTCTCATCTAGCAGAGATTTCAAACTCTTCCCTATACTCCCCTATATTTTCCTAATCGGCACATTAGTGCTCATCTAACAGGTCTCCTATTCTCAAAGAAGCGATTGGTCTTGATGTCACAGCCTTTAGGCAAGACAAACACATTTCAGTGACTAACACTCAGTGGGTGAGAGTGGGCAGCACTTTTTGATGACTCAGAATTTCACTAATTTGAAAGGCAACCACGAGCCTTATAATACAGATGAGAAAGCTGCACTGTACCTTTTAAAAAGTTGGTACTTTTCTTGCTCTGTGTACTTGTACCTTCATTTTCAACTAGTGTTGTTCACAGAATGAAAACACGGCCTTTTAAAGTCGGATGGGAACAAATGTTTGTCAAGGAAATTACCAGTTTTTACTTTTTAATCTAAAATTCCTTAAATATGAGTTTGATGCCTGGTAACTTAACACCCACTTCCAATGTGGTTTCCTTGGCAGCCATACAGAAGTGGTCTGCCATGCCTTCTCCCATGGTATCTTTTTACTTCCAGTGTACAGTAGTTTACAGCCCCTTTACAACTCAAGACACAATGCTTTTGATAAACACAATACTTACTCAGTCTACACAATATCCAAAATATTCTGAATATTTTATATTCAGAATCTTATTTTGTGCAGGACTATAGAATCACGCTATATGGGTATATTTGAAGTGTACTTAATGCAATGTGATTTTAACCCAAAATAGGGACTGATCCACAAGAAACATCATCATATAGGCAATCTGAAATTAGTTCTCCATAGCAGCTACCGTATTTCCATACAAGAAGATGTTGTATATTGGAAATATAGTATTTTTTCCACAATACAGAATCAGCTGTTTCTTTTCCTGGCATCTTATTCTAAATCTAGATATGCCTTATGGAATTAGCTGTGGGAAAGAACTATTTAAGATGCATTTGTATAGGTTACCTTATCTAATGCATTGCCCTAAGACAGGGGTGTCAAACTGGCGGCCTGCGGCCCGGATACATCACGCACAGGCCACACCCACCCCAGCTCTGCAAAAGGGAAAAACATCGCGAAATGTCATATGACGGCAATGTGACATGGCAAGTTTGACACCCATGCCCTAAGAGATAGCACGTTATCATATTCCATTACTAAAGCAAGTACAGGCTGTCCAAGATTTAAACAAATACAGAGTAATCATTTATTTGCATCTAAGAAAAAGCTTAGCCATTTCAAGAAGATGATTGACCCTATAAAGTTGGAATATACACTTTAGAAATAGAAAAAAATAAGGAGGAACTGTGTTAGCAAAAATTATGTAGATCATCTGGCATAAACCTTATTCCTGCTCCCAATCTGTCGCTTCTTGATGTGTTGGACTTCAAACTCCTTCCATTACTACTAGTTAACATGATTTTGGCAAATCTGTCAAGAGTTTTGGAACACAAAGGGCCTCAGAATAGACAGAGATTTCTTGTATCTTTCCATAATGTTTACTAAAATAGCCTACAATGGAATGATGAAACATTCATATTGTTACTACTTCAAAATGTCTGTGTAAATGTATTACATCGTCCCAGGGTTAAGCTATGTCACCTCTAGATAAGGCACATAAACACACACAAAAATCCTGCTAGAATTCCTTACATGCCATTTTCAATAGGTTTGAACTAAATAGACAATAGCATAGTTTTCCACGTTTTCAGATATACAGTCTATTCAACATTCTGAACACCTCGGAAATAATGCTGCATTCTCTGCATTCTTATTTCCTTTATAATTCTCATCTTGCACATTGCAATATGCATTTCCACCCCCCCATGCATTAACCAGCCTTTGACATATAAACAGTATCTATCATATCCACTAACATCAATCTATCATATTGGTCCCATCAGCTCATGAGGAGGAAAGCTCCTCTCAGGATAAAATGTGTTTTAGCAGCTGAAAGGATGCATAAAAACTCAATTCGTTTTTTAGATGCAGGCCCAGAATATAACCATAGAAGGTATCTTCTTCATTACTCTAGTGACTATATTCCCAGGTCTCCCAGAATTCATTTGTTATGAAATATTATCACTAGTCAGAAGCACATAATAGCACAATTGGTATTACCATGAAAAGGTTAAGGGAAGATGCAGGATGCTTTCAGAGCTGCTAATGTAACTAGATAAGCCATGTAAAACAACAGCTTTTTAAGGGCATCGCCTATAACAAGTGAATATCTAGGATGTTTTCCCATTAATATGTGGTTATATGTTTTTGCACCTATTGCCTCTCCACTGAAATGTAGTCTCTTTAATTCATTGAAGAATCTGCTATGTAAGATCCAGTCTTCCAAGAATCCCAAACCAACCTCCCTTGGAAATCTGAGACTTTTTGCTAAAAGGTGTTTAAATTTTTATGAAAGCTGCAATCCAACGTTTGTCTCTTCTTCCAAATCAAAACAAAATTGTGCAAACATAATCATGTGTTACGGTTGTGCCCAGAATTGTAGTATCTTTGGAATGCCCATAGGGGAAAAAAATATATTGTTTGAAAAAATACCCTGCACCTTGAGAGAGAGAAATTAAATCCTTTTCAATTTGCCCAAAAGAAGGGTTTTTCTCCCCCCAAATAAATGAAACAAACCCCATGAAGATTTATTATGCATCTTATCAGCAAACAGTGGGATTTATTAAAGAGGCAATAATTTTCTAGGCTTTACTTATCCAGCTAGCCAACATTAAAAGTGCTGCGTAGATTATCTTTTCATATCTAAGGCTCAGCTATTGTTAAAATCACTCTTCTGAGAGCTGCACAGCATCTAGTTAGTGATAAGATTCCTGGAAGAGGGAAAGTCAAACTATGTGGCTCATTTAGGGAAGGATGAGTTTTTAGGGATGTATAAAAGCTTTGTTAAACTTTACAGGGTCTTGATAGTCCTATTTTGCCTTCTATTCTAGAGGGGGGAAAGGGGGAGGCACAGAATTAATGTTGGGGTTGCATGTAGGTCATGGGCTAGCCATTCCATTTTAGTAAACAAACAAAAAACTACATACATACACATGCACTCTTCAAACTTTGCTGTTCTTTTGTTTTAGGATGGCCAAAAATAATAATAATGAAAGCCAGTTTGGGCTAGTGGTTGGGGCACCAGACTAGAAACTGAGAGACCGTGAGTTCTAGTCCCACCTTAGGCATGAAAGCCAGCTGGGTGACTTTGGACCAGTCTCTCTCTCTCTCTCTCTCTCAGCCCAACTCACCTCACAGGGTTGTTGTTCCGGGGAAAATAGGAGGAGGAAGAAGAAGTATTAAGTATGTTTGCTGCCTTGAATTATGTATAACAGTAATAAAGGCAAAATATCAATAAATAAAATAACAAGAGAAAGAAAAAGAAGAGGGTGGTAGGGACACAATGTTGCAAAATAACAGTAGCAGGGTTTGCTGAGATCTGTTAACATCATGGTCCTACTTAATTAGAGACCAGTAAATATAATTCCATGTAAACGTTCACTAGTTTTATTACTAAATCTATCAGTAAATATGCTTTAAAGATTACCTTTAAAAAGTCATGACATGAGTGACTACACAATTAATTAATTATTGAGGGGTCCTTGGTGCTCTCTGAGCTTGGTTGTTTTCTTGTAGACGTTTCATTACCCAAACTGAGTAACATCATCAGTGCGGTGTCTAGCAACCTGCATAACTAGTCACGAAGACTAATATTTGAATGAGTATCTGAAAGGAGGAGCCTGTTCTGACCTAGGCTTCCTGATAAAGCATAAATCACAAACGTAGTCCCAAAAAACCTCTTTTTTTTTTAATTGTTGTGAATTATGTTCATTCACAGCCATAATAAGTCCCTAACAGTTTTAATTAGTCCT
>QLTV01001495.1:3224129-3240916 GCA_003457575.1 Thermophis baileyi
TTCTTCCTTAACTGTTCTTGCCTTCTGGCAGCTCTGCGCATGCGTGCATTGGGAACAGGCTCCCCCTGTTCCTCTGCCTTGCTGATGTCAGCCTCTGGAGGCTCCGGAGTCAGCACAGAACTCCCAGATGGCTCGGGCCCCATCTCTGCCTCCGACACAGAGCCTTCTTCAGACTCCAGGACTGGCCCATGTTCCTCCCCAGCCTCCTCACTGTCCGACTCTGCTGCCAGCTCCACAGGCCGCTGGTGGACCACAACAGAGCCAAATTTAGATTGGAGAGTTACCACATGTGTTTTGGAGATGAAAACAACTACCAGTTACAATTACCAACACAAAAGTTGGTAGTGTTCGCAATCACACGTTTTATGTGGGGTTTTTTTCTAGACCTAAAGATTCTTCTGGAACTACTTCAGGCATGCCCAGAGGTCAGCTCAGCACTATTTGTTTTGTTTTCACTGGCTATGTCTCGGGGAAACTGTGGGGGCAGATGAGGGGTAGAGGTAGATCTAGACTGTTGGTCCAGAAGTCTAAAGATTCCAACAGATTTCAGAAGACTCTGGGTTTGAGTGGTTGGTGGTCCTATCAATGATTTGGAAAATGAAGGTTACCAGATCAATTGATACTCCCGTGGTACAGAACCCATTCATCCTCTTGCTATGCATCATAATTATGGTCAATGAACCAGGCTGGTAGATGATTAGACACAGCAGGAAGAAAAAGTATCTCAACATGAATGAAACAGTGGTAAGAACTCATTATTAAGCCAACTTGATTTGGTGATGAAGACAGAAAGTATTTTTTTTTCTCCTGCACCCCTGCTCTCAGTGTCCCCCAGCACAGTTTTTGCAAATGATTTGTGGCCTTTTGGGATCCAGCCCATTTACAGATCACATAGAATCCTTGGCAACTCATGATGATAAATTGACTAGGCACTTTGAGGCAAAATCAATCAAATTAATCATGATTAAGACTCTTCACTTTCAGCAGTTCAGGCAACTAAATGTCCAGGGCTTGCTCTAGCCAGTTTATTTTGAGATAACTTTCGGTTTTTAATGGTTATGCAAATAAGATGTTTGGGGAAGTTTGTTAAATTATATATTAGCTTGCCTCTTGCTCCTGATGGGTTATTACATCTAATGGGAAAGGGTTACTTAAATGGATCCAGACTCATTAAAATGGACAGAGATGAGGGAATGTGTTAGTTAGAAGTTTCCAATGACTTTTGGTACCATTTAATTATCTCAGTGGGTCTCTGTTCATATTTGGATGGCCATCTGTAGCTGAGCAATTTCTACCTGACCTCATGGTATCTGAGCTGAGGATTCCTCTAGTTTCCCTTTTATCCCTCACACTATATGAAACCGCAGGTGACATTATTCAGATTGTTCAAGATGGCTGGCACACACCCTAAAGGTTTGTACTTTGGAGGTGCTCCTGAATCAATGTTAGAGGTGAAGGGGCTATATGGCCCTACTTAGACAGAGATAATCTCACAATAGTGAGATTATATTACTGAAATGTATTATACCCAGATCTGCCTTGGAGAATAGTTCAGAAATGACAAATATGAAATACGGATGTAGGAGATGACCAGGCTGAGCCAGAGGGGGAGGGGTCAAATGCATCATTAGTCATGAGTTCCTTCATGCCCACAAGAGATCTAAATTCAGCCCACCTTGAATTCCTTTCTATACTTAACTCCTGTTAATTTCCCTTGACCGTTTGTAGTTCAGATTCTTGTAGGGAGCTTAAACTTGCAATAAATCTTTATACCCATTTGAACTGTCTGAATCTCCTGATTTCCCCAGCACTTGATAGCTACAACAATGATTTTACTGGAATTAAATAATTGCACTCCTGTTCTTTATGATCTTCACTGGCTCCCAGTTCATCTCCAATCCCAGTTCAAGGTTTTAACCTATAAACATGTTCATAGCTTTGGGCCATACATGTTTGTGCCCATATCTTACAGTGGGGGGTCCACTCTGGGTGTCCTCTCATGGAGAAGCAAGGAATAACTTTTTCAATGGTTGTCCCCCAATTCCCTCTCCAATGTGGTATGCCTGGTGTTATCTTTGCTCCCTTGTCAGCACCAGGCATTTCACTCTCCCAGATCTTTCAATAATATTGCTGTGATTTTAAAACTTCAGTATCTGCTTTTTCATTATTATTGTTCTGCTCTTTTATAATTTAGCATATGATGAGAACATGACAGAAGAAAAGTAACTGTGCACACACAATAGGGAGCAATAGTTGCCTGTGTCCATAGCATTCCTTAAGCCAGTGTTTTTCAACCTTGGCAGCTTGAAGATGTCTGGACTTCTACTCCCAGAATTCTATGCTGGCTGGGGAATTCTGGGAGTCGAAGTCCAGACATCTTCAAGTCACCAAGGTTGAGACTGCCTTAAGCTATACGTGCTCCCTGGGTGGTGCTAATTGGGTGACAATGACCAGATGTAACCCCACTGCCCTCTTGGGCCTCACTGTCATAACAAACAGAAGTGTTCTGCTCTTTTATTCTGTATTACGTTATAAAATATGTTAACATTTGTTTTTGTTTGTTTTAAATTATGGTTTTAATTGCTGGTTTTAATTATTTTAAATGGGAAACAGTATAGAAGTACTTTAAATAAATAAATAAACTAGCTCACAGCCCAGGGAATCCAATCACATCCAATTGAAGTTTACTGAAAACTGCAGTTGTTGTTGAACCAGCTTCTAACCAACAATTGCTTAGAAAACATCACGGCAAGTGCAGTGCATTTCTCCCAAAATCTGCAGAAATTCTGACCAGAGATAGCTGTGGGGAGCTATCCACAGTGAGGGGGTTGTTGCATACTTAGAGGTGTGCCATGCAAAAAGCAATTGCTTCACAGTTTGCATACCATAGCAACTAGCCTTAAGGCTGCTTTTCTAATTGATGTTCTTTTACGGGGGCTCTGTAACAAATCTGCCTAGAATAATTTAAGGATTTGTACTATTTAATGTTTTCAAAAGCAACCATCCTTAAAAGCAGGACTGGGGAGAGGGGGGAGAGAGAACAACAAAACAAGGAAGAATGTTCAAGGTAAATACCAGTACAATGCAACCTTTCCTAATCTGGTATTTTCTCTGTATTTGGATCTCAGTTCCCATCAACCCTAGACAACACTAATAGCCAATATAACTGGAAGGAGATTTGAGATGACAAGATCCTAATATACTTCAAACCTCACATAAATCAGCTTCCTTCCTACCACTATCTATAATGTGGGAATAGTACTATGAACCCCTTGGTCTAAGTGTTGTAAGTAATGTATATGAAGCACTTTAGAAAGCTAAGCCAAATATTTCTGATTCAGAGACTGAGTGAAAGTTAATATACTCTGGTTTCTTGGAAAGTCCAAAATTTTTCACAAAAGATGTGAACATAGGAAGATAAGAATTACAAAAGAATGATATAAAAAGTAGAGGTCAGTGACAGAGAATCTACATATAATTTCATGGATACTCTTACCGAATTACAAATTGGGAATCAGCTTGCCAGAAATGACAATTGTGTTCACATGAACATAAGATGTCATTAAATGTTTTAGAGAGTTTATTTTGAGGAAGAAATATATACAACTATATTTTGTCCTTTTCAACAGTTCTTGGTTTTGATTACTATGGCACAAAAGGTTGAATTCAGGCCCAATATTTACACTGAGAGCCATGGGGCATTTTGGCTATACCATGCTTTACCCACAACCCCATATTGATCTTTCTCAACTATATGGATTGAAGCACTCTCTTCACATTATAAAAAAAAACCTGTCCTCCAGCAAGAGCAAACGGTACTGATCAGCTTCCAAATTATGCTACATGATCCAAAATGCTAAGAACAGAGCTAAGGTTTTTGTGATGCAAATCTTCTTTCCAGAATGAATGGCAAAAACAACTGCAGTCTTCTATGAACTGTTCAGACCTCCCAAAAGGTCAAGGCAGTGCAAATAAAACTGATATGATCTCTGGAGTCACTCTGTTCTACAGCAAAAATGGATATTGTCCTTCACAAGTCCTATAAAAAGCTCTGAAGTTGCTGGAAGCCTTGTGCTGCAACTGTATTCCAGCCATATTTCATAAAATGAGTATATCTTTAGCAATAGCCTCTATTCTCACCCCATCCCTATGCCCGACTTTCTTAAACCACAGTTCACTGAACATGCCATAGTAGCCATGTTTGCACACAGTAGAGCCTTCTGGGTGTGTTTAACAAAAGTTTCATAAAAATGGTTGCAGTGGAAAACTGAATATGTTGAGAAAACGTTGAGAAAGAAATAGCAGTATCAGCTATTTCTATGGGGCTTCTTATTATTGAATGAGCCCCATCTATGGGGCTTATTCAATAATTACATTAAGCATGGACAAACTTAGTGAAATTATTGAATAATTGAATATTGTGTTTGGGATGCGTGAAATAGCTTTGCAAAAATATGACCTTAAAAGTAAATATTTGAATTTCCAATAATAATAAAAATGTTCTTATTACCTCCATTGTATTAAATTATTGGATGCAGAAGACTATAGAACAGTAAAATGCAACAAATGAATCCATCAATTGCCTTTGATTGGATGCTTCAGGCATGAAGTATTTATGGTCTGTTTTACCCTGTCTCAAAATAATTCTTCTGTATTCTGTTTTGCCTGCATCTCTAAGGTCATTTCCAGAGCCTGTTTCAGTTACTTCACATTATTAGCATCCGGTAATACTTATCCAAATACTATTTCAGGATAACATACAATTTGGATTAGGCCTGCATTCCTATTCTGACATTAATCTTAGTTATTTTAAATTCCTGCTGAATCCGCAGGTTTTGAAATGATTAGTTTGAAGGACATGCTGGATGAAATTCAGTGTGAATAAGCCAATTTACTGAAATGTTTCCAAGTAACAGCTCATAGAGGTCCTCTTTCTTCCAGTTCAACATACCACCTAAAACAAATAACTTTCAAAACGTAAATAACAGTGGAAGCCACAAGCATTATGTGCTGTGGGCCAACTCTCCCCAAAGATCATCAGTATTGGAGTTCTTAATGGTTCTGGCTTTCCCCATCATTGGGAATTAAACTTCTTTCTCCTTCAAAACTATGTGGAGCATTTTTTAATGAATTTATAAAATGAAAAACAAACACAGAGTTAACAGAAGAAATTCAAAGCACAGCTGAAAATTCTTGTTAAAGATAAGACAAATGAACCTTCTCCAGGAGTTTATTTGTTCTTCCACTAATAGATAAAAATGACTTTAATAAAAAAAGATGTAGTGATCCCAACTCTTATCTCTCCAATTCCAAATTAAATTGAATTAAATGTCCCTTTAAAACTCCATGAATACGTGTATGTATGTATGCCCTATATACAGTATATGCCAGCTGTTAGAGGCATGTAAACGAACAGACCTGTTCTGGTTTTGGACTAGTAAACTATACCAATACACAACCAGGCAACGTGTTTAATGCTTTCATTTTATTTAGTACATCTGGATGAATCCTTACACTGCCAAAATTATCCCATCTTTCTCAATTGATTTACATATACTTACAAAAAATTGTGGAAACTGCCAAAGGTTTCTTCATTGCATCAACCATCTTGGTCTTTTTTCTAAAAATGTCTCTGGGTCCCATATGGATCTTTATGCATTCTTAGAATCAGGGGTGGGTTGTAACTTACCTCACCGCCGGTTTGCTTCCTCCCGCGCCACGTGTGCGCGCACACACTTTGCGCACGCACGCATGCGCAGTGCCAAAAATTCCAAAAAAATTCAAAAGAAAAGCCAAAAACAAGATGGCGGCGCATGCACAGTGCCGGCAACTCGGTTTCTGCACATGTGCAGAAGAAAAAAAATAAAAAAAATTCCCTCCCAAAAAAAATCCCAAAAAAGATGGCGGCGTCCACGGACCGGCACCGACCAAACCGGCTCCGTGACGTCACCAGCAGGTTGCTACCAGTTCGGGCGAACCGGTCCGAACCGGGAGGAACCCACCTCTGCTTAGAGTGGAGGAATGGCTTCTCTAGCTGCATTCCTGTGGGTGGGTGGGTGGATGCATGCGCGTGTGTGGGATCCAGATGCATAAGAGAGAAAAAGTTCAAAGGCAATTCAAGGAGGGGATATTATATAAAATTTGGGAGTTATCTTATTAATGTTAAAACAAATAAGTGAACTTTAACATGGATTTGGGGAAATAAATCAGCTTGTATTTCTGTTCTATCAGAAATCTGCTTATTGAAAGACCTGGTATGTCCTTGTTCTGATTCTGCCTCTACCACGTTCCCACATTCTTAACAAGCTACCTCTCTTGTAGCCTCCCACTTTTAATTCTGAACTACATTTTTGTAAGCTGTATGCCCCTAATTGTCAACAATTGCAACCTGGCCACCAGCCTAGGTGAGAGGTGCCTGATAACACAAAAATTCAACTATTACTGTGTGCATTATCCAAGAAACTGATCCAAGTCAGAACACTTGGAACAATTCCATCATTTGTATATTGGGTTATTGCCTATCAATTTATAAGTTCAGAGGCAGCAGCCTTTACAGTACTCTTCTCACTCCATCCCCTCTCTTTGCCTCCTTCAAAGGCGCTGCAGGGATTTATTTTTTGCTTTCTCATTTTTGCCACAGGATGTAGGAAATAGGCATGGGAGCTCCATTTTAACTCTTGGTTTCACAGTTATGCACAGAGGAGGTGGGTGGCAGTTTTAAGGGTGTTGATTGCTTGTCTCTTAGAAAAACCTGATAGGGAGCATGAAATAATCTTCTGGGACAAATCTTTCTGCCAGCAGTGTCTTCTTTTCCTGAGGAAATCCTGCCGTAGCAATCAATACTCATCAGGTGGTAAGACCCAGGATGTCTTTTAAGGCAACAGTTTTCAATCACCACAATTTTGCACATTAATTGGCTATGGTAAAGATGTCCTGCTTGGTTTCCAGGCTTACTGCTGTGCAGCAACTTTGCCCTTTTACCTTCTTCCAGCAACGAGGTCTGGAGAAACTTTACAAATCAAGATGCAGCAGGTCTTCCTGCACAACAACCAAAGACAGGAAGGGTCTTCTTATCCTTGCTTCTGAGTGGAAAGGGCTCCGAGTGTTCACATATGTAAAATCTCAATAAAATCTATTTCCTACTGGGCCTCGTCTTCCAAAGCTTTAGTAGCAAAGGGATGGAAGTGGACAGACTCCAGAACCATTTCAGATGAAGAGGGAAAGGGGAACAATCCAACAGCAATGAAATGATCTCTTGAGGAGCAGCCACCTTTCAGACATGAAATCTTTTCCAGAAATCTTTACTTTGGGAAGAGAAACATCTCTGCCTCTGCTTTATACACCTGTGTTGGAAGCACTAATAGAGCTGAAAAAACTGCCAAGAAGTCTTGCACAAATAGCCTGGGGCTTTTTAGAAATACTGTACATTCAGTCCCTGAGTATGATGATATAAATGCTGTCCAAAGAACACACTGTGGACAGTAAGCATCATTACACTATTGTTATAACCAGACAATTTTTTCCACTACAATTGTACCACAGCAGAATGTTTAATGGAAGGATGAATCCATTTTGCAGGAACATGAAGGCATTCCCTTCTAACGCCAGTGGCTTGACATGGAAGCACCAACACCAATATATACAGAAATGCATGTGCAATCCCATTTCCGAACAACAGTCATCTAGAACTGAAGAGAAGTTTGGTCTGTTAAGAGCAAGCACAGTACCCAGGTGATAACTCCACTTAGCTTTCCCTGCCAATGGGAATAATTGAGCAAATTCAGACAGCTCAGTCAGTAGCTTGTTTAGCATGCCTAAGCCAGGAATTCTCAATTCCCCTTTTTCCTAACAAGCTAGATTCAGAAGGAATAATTTATGTTCTCTTTCTGAAATCAGTAGTCTCATACCTGGTAATCATAAATGCAACCTAGCCTTTTTTCTTTTTTTTTTTAATTTGTAGCAATTTTTATAATATATGTAAATGTGGCCACAGTTTCAGGCTAACCTGCTATGGTATTCTTAGATTTAAGTGGTCATTTAGGGACATCAACCCTAGGCCAAGATAAGCTTTTCTCATATTCTCTAAGATTATTAATTCATGATAAGAAAAAAATCAAAATCACAACAAAGCAAATAGCTGCTCAGTGAGATATATTTTCCCACTCTGCCTTTATTATTATTATTATTTTTTAATTTGGAAAATGCTGCTGAAATGGCAACTACTTTGTAATGCGGGTTGGAAGAACAAAATTACTTTATTTTACAATTGCAGAGCTCTGGCTGAACACACAGAGGCATAGCCATGGAGATGAACCTTCCAAGTCATCAATTAAGCCAGTTCTGATGGTTAGCCGCTGATGAGATAGCTTTGGATCAACCCCAAGGCAAAGAGAAGATGTTTTATGTTACCATATTGAAAAGCAGTGAATAGAATACAGGGTAGGAAAGCACCTTCTCAGCATGCCTTTTCTAACAAATGATTTTGTCTTAACCAGAGGTCTTCAAACTTGGCAACTTTAAGACTTGTGGACTTCAACTCCCAGAATTCTCCAGCCAGCTATGCTGGCTGGAGAATTCTGGGAGTTGAAGTCCACAAGTTTTAAAGTTGCCAAGTTTGGGGACCCCTGGTCTTAACTGTTCATCTGTCTTCACATGGAAGAATATTCTTAAACATAATTATAATGCACTCCTTGAATTATGGATGCTTTGATATAGTGAATTATGAAATCAAGAACTTGGGGGCATAATTATACAGCATGGCAAGTTCTATTGCTTAATCAGTTTAGCTTTCCTTTCTTGTGTGTGTTCACTCACTCATTTATTTTAACTAACCACTTGCACCCAGTTATCAAGTAGTTAATTCTTCTCATCTGGAAGAGAGAGATATATATCTAGGATCCTTTTCCTGGAAAGCATTCACCACAACATGGGTAAAGAATTCACTTTGGGCTTTTAGATCATTACTGCTTAAATTATAAGCAAGTGTAACATGTTAGATATATGAATTATTAAATCACAGTGTGTCATTATTAAATTTTAAAGCACAAGAAAGCATTGAATGTAAAATACTACTTAAGTAGTATCTGGCTCCAGATTCCTGTTTACTGTCTCCAGAATGCTAAAAGTAGTGGTGTGATCCTGTACAGCTGTGGGAAGATTGATCCAGAGGTGGAATGCCACCAAGGCCTGCCCCCTTTCACCCTGGCTTAAAGAGGATACACCCTCTAGTTATTAGTTGGTCTCCACAAAATGAATAGAAGGTATTTTAAACCCTTGTTGAACTAGGGTAGCATTTTCAAGGGGAGGCTGGGCACGGAAACAGTGATCTCTCGTCCAACTCATTGTAGCTCCCCCTAGTTGCAATGAGAGCATAGTGTTGCCTTCATTTCTATCAACAGAAGCTATTTTAAAGCTTCACCGCTACTTTGTGGAGGCCTCTTATAGTTTATGTAAGACTTTCTTACATTCACTTCAATCACTTTTGAAAGAGACGTTAATTCATAAAAGATAGCCTCTGTGTTTTTAAAAGCAAAGGGGAAAAGAATTTAAAATGAAGAACTAATGAGGGAGGGGGAGAGAATTTAATCCCTTTCTTGCAGAGTGGTCCAAATGTCATTCTCTTCACAGTTTATCTTCCAACTCACCCTTCTTTTTAAAAGTGCTTTATCTCTAAAAGTTTCATAAATAATAATAATTTGGTTCTATTACAAAACTTCCTATCAAAGAGGATAGGTTTTGGAAGGAAGGAAGGAAGGAAGGAAGGAAGGAAGGAAGGAAGGAAGGAAGGAAGGAAGGAAGGAAGGAAGGAAGGAAGGAAGGAAGGAAGGAAGGAAGGATTGGTTTAGGCAAAATGCAGAAATGAGGCTAATATGCATTAAAATGTGTTAAGTGTATAAGGGAATTCCTGCAGATCCCCACCTTGGAAGCCTGGGATGACAAATCTTTATATTACTTTGTGTGTGGATGTCAAGCAGTGGGTAACACAATTTCCAACCTCAGCAACTGTGACAGGAGAAAGAGGAAATGGCAGTACCCAAATCAACAATGCTGCAAATGCTTAGGGACAATGCAAGAGGAGATCCAAATCCAAGGCAAGAGGCCAATCCAGGGCCAGCAGCATCAGTGTAGAATGTAGCTCTTTAGGAGGTCAATGAAAGGAATCCTCCCACCCAAATCAGCTTCACTTTGAGATATCTTTGGGAAGCAAAATGTGCACTAATTGAATACAATGCCATAAATAATGAATACTAGCCTCCCATAAATTGCTTCCCGCTTTCACAGCAGCAAACCCAAGGAAGGGAAGGAAATACAAGATAGATGGAAACCAGAAAAACTGTCTCTTGATCCTCCCCTATGACCAATGATTGATAATTGGCTGCCCTGATATTGACTACTGTAACTTCCATTCCATCGTTGAAACAAAAAGATATGATATCTATACTTTGCAGTCATTATTTATATATGTTATTTGTGTCTACTTTGTCTATTAATCCAGATGACATTCAAAACTACAAACTTCTCCAGCATGGCAGAATTGTGATGAAAAGGCTGTGAAGTATTCAGTGATGAGCACTCAGCAGGATTATTATTCCCCCCCCCCCGGGGGCCTGTAAAGAGATGAATATACTTGCTGTACCCCACTGCAGTC
The DNA here is from genome assembly GCA_003457575.1 of Thermophis baileyi. Classification (NCBI taxonomy): domain Eukaryota; kingdom Metazoa; phylum Chordata; class Lepidosauria; order Squamata; family Dipsadidae; genus Thermophis; species Thermophis baileyi. The sequence goes on from QLTV01001495.1 coordinate 3,234,778, forward strand.
TATACAATTGATCACTGTGGTCCTTCAGGAGTTGAAGAATTGCAAGACTAAAGGTAAGGAATCCACAGAGTTAGGGGTGTGGTAGCATCTGAAGGCCACAGGATCCTGGTTCATACATTGAAATCTCTGTCTGACATATGTTGGGACCATGATTTTCCAAGGATTTATATCACAGGAATATTTCATGGACAGAGGCAGTGTCCTGCTACTGTCACTCTCAATATGTAAAAGAAATTTAGGATTCCTACAGGGTTCATCTAGCACAGGGGTATGAAACTGGCAGCCCATGGGCCAGATGCATCACGTGCAGGCCACGCCCACCCAGCTCAGAGAAGGGAAAAACATCGCGAAACATCACATGACAGCAATGTGATGCCGCGAGTCTGACACCAGGGGTGGGTTCTGGTTTTCTTCGCTGCCTGTTTGCTCAGTGTCACGCCACGCAGGCGCGCTTCACGCAGGCGCAGTGCTTAAAAAAAGCTTCTGCGCATGCGCAGAAGCAATAAACAAGATGGCAGCACCATAGGCGCTGCCGAAAGAACTGGTTCAGGGGCGTGGCAGGCCTGGGTCGCTGCCGGTTCTAGCGACCCAGGCCGCCAAGTTACTACCGGTTCTATATAACCAGTCCGAACCGGGAGGAACCCACCTCTGTCTGACACCCATGATCCAGCATATTTGTTCCCATTGCCTTTCTCTTATTTAGAGCCTACCCAGATTCAATAAATAAATAGGTCTAAGGAAATCTCAGAATACAGTTCCCTTAATTAACCAGATGATTTCATTTATTCACTAAAAGGAATACATTTTATATATTAATATGCTTCTCCAGCCATTTGTAATTTTTTTTGTTTTAAACATTTTAACTTTTAACATTTAAACATTTTGATTAATCTTGCTTCCCCTATTGTGATTCCGCCTGTTTTGTTGGGGATTCTCTTGTTTCCTTGGCTGGTCTTGGAAGTTATGCTAATTGATAAATACTATACTTGGAGGAAAGATCACTAGGGAATACCAGAAGGGCAGGCTAGACTAGGATGTATAAAAACACGAATCTTGGAAGATGGTGACAGCAAACCACTTGTGTAACACTGTCAAGAAAACTGCTAATGAGGCATAACTGATGCAGTCACCAGTAGCAGAACTCAACTTAAGGGCACCTTTAGCATCCTTTCTTTGTGAAATTATTAACTTGCAAGATGCACAGAGTTCCCAAGAGTCATGAAGTATAAATGGTGTGTGAAATAAATAGAAATCAATCCTGATATAATCAGAAATAAATATCACTGAGTTCAATTAAACATATACAGGGCCCCAGAAGTCCAGTATAATATCCCATTTTGTAGATGGGTATAATTAGCTGGGAATCAGAATAAGACGGCAAGAGCAGAATAATTATTGTTTCAGCATAATTGCCAAGCTGACAAGCCATCATTACTGATTTGCATGTAGTTGCACAGCTCAGGCCATGAACCAGGAGTATGGTTACTATGTTATCTGATTTGAGCCTTTCTCACCCATAGCTAAATTTGAAATTTGTTCTACTTTTCCAAGCCTGTTCATTTCAGAAATATCATGCTATCGTCTATAAGAGCAAAGTCTCAATTGGAATAAGATAGTCATTTGTATGCATTGTTTACACAAAGACTCGTTTTAAAAATTGTATTCTGGTTTACACCAACTCAGAACTAGAGCAGGGGGTAACATAAAACTAAGTGGGACATGAAAGTGCCAGCTGGGTCAATTTAGAGCAGCTTAGGGGGCAAACACAGGATTATATCAGAGAAACAAGTTTCTGAGTTATAGTGAAACTGTAATCCTGCCAGAACGATGTCAGCTGTTAAAGAACCAAGGACAGTTCACATATTTAGCACCTGAAAGCAGAACAGTTCATGCACAAGGGCTTTCTTCTAGCCCTATTTTTGAATTTGGCCTATTTACAAAATTAAAAGCATGAAGATCTTTATCACTGAAAAGAACAAAAGAAGAGAATAGGAAGTGATCATTTAAAACATAATTATAGTCATGGAGCTGGATGTCAACTTTGCAAAACATGTTGCAACACTACCAATATGTTAAAGCCAAAAATAAATCCTTAAAGCCTTTACATACTCTTCTAAAGCCATAATTTCCCAAACACTACTTCCAACTAGGGACAGAAAAGCAAGAGTTTTAATCCAAAAAGTTTAGAATCTTCTTCCCCAAACTTATTTATATACCCCACACAATCATTGCTGTTGTGAGCAGTCACCGTTCACCAATCATGTCATACTTCCAGCTTAATGACCTTTTAACTTCACTCTGTTCTGTTTATATACAGAAGCTGACAGGTGGCATTTCCATGTTGGACTACTGATGTGATTGCTGTGTTTTATGCTATTATGATATCTCCTTGTAAGTTATTGTGCAGAAATATGATTATTTAAATGTGAGGTCTGTCAATAAAATTTCAGTTTCTACCTTTTCTACTGCTGAATGCAGCTCAATCATCGACATATCCCATTCAGCTGTTTCAGAAACAGCACATTAGAAACACTAGAAATTTTCAATCAGTCTGAACATTGAAATCTGTTGCAGACAGATCCTCCAGAAGAATTTAAAAAGTTATCCCCCTACGTAGAATATATCAATTTGAAAATTTTATTCTATTTATCTGGGCTTCCATACAGGCAATGATTAGCACTGTAAGATTATTGTGGCATCACACAATCATTGCTGTTGTGAGCAGTCACCGTTCACCATGTCATACTTCCAGCTTAATGACCTTTTAACTTCACTGTTTAAATTTCTACACCTCTTGACATCTTGTATGTCAGTCTTCCAACTGGGGACATGTCATGCACTTAATGAAGTCTATTATCTCCTAGGACACAATCAATTTATTATCCTTTAAGCTTTGACAAGGTTCTTTGTTGTTTCTATCTAAATGCTCTAGATAGCTGTCAATATCCCAGAGGAGCTAATTCAACAGTGCAAGTGTAATTTAGTTCACCTGTAAGTCTGTATAAAAATGTGAGTGGAATGAATTTGTTTGCCTTCCCTAATGTCAATTACCAGGAACAGAAAAGGGATTACTGTATTATCAATGTATTTTCTTACTCTTATAGGAAGTGGCCTTACATTAAGTCAGATCATTGATCCCAAGCAATTGTCCCAAGCTTCAGGAAGAAATCTTTCACAACTTTATCTGGGAAGGATAGGGATCCTGGGACATTTATATGCAAAGCATGGTCTCTATGCCCTTACCAAAGCCAGCACAGGTAGCTCTCAATGTACAACCGTAATGGAGCCTGCCCATTACCATCACATATCACAATGGCCATTAAGTGAAGCATCTCAATTAACAACTCCATCCCTGTTCTCCCAAATGCAATTGTTAAATGAATATGTGGGTTGTTAAGTGGAACATGAGGTGCCTCAGGGGAGGGGGAGACCCTTGGAGGCCTAGTACAGCTCCACACCTGCCTGCCCTGGGCCTCCCAAGGACTTTCCCACCCACAAGGCACCCAGTGCTCCACTTCCTGTCCCTCAGGGTCCCCCCAGGCATTGGCCTGCTCCCAAGCTGGCTACTAAGCAATAGCAATAGCACTTAGACTTATATACCGCTTCACAGTGCTTTTACAGCCCTCTCTAAGCAGTTTACAGAGTCAGCATATTGCCCCCAACAATCTGGGTCCTCATTTTACCCACCTCGGAAGGATGGAAGGCTGAGTCAACCTTGAGCCTGGTGAGATTTGAATTGACAAACTGCCGGCAGCCAGTGATCAGCAGAAGTAGCTTGCAGTACTACATGCTAACCACTGCGCCACCACGGCTCACAGCCCCACAAGGTAGCCTAAAGCCAGCGAGCAGAAGCTGAATGGCAGGTTTAAGAGCACACTGAGGACTGTGTGGGACCTGGCAGGATGGGTGGAGAGATAAGTAGGGGGCGCTGCAGCATCCCTGTGGTCAGTCATAAGGGTGAGCAATGGTAGGGGCATTGCAGCGGCTGTAACTTTGAAACCAGTTGTGAGTACCTTGGGGGGAGGGGTGTCTGTCATAACTTCAAATGGCCACTAAATGACCAGTCATAAGGCAAGGACTACCTGTACCTTGTAATACAGGTAGTCCTTGACTTACAACAGTTCATTTAGTGATCATTCAAAGTTACAACGGCACTGAAAAAAGTGACTTATGACCATTTTTCACAGTTACAACCTTTGTAGCATCCCTATGATCACATGGTCAAAATTCAGATTCTTGGCAACTGGTTCATATTTAGGACCATTGCTGTGTCCCAAGGTCATGTGATGCCCTTTTGCAACCTTCTGACAAGCAAAGTCCATGGGGAAGCCGGGTTACTAGGTGTTATGTAGTGTTGCATACATGGTTTCACCCAGGTCCAGCATTTGAGTGGGAGAATACTCAAATCCTATTGGTTGTTACTTCTGACAGCTCCCTATAAAAGGGCTAGCTGTCAGACTGCAAGTTGCTGGTTGTACAGAGAAGTTGCCTAGTAAAGAAGTTCCTTTTGAAGTCTATAGTTGCTGGTTGTACAGAGAAGTTGCCTAGTAAAGAAGTTCCTTTTTGAAGTCTCTCTCCTGTCATCATTCCCACAACCCAACAGTGGCGACGAGGGCTTGGGAGCTGGAGAACGAAGACAATAGGACTTAGGCATTGCAACCAGCCAGGCGGATTTTTGGGCATACTACTGACATCTCGCCAAGCATGTCTGCCTTCCACCCGCCTGCTCCTTTCAACCCAGCGAAAGAGAAATGGGAGTCGTATATGAGGAGGTTTGAATGCTTCCTAGAAGCTAACGATCTGTTGGGTCTGGCAGATAACAGAAAAAGAGCGCTTTTCTTAAGTCACTGCGGCTACGAAGTGTTCGACACTGCGGAGGCCCTGTCAGACACAACCCCGGTATAATCAGTGCCGTGGCAGGTCCTGCAAGCAACCTTGAAGACCCACTATGCTCCCACTCCTTCCAAGGTCGTCCGGCGTTATGAATTCCGGCAGCAGATGCAGCAGGAGGGCGAGACGATTAATCAGTATTTCGCTGCCCTCCATAAAGCCGGGGGTCACTGTGAATTCAGTGACCTAAATGACATTCTGCTGGATCAACTTATTTGCGGCGTTCAAGACATCCGCCTACAGCGCCGGCTACTCACTCGGACTAACCTAACCCTGGCCATCGCACTGGACGAGGCCAGGGCTGCGGAATCGTCCACCAAACCTGCCGACTCCTTGCATAAATTTGCTGCCTCTAGAGCAGACGTCAGGCCGCTGGCCTCGGTACACAAAGGCACCATCGAGGACTCAGCTAGCAGCGATGAAGAGGTCTGCCGCACAGATCGGAGGCGCCACTCCGACCCGAAAGACGGAAGAGCTGACTGTGCCAGTTGCGGGGGGCAGCACCTAAGGGCATTGTATCGCTTTCGTGACGCTATATGCAAGCGGTGCGAGCGCCGAGGACATTTGGCGCGAGTTTGCCACACCATTTTGCCCGCTGTCCGTGCGCATGCGCCTGACACCGCACACAGCGACCTGTCAAACTCCTTTCGGTGGGAAGCTCGAAAACCATGACAGAGACCTTCAGTACAGGGGTCGCCGGACACATACTGTCGAGCCCGATCCTGGGCTCGCCATTTCCCTGACGAGCTGAGACCTACCAGACCTGCGTCGCCCGGGCCAGCCTACCCAGCAAGCGGAAGCTGACTGTCACCGTGTCAATCGAAGGCGCCCCATGTGTCATGGAGGTGGACACCGGCTCCGCGGTCTCCGTCATCTCCTGGTCTACCCTGACGTCTGCAATCCCAGACATTTTGGATGAAACGGATTATCTGGATCCTTTCCAATCGGGTTTCAGGCCTGGTTATAGTACGGAAACTGCTTTGATCGCACTGATGGATGATCTCTGGCGAGCCAGAGATGGAGGTTTTTCCTCCATCCTAGTGCTGCTTGACCTCTCAGCTGCTTTCGATACCGTCGACCACGGTATCCTTCTGTGCCGATTAAGGGAGCTGGGAGTGGGTGGCACCGTTTTGCGGTGGTTCTCCTCCTATCTCTCTGATCATTCACAGTCGGTGTTGGCAGGGGGGCAGAGGTCGACCCCTAGGCCCCTTGAGTGCGGGGTGCCTCAGGGTTCGGTCCTCTCTCCCCT
>QLTV01001495.1:3242089-3261906 GCA_003457575.1 Thermophis baileyi
CTAAAAAAAAATAGAGGGTCCCCCCCCCCGTTTGATTGTCAGCTTACATGCAAATAAAGGGTTGTGTGAATGTTTTATTTTAAATATAGATTTTTTTTTAATTGCTTTTGTATGTTTTATTTTTTTTATGATGTAAGCCGCCCAGAGTCCTTCGGGAGTTGGGCGGCATATAAATTTTATAAAATAAATAAATAAATAAAATAAATAAATCAAGAAGAGCTGCCTCAAGCAGCACCACATCAGGCTGTCCGACTACCAAGGGAACCGAATCCCCGTCATCGGCCAAGGCCAGTTCCAGGTCTGGTTCAACTGTGGTCAGCGGGGACCTCCCTAGCCTCCTGGGGTTGGACTGGTTTGACGCCCTCGGCCTCGGAGTCACAGGCATCAATTCCATTGCCAACCCTGAATTCGATGACCTGTTTGAGGAGTTCCAGGACGTTTTTAACAAAGACCTGGGCAAGTATGTGGGCAACCCCATCACTTTTAGCCTTGACCCTAAAATTGCCCCGATCAGGCTTAAGCCCAGACGGGTCCCGTTGGCGTTGCAGCCTTTGATTGACAGGGAACTGGACAAGCTCATCAGGCAGGGGGTCCTCGAACCGGTCGACCATGCCAAATGGGAGACCCCCATTGTTACTCCTCTTAAAGGAGGCGGCTCAATTAGAATTTGTGCCGACTATAAATGCACGCTGAATAAGGCATTGCAGCAGAGCGCCTATCCTGTGCCGATTGTGCACCATCTACTACACTCCCTGGGCCCTGGCCGCCTGTTTGCCAAACTTGACTTGGTGCAGGCGTACCAGCAGCTGCCTGTAGATGGCGCTACCGCAAGGGCACAGACGATTGTGACACACAGGGGGGCTTTTAAGTATCACAGGCTGCAGTTTGGGGTCAGCGTGGCCCCGGGGTTGTTTTAATTAATAAAACATTAATCCCGAAGCCGTGGAGGTGCAACGTCTGAATTGTCACCTGGAGGTGGTGCACCGCGAGGGCCCCAGTAGGCGTGTGTACCAGTATGTCGTCCAGGTAACACTGGATGTGAACAGGCAGAGAGCGGAGGGAGGCTTCAACATCTGCCAGAAGCTTCGTGAAGACCCGTGGGGCGGAGGAGAGACCAAAGGACATCGCCCGGTACTGAAAGTGGTCACCCGCATACGCGAACCGAAGAAAGCAACGATGGTCGCGACAGATCGGCACATGTAGGTAGGCCTCAGTCAGATCTAGGGAGGCCATAAAATCCCCCCTCTGAAGACAAGCCAAGATGGACGACAAGGAGTGCATCTTGAACTTGCGGTATGCGACATACCTATTTAGGCTTTTCAAGTCGAGAATCGCCCTCCATCCCCCCGAAGACTTGGGTAATACAAACAAAATGGAGTAGAAACCCCGCCCGCGCTGAGCCCGGGGCACCCGCTGGATGGCCCTAATGTCCAGCAGGTACTGAATAGCCGAATCCATTAAGAGCCATTTAGAAGGGATGGTAGATACCGGGCAGCAGATGAGCCGATTCGGGGGGAGGGAGAGCAGTTCCAAAGAAAGGCCATGGCGAATAGTCCGCCTCACCCAGGAATCCTGAGTTGTTCGAAACCAGGCCTCTGCAAAATGTGAAAGGCGACCTCCAATGGGCAGGACAAGGTCCGGAAACGGAGGGTCCTCACCACCTGGGGTGTCTATAGGGACGGTTCCCTGAGCCACCTCTGAAGGGGTGTCTGGTCTGCCGCCCCCTCCCGGGCCTATCCTGAGCCTGTCGCTGTCGTGAACCGAACGGACCAGGAGCTCGGGAAAAGTTGGAGCCCTGGTCCACCGCCCAAAAGGGCCGGCGATAAAAGGGGGCCTGCCGAAAATTACCCTTCCGGGACAACGATGGGAGCGCCTTCTTCCTGTCTAGCAACTCCACCAATATTGGATCCAACAATTCTCCAAACAGTTGACCTACCTTGATTGGGCCCGAAGCAAGGCGCCATTTGTGTCTCGTGTCCGCTGGCCATTGCCGGAGCCAATGCATTCGCCTGGCGACAGTAAATGCGGCCATCGCCTTTGCAACGAAACGAGAACCATGCAGGGTGGCGTCAGCGATGAACTGGGATGCAGCGAACAGTTTGTTCAAGTCCTGTTGAGCTCGCAAATTGGAGGACGGGATTTGTTCCTGTAGCAGACGGAGCCAAATGAGGGAGGCCCTCGCGAAAAAGGCTGATGTTGAAGCGGCGCAGACCGCCCAAGCAGCCGCCTGATGGCTCCTCCGTAGGGCCTGCTCCAGGCGCTTGTCCTCAGGCTTGAGCAATTCCTCTGAATCCCCCGGCATGGCAGTTGGAGAGTAGAGAGCAAAAACCGGGGGGTCAACCGTCGGCGCGGATAGTAAGTCCGAGAACTCGGGCACCACGTTAAAAAATTTTCGTTCCGCGGACGAAGGAGCCAGACCGGAAGCCGGGTTTGACCATTGCCGTAGGACCGTATCCACAAAAAGCTGCGGAATCGGAACGAACGACGTCTCCGGCTTTGCCTCAGAAAAAAGGGGGTCCGGCTGGGAGGTCGAAACTGTCGCCTCCGGCGGGGCTGGAGCCTCCAACCCTGCCGCTGCCCGGGCCTTATACAGTAGTGACCTAAATAGTGCGGGGGAGAAAAGTCCCGCCGGCACCGGCTGTTCAGGCGCCAAGGACTCATCCTCCGATAGCCCCAATGGAACACTGCCTGCTCCGTCTGACCACTCTCCCTGACTCTCATCCTCTGATATGTCAGAATAGTCGTCTGCAGGATGGCCGCAAGGACCATGAATCGCCCCTGACTGCTGACCGAGAGGGGCGGACGAACGAGATCCAGCCAAGGGTATAACACCTTCCAGAGACCGAAGACCAGCGGAAAGGCCCTGTTGCACTGCCGCTGCAATAAGCAGTTGTAGATTGGCAGGGTCAAAGGAGCCAGAAGCATCCTGGGCCCCCGTAGAATGTGACCATCCGTCCGATTGAGACTGAGCGGATGGAGGCGGCTCGGGATCTGCTATTCCTGCCTGGACGGGCTGAGTGGCCGGAACCAGCAGGCCGGCCGGGCCCCAAAGGTCAGATTCAGGCCGAGCTACCGGCAGTGAATCTAGTGCTCATAGGTCCCCCCCTTCCACAGATGCATTGGCACCTGTCTCACGTGGGACCCGGTCCATATCAGCCGGGGCAGATGGGGCTCTTGAGGACCTATCACAGATTTTCTGCAGGGCCTTGTCTCTGTGGCGCTCAGCCCTCTGGGTGGCCTTGGAGCTGGCAGAGAGACAGCGATGACACTTGGTAGGGCCCAGCCCTGATGAGTGGGACTGGACCTCCTCCGGGAGGGGCCTGTCCGACTTTTTGAGTCGCTTGCCGCCTGTCTTGGAGGCCGAGTGTGATGCGGCCGCCATCTTGGCCAGTGGAGATGAAAAAGCCTCACTCAAAATGGCCGCCCCAACTGACAGTTGGAGAACTGCGGCAACAATGGGAGAGAAGCCTCTGGCGTTAGCCCGAGCAAGCTCTGAGGGCCTCACATGCCTAATGTCTCCCGAGATATTGAGAGAGGCTGGTCGCCAGCCCCGTTATAGGTTGCAAAAGTGCAGGCCCGAGCACGCTCGAAAGGCCCAAAGGCGCTGTCACGCTGAGCCAGCCGAGACCGATTGACGAAGCTGATCAGTCTGCCGATCCGACAAACGCTCGCCCGAGCACGCTCAGAGGACGGCGCCGATGACCGTTGAGGTAAATCGTCGTCGGCCGGCAAATAGGCCAAGGGGATGCACGCGAGCCGATAGGCCCCAGTGGTGATGGTTCTAGTCCCCTCAAAACGGCCCAAGAAAGCCGTTATTTTGCGTGGCAGGGCGGAAGCCAGCGGCGGCAGGTTTAAACTGCATGTCTTCCCGGGGGAGAAAAGGGCCGACAATGTCCCGTCCCCCCCCCCCCGAGCCGCCAAGGCCGGAGCGATCGGAGGCTCAAGAATCCAATCGGACTCACCGCCCCTGTGAGGAAAGGGGCCAGGAACTGCGCCCTGCCCTAGCCGAAGCGGCCAGAGCCGAAGCCCTGTCAGATCTCGGGCTCCTACAGATGACAGGAGGGAGCCCGATAACTCATAGTTGCTGACAGATCCATGATAATCAAAAAACCGGAGAAAAGCCAATTCAGGATGGGAGTAACAGCTTGCCACGTCTTTCCTCACTGAGGACCGAGTCTAAGCTGGGATAGCACAGGGCGGATCCTGGCATAAAAAGACAGACTCGGTCCTCATTGGCTGATGGACGAGGGCAACCCATCCTGAATGATGGCTCCACCCACGATGGAGAACATGCCCGGGGTCGTGCCTTATTTCGATGATGTGCTCATCTCAGCCTGTGACCCTGATCAGCTCCGATCCCATGTCAGAATGGTCCTGTCAAAGCTGCGCACAGCTGGCCTTAAAGCCAAGCGCAGCAAATGTTTGCTAGGGGTTCCAGAAGTCGAATTTTTGGGTTACCGCATAGATCAGCATGGCATTCACCCCACAGAAAGCAAGCTCTGGGCCATCCACGATGCCCCGGTTCCTAAAAACCAAGCGGAGCTCCAAGCCTTCCTTGGGCTCCTAAACTTTTACAGCCTATTCCTAAGAAACAATCGGGTTACTAACCTATCAACTGCCATGGTTCATTTAACAGCTGTGGCAAGAAAGGTCATAAAACGGGACAAAACTCACTTAACAAATGTTTCACTTAACAACAGAAATTTTGGTTGAGGACTGCCACAATATATCAGTTAAATTGACACAGGTTATGCAATGTCTCAGCTTCTTCGTCTTCTCCAGTCTGCTTGTCTGGTAATTAGTATACTTCAATTGTCTTACTTCCATCCAATGTGGATGAGCTTCATATTGTAAAAGTGTTCTCATTTGGGTACATCTTGATTTCGGGAAAGCAATGAGTAATTAACAACACAATTCAAATCACATTTATACCAGCTAAAGATATTTTAGACTGTAGAGGCAAAAAAATAATTGCCATTTTAATTTGACAAGTTTCATTAAAGAGTTGCCATTGTAACATGCATGCTGTAATATATCCATTGCATGAGAGTCACATTTAATAATTCCCCCCCCCTTTTTTTAGTAACAAAATTTAAAACAGACTGCCATGCCCAAGTAATAACATAGACTTGACTATTTGGAATGCTGACATATGGCTGACACCCCAAATATGCAGGAATTGTCATGTACATCTGTGCTGGTCTAGTCAATTTGGCAGGAGTGAAACCGTTCCATGTGTCATGGAATATGTTGAATGTTACTGCCTTGTATCTCTGCCCTTCCCTATGATATAAATGCACTCCCAGTCCTCAAATAATTGGAGGTTGCATATTTTCACTCATGGACCAAAGTAATTGACTCACAGTCCAGCTTTATGAGCTGGAAAGACAATGGGAATTGATAGACTAGAGAAGACCTACAGCTGCAGTCTATTGAATCATTATGTCTATTTTTAGAGTCCTCTCTTTGAAACTGGAGTCCATTAGGATCAGTTCACACAACCATTTTTTAAATGTGATGATCTCCATATGATGGCATTTTGTCATGAAATTATCTGGCCAAAAGGGGTTGCCACAAAGAAGAGGGAGTCAAGCTATTCTCCAAAGCACCTGAGGGCAGGACAAGAAGCAATGGGTGGAAACTAATCAAGGAGAGAAGCAACTTAGAACTAAGGAGAAATTTCCTGACAGAACAATTAATCAGTGGAACAACTTGCCTCCAGAAGTTGTAAATGCTTCTACACTAGAAGTTTTAAAGAAGAGATTGGATAACCATTTGTCTGATGTGGAGTAGGGTTTCCTGCCTAAGCAGGGGGTTGGACTAGAAGACCTCCAAGGTCCCTTCCAACTCTGTTATTCTATTCTATTCTATTCTATTCTATTCTATTCTATTCTATTCTATTCTATTCTATTCTATTCTATTCTATTCTATTCTATTCTATATATCAAAACCCCTAAAGGTACAGAATGAGGGAACAATGGTGCTTACTAGGAATCTTTGTCAAAGACATTAAATCTCACAAGTCTGATTCTCCCAAATATACTTCACATGCGGAAAGACCCAGATTTATTCTATTGATGGAGCTTGGAAAGAATCCGGTCTGAAACCAGGGACAGTTGAGGCTAGTAATTGTGGATAATAGTGAGCTAGATGGCCAAGGAACTGATGTAGAAAAAAGTTGCTATCTATATTCTTCTTCCAGAACATGAGACCTTTTTCCTGAAAAAGAATGTCAAGTTGTCCACTTTACAAAACAGTTGGTGTTGCCAAACGAATGTACATATATCCAGAAAGTGATGATCAGGTTTGTTATACTTGCATGCACAAATTTAAGTACCTGCTACACTGTGCTCCTTAGAAGAATTTCTATAGAGAGTAATAGCCTGCAGAGTAATATGCAGACTTTCTATCTGTATTTTAGTTTAATATTATTTATATAACATTGCCTTGTCTCAACAACCAGTGTAAATTAATACCCACTTGGAGAATGTTTCCCAGAAGGAAAAAGGAGGGAAGAGGGGGAATTGTGACTTTGGAATGTGGAAGCTGAACTTTAAAAGTAGGGGTGATTCTTACTTCCCCATCCCACCCTCTTGCCAGAACTAATTTCTGAGAAAGGATTTAGTAAACAGAGCCATTAGATAGTGAGACAAATAAAAAATGAGATATTTTGGAAAGACAATGATTCTTTTTTAAAGTCACCTTGAGGGTTGTATTAGAAAAAATATAGTAACTCTGACTTTTATCCATATGGTCCAATTTGAACTAAATTTCAACAGGATTCAGATATTCATAAAATAATGTTTCCCCCCCCCCTACATTCCCCTATCCCTCTATCTAGAGGGATAGATAAGTAAGAAGGTTCTATCATGCAGATAATAGTAAATGTGAGGCTAGATGGCTCCACTAAAGCTGACATCAGAAATTCACAGTTCTTCTTCATGCCAAAAAATACTTGGACAAGATTATTACACTAGCCAGAATTACGAATAAAGCAAAATAAAGTCATAGGGTAACAGAACAATAAAACCACCCCTATTTACACACAGCCATCATCCTGAAGTAGCTGTTTTTAATGTATTCTTCTTGCAGGACTTAGCAATAAACAGTGTACTAGATGCCTCTATGAAATTGTCAAAGGAAATATAAAAAGGCCAATTACGTTAAATATGTACCTATAGATATGTATTTTATTTGATCATAATTATTAACATCATTTATATATCACCATTGTTCCCAAAGGAGACCATAGCGATGTGCAACACAACAAAATTGACGTATGTTACTCATAAAGGCAAAACACACATATACCCCCCCCAAACTGCAAATATGTTTGAATACTTATATCAGAAAGTGTATTTTTATTAGCAAAATATGTTGATGGCCCAAACCTCAGGCAGCTTTTTAAAGAGATTATTTACTTCTGTGGATAGCTGTGGTTGGATCTACTAGTCCCATGATGGCGAACCTATGGCACGCGTGCCACAGGTGGCACGCGGAGCCATATCTGCCGGCACACGAGCCACTGCCCTAGCTCAGCTCCAGCGCGCATGTGCACGCCGGCCAGCTGATTTTTGGCTCGCACGAAGGCTCTGGGAGGGCGTTTTCGGCCTCCGGGGGGTCGGGGAAGGCGTTTTCGCCCAAGAAAGCCTCTGGAGCCTGGGGAGGGCGAAAAATGGGCCTACTGGGCCCACCGGAAGTCAGGAAATGGGCCGTTTCCGGTCTCCAGAGGGCCTCCAGGGTGGCGGGGGAGACCGTTTTCGCCCTCCCCAGGCTCCAGGGAAGTCTCTGGAGCCTGGGGAGGGCAAAAAACTGGCCTACCGGGCCCACCGGAAGTTGGGAAACTGGCCGTTTCCGGCCTCCGGAGGGCCTCCAGGGATGGGGGAAGCCATTTTCACCCTCCCCAGGCTCCAGGAAAGCCTCTGGAGCCTGGGGAGGGTGACAAACGGGCCTACTGGAAGTCTGGAAACGAACCGTTTCCGGCCTCCGGAGGTTTCAGGGAGGCCTGCTTATGCACATGCGTGGGGGGGGCATTAAATTATGGGTGTGGGCACGCATGTGCACGCCGGCCAGCTGATTTTCGGCTCGCACGAAGGCTCTGGGAGGGCGTTTTCGGCCTCCGGGGGGGCGGGGAAGGCGTTTTCGCCCAAGAAAGCCTCTGGAGCCTGGGGAGGGCGAAAAATGGGCCTACTGGGCCCACCGGAAGTCAGGAAATGGGCCGTTTCCGGTCTCCACGCTTTTGGCACCCGAGGGAAAAAAGGTTCGCCATCACTGTACTAGTCGTTATGTCTAAATGGAAATTATACATACAACAACCATAACCCTCTGTGCACCAGATGCCAGAGATAAATAAGAGATGGTCATTCACTAGCTTTGAATGTGTAGCCTTGAAAAACAGAATTCCGGGATGGGAAAACACAAAGGAAAACCATTCTTAGGTAGGTATATTTGTTTAGATACAGTTCCCTTAATTTCAATAGGTTGTGCACCAAGCTATGTGTGCATTACTTTTCTAAATTATTAACTCAGTTCAAATCCTAAAAATAAGACAATTGAAATCATTTCAGCCCAACCCCAAAAGCATCATACTCCTCTACCATATTGACATAGTTCATTAATATCCTGTCCTTGGAGAAGCCAGCCAACACCCAAAAATCTGGCCTTTGTGAAGATCTTCACTTTTTAAAAATCAAAACAGGCTACATCTTATGGAGATTCCCAAGACCATGTCAATTTATTATTTTCAGTATAAACTTTTTAACCAAGTCCAAACATTCCATGTCATAAAGAGACACAGCTTTTCTGGACCAAATTTTGGCTTCCCGTTAGAAAAGAGAACATTATAACCTCCCTCCAAAAAGTGCATAATTGTTCCCACTTAAACAACAACATGTGCTGTAAGATCTTGATGATAAATAACTGAAAAGGAAATAGGCTTTTTATTGCGGATGGGAAAGTAGCCAGCCAACAAATAATGTTGAAAACCATACCGGCCAAATAAAAGCAAAGGGGGAGGGGAATAATTTATAAGTCAATTCTTTCACATCCTAGTTTGACAAAGTACAGTGCTGTGGAAGCCTGCATGTAACTTCATTTACCATTAGGGCTGGTTTTTAATGCACTCTAGGAGGCTGCTGAATTGGCACCTACATCCTTTGCTAGGATGCAGTTTGGAGATAAGCCACGGGCCCATGTGCTTTATTGATTTTGCCTTCAAGAATATCTCTGGTCAAGGGAGACTCTACTCCAGACTGTCTTTAATATTGGCAACTCTTCTGCCCTGGAAGAATGGCAACTAACCTGATCCAGTTGCTGGATTAGCTGCTACCAGAACACTAAGCAGGACGTGATGAGTGGCATAGGCGGTTGGAAAAATTGCAGCAGCCATAGAATACGATTTGCTACTGACTTTCCAATAAAAAGAAGTTTTTATAGGCATCCACAGTTTAGTCATGATAGTGATAACATTTGTGTCATAACATTACAGTGCAAGGTCTTTCCCCTTTTGTACTTGCATTGAAGGCAAGTATGTAAGGGGCAGAGTTTGCATTACATTGCTGTGAGATACGTTTCATCACTTGTCCCCAACCTAGCCACCTCTGACTCTTTTAATGATTTGCCTTGTTATAATCGTCTTTTATATCAGGAGCCACCAGCCACCGTGAGTGGAAAGTAGATTAGAGCACTGAAAACTTTACAATTAATTACTCGTTACAAGAAATCACTATCAAACGCTCCTTATGTGCTCAAAAGTTCTATCCACTGAGCCCTCCCATCTCTATGGTGTGACAGAAGATCTTATAAAAGAAATCTCAGATGTACTTTCATGGTTTTCATGCTTCGTCTATTTATTTATTTGTTAGGCCTATAAGGCCACTCCAATTTACTGGTCCTGCACAGTGCACAACTCCCAATATATAATTGCAATCAAAAACATATAATTAGGTAAAACAGCAACTGCAAATATTCCCACGGAACTGGAAGACTTGATTAAAAACATCAGCAGTGGTAAGAAAAATACCTTCTCCCAGCTAAGACATCCCACAGTTTCCTTGGCTTGCTGGAACAATAAAGCCTGAATAGGGACTCTTACCTGTATGCAACTGTAGTTATGAGAAACTATGATTTGCAGATATTCCAAATCACTTTAAAAAAAAAATCTACCTGGAAATTTAAATGTCAGGGCAAGGTTCATAAACCAGGGTGTGGCGTGACAGCATCTTCTATGACCATTATATACATGCCTCATAGAGATAATTCAATTTGAAACAAAACAAAGGTGGAAAAATATACATTCTCAGCAGGAGGGGGGTTGGGGGAGAGAAAGGCAACATTTTTTATACTCTTCTGACCACTGTATAAAATTAAGATTTCCTCCTTCACACAGCAGGGCTTGCTAGCAATTGCTTCAGCACAGGCAAATGGCTCTACACAATGAATGGGACAAGGTTCAGGACCTTAGACCTCAAGTCCCTCCTAGCTTTTCAAAGTGCTGTGATTAATTTCCCCATTTTTCTCCTGGAGTCATCCATAAAAGCTGCCTTCCCTGTTGGTAACTATTAACTGACCTTCATCAAGTACTCTAGCTGTGCTCTAATGTTGCCAGTTGGTTCGTGATGCTTAAATGTAATTACAGGCAGCAAGATGCTGTGACATAATAAATATTTTAATAATACAACCCGAACTTCCTCTTCAACTGCAAAAGCAAACTCCAGCTGGAAAGTTAGCATTATGTTTTAATACCGGTATATACATTTGGTGCGGAACACTGGGATACTAAACCAGTCGGAATGGATAGCTTTAACAGAGCTGCCATTGCTCTAGTTAAAGAATAGCACGTTATTATGTAACTTCATATAATGTAAACTCAAATTATATATGTTGGCACAGAAAAAACTCGTTTATCTAAACGCCTCTGTTAAAATCACCAGGAGTTGCATCCAAGTAAATGTTTTCAGACTGCAGTTTCATTTACCAAACTATGAAAGGGATTGAGTTGGGGGTTTATTTTTTTCCTTCTTTCCTTTTTTCACATTTTCATATTTTTCTATTTTGCTTTGGTACTCTTTTATTTCCATAAAATAATAATGTATGTATTTTTGATGAGGCTGACGTTTCAGAACTCAGTGGAATATTGTTTTAACACAGCTAATTTTGATATTTTAAATTAAATGCTGTTCTAACATCAAAGAAATTTTAACTCAAAAAACAGACCTGAAATTCAAATCCACGGGCTGAAATTTTGGAACACAGGTATGAAACAGGCACAAATGACAAATAAGTCATACTGGTCCAACAGAATGAAATCTGAAGACTTACAAAGTGAGTAAACTGAAGCCAAATTTAAGCTATAACCAACACCCAGATCAGTACTGTACTTTGTAAGGAATAAGCTGAGAACTAGAGATGTTGAAGGATTATTAAAATTAAGCAGCTCTTTCCTATAACAGAGACCTGGATGGCTAGTGATTGGGCTCTATTTGCAACAGCACCATACAATGTGAATATATACTACAAGATATATATTCCATATGCTCTTGATAACATGGAGTGGGTTTCTAAGACAAAACAAAAAGATTGTTACATACTTTGCTTTTTTCCATAATGGAATTCAAAATTATCCAAATGGTCACCCAACAAAGCACTACCCTCATTTAGTTTCAGATATAGTTGAACTCAAGGCAAAACAAACAGTGCCTTGAGTCCTAACTACAGTACAGTATGCAGGGATGTGCAGTAATGGCTCCCTCACTGTTTTTAAAGTTCCAGTGGCTCATACTGATTATGCCAAGAAATACAGAGTTGGCTTAATTCAGGGGTTCTCAACATGGACCATAGGACCCCAGGGGACCATGCCATATTTCTAGGGGACCATAATACATTTCTGAGGGGGGAATCCAACCTTAACTTCCAGGGATACGATCAATTTGTCATAATCCTCAGAAATATTTTACCTTTGTGGAATCCTTGGTGCTCTCTGTACTAACTTCATCAGTGTGAATGAATGGGTTTGCCTATTTATATAAAGTATATTGCCCTATCAGTTTGGACAGGGGTGTGGTTTTCTCCTTGGTAATTCCTTGATTAGGTTGTTTTCTGTTTGGTTGTTTGTCTAGTGTTAATCCCTGTTTATCTGGGTATGGTTGCTGGAAAGGATGTGTTTTGATCTTTTTGTTTCCCTCTTTTTTATTGTCTCTTAAATGGTGTGTAAATGTTGTTTATCTCTATGTGTCTATTATTGTGTATGTTGTAGATGATTCCCTTTTTTTCTTCTTGGGCTTCTGGGTCATTTAGTTTGTTTACAATGTTTTGGGGGGCTTTAGTTGGTTTGCGTACTATGGTGATGCCTTGTGGCTATAATAATCTGTTGGTTATTTCTGAGATGTTTTTGATATATGGTAGTATTGTCTTTATACAATACAGTTTAGATTAATAAACAATGCCGATGGCAAAATATGTTTTTTTGCCTAACAGCAGCTATGAGGGAAGATCACAAATGTAAATGACACTCAGAAAGAGGGGCATGAATCAAAAAAGGTTGAGAACCCATGGTCTAATAGATATTTTCCCCATCAGCAGAAATAGGCAACAATTATTTTTTCCCATTTTAATTCTACTTGCTCCCTCACATTTAAATCAACTTGTTAGCCATGTCAGCTACAGTTCAGCAAAGGGAATCGTGTTGCTGGAGTCCCAGAGACGTATATGAACTTTATGTCTAGAAGATCTAAAGCTGCTTTGGTCCTAATAGCAAGTATCTGTTTTGAAGCCTATCTTACCAATAGGCTACCAATAGTAACTTGTGGCCCATAAAGCCTTCCATAAGAAGAACTGGGCCCTCCCCAGTGCCTACTGTTTTGAGTTTGTTAGCAATGAAGCTACAACATTGAATATTCATGAGGGATGCATGGTAGAACAGCATTGATGAACAGAAACACTGAATTAGCAATGAAGTAAGTAGATTAATGATACTTGCTTTCATAAACATTATTGCAGAATTATCTGTGGTTCATTTAACTACAGTATATAATTAATAGAACACACTCTGAGCCCTTTACTTTCTTGGTTAGATATAGGATTTAATAATCAGAGATATACTGTATATTCATAACAAATTTACACCCAAGAAAAGTGATAGATATAATGCTAGAAGAGGCAGTGGAGTGGAGAGAAGTGTACAGGGCATTATATATTTATTTTCTATATATATATATTACACGCACACAATTTCATGTAAACTGTTCATATGGAATCAATGGTATAGAAATATTGTAGTTAATTAATTAATACAGAATAGATACAGAACATACATTTATTTCATCTTGATCCTGGACAGTCTACAGAACATCTCTATAATTTTCAGTGAAAGGCTACCAAATATCTAAAGAGTATTTCTTTGAAACAATAAAAGCTAAATGAGATTCAGACCACCTCTAGTCTCAAGCTGCCCATGTAAGGCAAAAGGTGAAAAGTAATTTAAAATATGGTAGTCCTTATATTAAAAAAAAAAAGCTTGAATTTAAACATATAGATATATTAGGCGTTATGGCTTCCCGAAGACCTCATTTTTCTTTTCAGCTGGCATGTCTCTGATAGAATTTTTCACTTATATTATTCTTTCCAAACCACAATTAGTACAGCATGTCATACTTGTTGGAGGATATTCTCATGTGGAAGAGAGAACCCCAGCTTTTTGCACAGTTTTCACATCTACAAGATCTGTGAAAATAGGCTTGTTTGTGAATTCATTGTTTACATGTAACATGGAAAAAAGAGAGAAAACTCAGAAAGACGTATCTTAAGAACCTTTATTCTCAGTGCCACCGCAGTTCATGCTTCCACATTGCTCTGTTCCTCTTTCTGTTTGAACTGTGGTCTTTTCAGCAAGAACCTGGGTGCCTTTCAAATGTAAATATTTTACTCAGGAATACCATATGGGAGCCACAGCTGTTTGTTTTATTAGCCCAAAGAAAATGGATCTCTACACTCTGCACAACTTTGATGGATGTCTGATCTATAGACCTGTGCCAATATTTAAATTGCCTTAGCTCCAATTAAGCTCTAAGATGTTTTTGAACTAAAGATAGCCCCTTGCAACTGAGCATTTAAAGATGGCACAAAGGAAAAACAATATTGCATGACACCAATGTTGTTGAGCATGCCTCTATGTCTGGATGGAAACAGCGACTCTGAGCTAATTTCCAAGGGAAGAACATTTCAGTTGCCTAATAAGCCCTGACTAGAATGAAATATTTAGATAAGATAGAGGCCACTAGAAGTTAATCATCAAAATCTATTTTAAAAATCAGGCAGCGACTATAAAAATCACAACAACTTGCAGCATGAGTAGAATCCAATTCCTGTCTCACCTGGCTGCGCTCAGTGATATTTCATTATATTTCATTATATATATATATATATATACAGGCCAGCAATCGGTTTGCCACCGAGCGAGCACATCTCACATTAAATTTCTCACAGTCTGAGAAATATACACATATATACATATATACACACACACACACACACACACACACAGACACATATACACACACACAGACACAGTATTTAGAGTTTGTCTAGAATGATAATGATTGTATGTAGAACATGATTGAATCAGCCACTCACCCAAACAACTGATTTATCTCTGAGTGCTGACAGCTCACCATCTTCAGTGACACAGTCAATCAGATAGCAACATTTGCAAAGTCCTCCAAGCCAACATAAAGAAGGTTGGAAGTCTATTATGTTATTCCCCTCCCCCAATTTTAAAAAAAGTTTAAATAACTATGAAAGCTTGATTGGGATGAATGCAATGGCAGACAAAGTTAGGGACACACTTTCCTTATGGCTGCGTAGAGGAGTTGAAACAAAAAAAAAGAATGCAGAGATGGAGTTATAGAATGGCCCTGTTTGTGGGACCATTCAAACATTTCATCTCTGTTTCATCAGGAAAGTATTTCTATACCCCTCCAGCCTATTCAGACAATACTGCTGATTGGATGGATTTAGCGTAGTCCCCTCTACCCACTAGCATTAACAGATGAGGATGTTTTCATGACATATTACCTTATTCCTAATCCAGTAAAGTAGCGGACCCCAACAATTCTGGTATCAGGGACCAGTTTTGTGGAAGGCAATTTTTCCATGGATGGTTTCATGCGCAACCCAAATCCCGTGCATGCGCAGACGAAGCGTCACTTGCTCGCTTGCCATTTGCACGGTCCAGTTCCTAATAGGCCATGGACCGCAACCGGTCCATGGCCTGGGGGTTGGGGACCCCTGCAGTAAACCATATAACACATATAAAGCCATTGGGTTTGATTTTACACTGTACTCAACAAATCTTTCTGCCTGAAGAAATCGCCTTATAGGTTTATACAAGAGTCAGAAAACTGTCCTTTCAGAATGTGAAGTTGGCATAAATGGAACATTTGCATCTTAGGAAAAAAAGGGAAAGAAGGTATAAATCAAACAGACTTTTAGATTGTTATTTTTTCCTTCTTTTGCTGCCTTTAATTCTGTAGGACCCGGATTAAGTAACAGGAAACAAGGTCAGCCAAGAAGAGAGATGAGAATTAATCTGACTCGGTTTATAAACCAAGGTGGAGAAGGACTCTCTCATAATTAAGGAGAGTAGCATGAACTGCCAAAGTTCTTTCCCAAAAAATGTAATGTTGAAGTTTGATTTTGCCTTTGATCTATCATCTTATTAAACACACACAAAAATTAACTGTCTGAATAAGAAAATTCTTTGCTTATCAAATTGTGCTTAAATCGCACCCAGTTTGCACATTTTAATAACATCAAACCAAAACCACTACCTTGCAGGCAAAGGATTACCAGTCTCCCTCATAATACAGAAACTCCATGAATGCCTAAGATGCCTCAAAGAACTGAATTTAGTTTTAACACTGATGTAGCAATTTATGTAGCAATTTTTAATGTAGATATTTTCAGTAGATTTAAGTATTTGCTCTGAAATTTTTCACCCTGCTATCAGAAAATGTAAATTATCTATGGCTTGATACTATAAAAGTTGATTTATTTATTTTTGTAAGATTGCTCTGAAGTAATTCCCCTAGATACACACACATGGAAACTGTTTCATTGGAATAAACGAGTTGGAAGGATTTTTAAAGGAAGAACTTTAGCAACAACCAAGTGGAATCCAGCCTCTTTCTAAGGATAAGCAAAAGATTCTTTTACTTTAAAGACTTTCTGAAACTGCTGCATGTCCAGATGCTGAAGTTTGTAATTCTTCTAATAAGCAGTATTTTGCTTATTTTAAAAAATATTTATAGCCTATTCACCATCCTGAAGGAAGCAGGAAGAAGAAGAAACCACCTCCAAAACTAACACGTTAAAACAAGAATAATATAAAGGCACATATTTTTACAAGGAGTAAGAGAGTAACAGAACTCAACCAAGCTACAGTTAACTCCCAAATGATAGTTATCACCAACCTAGTTTCTGAGGAAATCCACAGAGAAGACCCTCTCTCATGCTACCATGTCATCTATGGGTGCTCAGGACCTCTCCTCCCCACTTGTTCCCATAGATCAGGGGTCTCCAACCTTGACAACTTTAAGCCTGGAGGATTTCAACTCCCAGAATTCCCCAGCCAGCTGGCTGGGGAATTCTGGGAGTTGAAGTCCTCCAGGCTTAAAGTTGCCAAGGTTGGAGACCTCTGCATAGATCTTAATGATCAGTCAAGTTCATACAGGGAGTATCAGTGTCCACTTGATTAGGGCTTTAGTGCAATTATTAAAACTTTTTAAAGTCTAACATTATATAGAAACCCAGTGAAGTTTATTTATGTGACGCCAATATTATATCATCCCTAAAAGAAGAGTCATTAATCCAGCAGTTGCATATGTCTCAGTTATTCAGGAGAATCCAAAATGACCCTATGGAAAAGTGACTTTAGAACCATACCTTCAATCCTATCTATGTAGGTCTACAGAAATAGAGGTCTCTATTCAAGCAGGATATGCCTATCATTTTTGCTTCAGAATGGGAAGTGTCTAAGGCAGCGATTCTCAACCTGTGGGTCGTGACCCCTTTGGGGGGTCGAACGACCCTTTCACAGGGGTCGCCTAAGACCATCAGAAAACACATATTTACGATGGTCTTAGGAACCGAGACACCGCTCCTCTATCCGTCCACATACGAGTACCAGGGGATGGTGTGACGCACGGGCGGCCCTCGAATGCCCAGGCGCCGACGGAAGGGCCGCGCGTGCTAGCCCACCATCTTGGTGCCACGCCCCCTTTGTCACCTCATCGCTTCTCGCCTGGCAACGCGCACGCGCAGGGAGGTGGCGGGGTGGGGGTCGCGGCAGCAGGTCGGGGGTTGCGGCATTAGGAAGGTTGAGAACCACTGGTCTAAGGCCAGCAGCAAACAGAAGATACCTTCATGTAAATGCATTAGAAGTGAAGTACAAAGTCATCTTGATCAGGGGTGGGTTCCACTTACCTTCCCTACCGGTTCGCATCGCAGCAAAAGTCATGTCGTGGAAATGACCCTCTGCGCATGCTCAGAAGCCTCTGCGCATGCGCAGAGAGTTCTTTGCCAGCCGCGGCGACCAGAGAACCGGTTCGGGGGCGTGGACAGCCGGCCATCGCTGCCGGTTCGGTGAGCGGGTGCACATTTCCGCCAATGGTACGGGAAAACCGGTCCGAACCAGCAGCAACCCACCACTGATCTTGATACTGGCTCATTACAAGTATTGATGTTCATGGGAACATTTTAAAATTCTGACACTGGAACAGAAGCCAAAAAAGGTCGTTATAGTCTTAACAATTTACACAGTCTGACAAGTATGCATGCAAATGTCAAGGAAGGTCTTAAAACAATTTGGTTCCCTTCTGTTCTCTTTATGCTGTCAAAAATAATCAAGGACAAGATTCCTATTTGTTCAAAAAACTATAGACAAAGCATTACGACCAAGCCAAGAATGATTCTCTTTGTTGATATGAAACTGTTCTGTATTTCTAAACTCATTCTCAGTGCTGTAAGTTAGCACTCAACTGTACAAATGGGAAAGTCAGGACACCCCTAGAACACCCAAGGCCACAAGGATACACACCAGCTTAATTGGAACCCAGGTATCTACATTCATTAAAACCATTGACACTGATATTAACTCTAACTCTTACCAAGTTTCTATCCACTGTACTGAGATAGACACATGGGCATTCTTACCATATCTGGGAGCAGAAGGATCTGCTTTATATTTTCATCATATTTTTTACTTTCAGATTTCTCGGGAGCCCTAAAACCAATGAATGAAAACCTCACAAGATTCTTATCTCTGTTCCTGCAGATATAGTATATCCTGATTTTATTTTATTTTTTAAGTCCAGAGGGTAGCTCCTTGCTTTAGGATATCGGACTTCACACAGAGGTGCCCATTTGTTCAGGTTTTGTAGTCTTTCCTGTTTGGAATACGTCTCTGGAAGTTGTCTCTGCCAGTTGTTTGCCTTGGCTCCTGCTGTGAGGGATTGCCACCAGCCGTGGCAGTCTGGATTTAGCAGGGCTTCTGTTCCATCTGCTATCTCAGGGGCGTGTTCCCTTTTTCCCTAGCTGCTGAGGCAGTACAGGTGGGTCAAAGCTTCACTCTCCTTCCTACATTTTCTTCCCACCCTGGCTACCTCTCAAGCATTCCCCTTGCCCTGACTCATCCCTCAGACTTGCTTAGAGTTTCAGGAAATAGTTCAGCTTAAGAGTGTTACCAGGTGAATGGCACAATATAAAAGTGGACCAGAGTCTTCTGTTCAGACTGACTGAATTTTTGCTAGCAATTTTTGAGTAAGAGGTTGCTTTCCAGAGGAACCCAGTGCTTCATTTGTGATAAGCCAAAATTGAGATGTACTGCAAAAATGGGCACTAGTAGCCATTATTTCAACAATCATGCACCAGTTCAGGCTGAACGTTAATCAATGAAGTATGGATATCATATCATTTCTTTCCAAGATGTCATTATCTTAACCTTTTATCCAAAGCAAAAAATTTTTTAAAAAAAACCTAAAGTAACTCTAAAAGCTCTAAAATAAACTGAAATGCTCTTTCAAAGCCATGAAAAGTTAACACTGGGTATAACTGTAAGAAATGACTTGGCTTAAGTCATAAAACAAACACACTGGATATAAAGCCTGTGGTTGATGTTTCCGTTAGCTAAAGATTTTTTCCTGGCTGGCAAAGTTCTGAGCAGTTCTCATGAAGTAATTCAACTTCAGGCATGTTACCAGACATGTCTTTCTGTGTATATGCAATACAACTCATGGTATGAATTAAATCCAACCTTTAATTAAAAATAAACACATTAAGAAGGCAATTTGATTAAAAAGACCAATGATTTCCAAGGTTTAGAGCCAATCGCAATTTATATTACTTCTCAGATGCATAATCAGGTTATTTATTTATTTATTTATTTATTTTATAAAATTTATATGCCGCCCAACTCCCGAAGGACTCTGGGCGGCTTACATCATAAAAAAATAAAACATATAAAAATAATTTAAAAAAAAAACAAAAAAAAACATCTATATTTAAAATAAAACATTCACACAACCATGCATGGGCCAATCAGGGCAACTATTGGCCCCAGGCCTGCCGGAAAAGCCAGGTCTTAACGGCTTTACGGAAGGCCAGTAAGGTGGGGGTAGTACGGATCTCGGGGGGAAGTTGGTTCCACAGAGTCGGAGCGGCTACAGAGAAGGCCCTCCCCCGCGGTCCTGCCAGCCAACACTGTCTGGCCGACGGGACCTGAAGAAGGCCAACCCTGTGCGACCTCACTGGTCGATGGGAGGAAT
>QLTV01001495.1:3264586-3292864 GCA_003457575.1 Thermophis baileyi
CATTCACAATCAAATCAGACAACCCACCACATTCACACACAAAACCTGGATAAAAACTGGCCAACAAAAAAGGAAAAGTGCATTGTAAATGCAACCCTAGGTGACTTAAAAGAGCAGTCTGCAGGGAAATGTCTATAAAATGTCTATAGGGAAACGTAGCCCAGGTTTTATAAGGATGACAATTTCTTGTTGTAAATGCAACCCAAGATGGTTTAAAAGGGTAGTCTATAGGGAAATAAATTGTCAGAAAGAAAACACCGCTTTGATATGGGCTGTCGTTAAGACCCATGAATGTAACTTGCCCATAAAACATCTCATATCCAGCAGGGCCTGCAGAACACTGAGCTGGTGGGACACAAAATCACATTATAAATGCAACCCTAGGTTTCTTGTTGTAAATGCAACCCAAGATGGTTTAAAAGGGTAGTCTATAGGGAAATAAATTGTCAGAAAGAAAACACCGCTTTGATATGGGCTGTCGTTAAGACCCATGAATGTAACTTGCCCATAAAACATCTCATATCCAGCAGGGCCTGCAGAACACTGAGCTGGTGGGACACAAACAAAGTCACCAAGATCCTTGTTAATGTGTTTCTGAGTTCCTTGTTCCTTTCCAATGAGGGGAAACAGGAAGGCTCCAGGTTGGTTTGATAAGTCACTTAAGGAAGACTTTCGCTAATTTGCTTAAAGATGAAAATGTTTTTTCAACATTGTGAGCTTTGCCTTCAAAAGTTTTCAAATTAAAACTGCCCAATATGGATATGATGTAATAAAATAAATATTAACATCAAATTCCTCCCAAAAAAGATACCAGGCATTACAATTTTCTTATACTTACATATTTAATTAGGGATTAAATATTTAATTTAAATATTTAATTTAATTAGAGAAATTGTTTTGGTTTCATATTCCACTCAGTTTTGATCAAGCTTGCTATTAACTAGATGTACTTTCTTCACTTGAGTTTTGAGCTGTTCTCTAGACTAAAGTAGAAATGAAAAAGCTACACAGTACATAGTACAAAATTATATAGCCAGAACAAACTCTCAATCTTGCTTATTTGACCAGAAGTTTGCCATCATAACCTATTATCAGTTTTACTGATAATTACTAAAAGATCCAGAACTTGCAACAAACCCAAAACCAGTTGAATTAGTGTGTTTGAATCGATCCACTGCAGTTTGTAAACTATGGTCTATAGCCAAATGTAGCATAGTTAATAAATTATGGTTAAACCATGGCCAGGCATGATCCGTAAACCCAACCACACTGTCCACATTGATTATATACCATCAAAGGTCAATTGAACAATAGAATTTCTAAGGCTGAGTTAGGACAGAATATAGGTACAGGTAGTCCTCGACTTACAACAGTTCATTTAGTGACTGTTTGAAGTTACAATGGCCCTGAAAAAAGTGACTTATGACGATTTTTCACACTTATGACCATTGCAGCATCCCCATGGGCACATGATTTACATTCGGTTGCTTGACAACTAGTTCATATTTATGATGGTTGCAATGTTTGCCACCTTCTGAAAAGCAAAGTCAATGGGGAAGCCAGTTTCACTTAAAAACCATGTTACTAATTTAACAACTGCATTGATTCACTTAACAAATGTAGCAAGAAAAGTTGTAAAATGGGGCAAAACTCATTTAACAAATTTCTCACTTAGCAACATGAATTCTGGGCTCAATTGTGGTCGTAAGTCGAGGAGTACCTGCATTTGTCATCTCCTGAAAGACTCTGAAGTAAATTAGATTTACCACCTGCTCTATTTGTAATTGGTCTTATTTGGATCAAAGAACCCCCAAAAGACATTCCTTGAATGGCCAGATAAGACATCCTTAAAGGAGCCCTGTTTGTTTGTTTGTTTGTTTGTTTGTTTGTTTGTTTGTTTGTTTTTTAGTTCTATTTTCCTAACTTACAAATGTGTTTGTAAAAGTGTTACAAAAGACAGAGCCACTTCCACAGGGTTTGAAGCACAGCTTGAAGCACACGGTTTGAAGCACACAATTGGTCACTGATATAAATTCAGTTGCACTATGTCCTTAAAAGGCTGAAAGACTCACAGAAGAATAAACCCAAAGCAATCTGCTTCCCCACCCTCAAAGTAACTGAACTGGTTTGATAAATACGCAGAAGCTTCTGATGGCAAAGAGCCTAAGGCATGATAAATTCCCTCCATCTCTCTCCAATCTGTCTGCAGTGGAAAGAAAACACTCGATATTCATTAGTCTGGTGGCCATAGATGGAAGCTCTCATTTTTTCCCCAATGTTCTGGAAAAACTGAAAATCATATATCAGTTGCTACATCTGTTATTAAGTCAGCTCAGTCAATACCAGTAACCTTGTTAACTAGAAACATCTTGGGCTCTCTTACTCCAAAATCCATGGTGTAAAGACTTCCACTGATGCCATTTGGTAGTGAAAATACAGACGTCATTTCTACAGTCAGAAAATTAATGGACAGGAAAACTTAACACCTTTCCAGCAAGAAGCCTAGGACAGATGGCTGACTTACATACAGATGAAGAAGCTACAACTTTTTTGAAATATGTTGTAAAGATGGATCAATTTCTGGAATGCTTGGAGATCAAAAGATTTTACCTGAATAGGTTGTTCTTACTTTCAGACAACCCATTAATCCCTACGGAGCTGATAATTAGTTAGTTTCAAGCAAGTTTCAATGGACGTTATTAGCATCTCAGTCCCTATGAACAGACAAAAGCACACACATTGCTTTCCACCTAAAATCAGGGTAAACAGACGTAGCTTTTTCTTTTCGCACAGAATAACAGTTTTTCTTGTGCAATAAACCTCCTTCCTATGCCCAATTGATCATTAAGTCTTGGCTTGTAATGCATAGATTGGGTACTCTATTTATCCTAAATCACTTTACATGTACCATACAGGTTGCTTCACCTTTTTCTTAAACATACAAATATACAGGATGGGAAAATAAACAGCAGATGGATTGGAGAGAAAGGACATCCCATGTATCTGAAGTCGTATCATCTGTCTGCAATGTAGCAAACCCATTTCTAGAGATCAGCAAGTATTATAGCAATAGCAATAGCACTTAAGACTTATATACCGCTTCACAGTGCTTTACAGCCTTCTCTAAGCAGTTTACAGAGTCAGCATATTGCCCCCAACAATCTGGGTCCTCCTTTTATCACCCTTGGAAGGATGGAAGGCTGAGTCAACCTTGAGCCAGTGAGAATCGAACTGCTGGCAGTCGGCAGAATTAGCCTGCAATACTGCATTCTAACCACTGCGCCACCATGGCTCTTATAGTTGCAAATCAGAAATATCTTTCAATAGGATCCAATCAAGACTAAAATTAAGTTTATCCAAATTATGGTTTTATAAGCTGAAACTACTGAAAAGTCATACTGAGATGGGCTGAA
Organism: Thermophis baileyi; assembly: GCA_003457575.1. Classification (NCBI taxonomy): domain Eukaryota; kingdom Metazoa; phylum Chordata; class Lepidosauria; order Squamata; family Dipsadidae; genus Thermophis; species Thermophis baileyi. The sequence continues at coordinate 3,268,000 of QLTV01001495.1, forward strand.
GTGGAATTATAACTTCAGCTGTCTCCCTTCTTTGTACAATTTCCCAGAAGGAAATCCTCCCGCCCAACTGTGAAGGAGAAAGAGAAAGGTGGATTCTATATTAGACGATCTTTTGGTGACAAATGAAATCACAGCTTAATCAGGTGCTACATTCTGATCTTAAGATGTTACAGATCTGCACAGACTTACTATAAGAGGGTTTTTAAATAGAAAAATCTACAGAGGTACTAAGTAGTTTCTATCATTAAGAGTTTGCAGCCAAAGAGAGAGAAAGAGAAAGCACAGAACAGTGTGGTTTTAAAAATGCTGTTTGTATGAAGAAGGAATAGGCAACACAAAGACCAAATCCAGCCTTTGAATCCCTTTTCTATGCCCACCCTTATTGTGCTGTCAATATTTACTGAAATTCCCCTCAGTTTTCAATTCAAGTAACAGTGATGGATATATACTATCGGATTGTCTTAAGATAGCTTTAAAAAGTAAAAACCAACTCACCAAAATTCTGTGCAAGTGCAAAACATATAATTTTCAGCATTATCTATTGAACATGATGTCATCACATCATTGTAACTCCCAATTGCCTCAAATAACTTTATTCTATAAAACTACAAAAATTATTTATTTGTATCCCACCTTTTTTTTTTTTTTACAAATAATTCAAGGAGGCAAATATATTCAACACATCTTCCTCCTATTTTCCCCACAAAAACAACCTTGTGAGGGCTGGGCTGAGAGTGACTGGCCCAAAGTCACCTAACTAGCTTTCATGGCTAAGGTGAGACTTTAACTCTTGATCTCACTTTTGAGCACTTTTAACCACAAGACCAAACTGGCTCTTGATTGATAATATATTGATATATTGATAATCCACTCCGGGTTTGCATTATTTTTTTTATTACGTCACATGATAAACTGCCCTTCCAAACATCCTGGGACTTATTTGCCAATTAAAAGACCCTTCCCCAATCTGTCACCCTTCAGGAGATGGGAAAACCATGATGCCTAGCAGAAGGGAAGGAAGATGGGGGCTGCAATCCAACAGTCCATTGTGTTGGAGAGATCCAATTAAAATAATAAGAAGCATTCTACATATTTTTCTGTTCTGACTTGGCAATTTGTCCTCAAAAAGTAATGTTCATAATTTCCATTTCAAGGAGGTTTTCACTCAAAACTCTAATACAAGAGGTTAGGGGAGAGTGGGCAAAAGTTAAAAAGAGAGGAAATGATCCCCTGGGACTGTTTGTAAATTGAGAGGTAACTACGTTTAGCCAACATGCTCCAGGCAGCACCCAGTTTTCTGACCTGGTGACCTGAGCTATGTTTGTGCTTATAATAAAAGCATTCAAGCAGAGAATTGATGGATAAAAGACTCTGCTTAGGCAGCCTGCCCACGCCTTGTTTTTTAAGCTTTGCCTCATTTATTAGTGAATCAATGGAAACAAAGGAAGTTGAGCTTCAAAGTTATAAACTATTGTTTCATTTGAGTTGAATCCTTGCCTTTATTAGAACTTTTTGGGGTTTTCTTTTTTTAAGAGAAGACTTACTTAGCATAATTAAAGGGTTTGCCTTTCTGGTCAGAAAACTATCGGTATCATGCCAGATCTCCAAAGCCTCTCAATTTTTCCTTCTATGGTTTGGTTTTAATTAGCTACTCTGCTATACGGTCTCACTTTTTTATTTTATTCCTTAATATCCTGGTCATTAACAATGCGGAAACTTCCCTGTTGGATCATACGGAACCACCAGTATTCTTTTTAGCCAAATATCTCTATTGAGCTCACCAAGAGGGTATTTAGCAATAGCAATAGCAGTTAGACTTATATACCGCTTCACAGTGCTTTTACAGCCCTCTCTAAGCGGTTTACAGAGTTAGCATATTGCCCCCAACAATCTGGGTCCTCATTTTACCCACCTCAGAAGGATGGAAGGCTGAGTCAACCTTGAGCCGGTGAGATTTGAACCGCCGAACTGCAGCTAGCAGTCAGCTGAAGTAGCCTGCAGTGCTGCACTCTAACCACTGCGCTACCTTGGCTCATTTAAGTTCACCTTCACTATTCCTGCTCTGCAAAGGAACATTTAGAGGAAAACTAGCTGTGGACATGACTTGGTAAACGAATGAGCTTACATAAAATGATCTTCTATGTAATCACCTCCTTGTAAGTCCACTCTAGTTGGTTGACTCAAGCACTGAAAAAACCACAGTGAGCAAATACTTTCTCTGGATGTCTTAATCAATATATTGGAGGGTGCGGAGTAACCTTCCCAAACTGGTATTCTCTAGATATGTCTGGAGTATAAAGTCTATTACCATCAGCACAGTTACTGGCTGTGGGAGGTAGGGTACATAGCACAAAATATATAGGAGGTGATTGACAGAATGCAAATGTATAGAATAGAAAATGGGTTTGCATTTACTGGCATGCATATTTAATCTAGCGCTTTTACAGAACTTATGCACGTACAAATTATACCCAGAAAGGCTGTATCCCCACAATTGGGAATCTTCCGGAACACATGTTACACCGACCATCCATTAAACAAGGAAAAGAATCAGGAAGCATAATCTCATTTCCTACTTTGCCATACCAGGGGTGAAATCCAGCAGGTTCTGACAGGTTCTGGAGAACCGGTAGCGGAAATTTTGAGTAGTTTGGAGAACCGATAGCAGAAATTTTGAGTAGTTCAGAGAACCGGCAAATACCACCTCTGGCTGGCCCCAGAGTGGGGTGGGAATGGGGATTTTGCAGTATCCTTCCCCTGCCATGCCCACCAAGCCACACCACGCCCACCAAGCCATGCCCACAGAACCGGTAGTAAAAAAAATTGGATTTCAACACTGCGCGGTACCATCTGTGCTATTCTACTGCACCGGGATAAGAACTCTTGCTTAAGAACATCATAGAAGTTCCTTGCTATATTAGACCAGCCAAGAATCCCAGCACCAATAGCTACTATATGCTTACCTGCATTATATATTTGCAATAATTTAAAAATTAGTGTAAATATTTACATTTTAATTCTGTCTTTTCCCTTAGATCTTATGGTGATGATTCTCTTCCTTTTCCTACTAGTTCGTTTTCTTGAACTACTGAAGAAAATCGAGCCAATTCCTTCTCAAAGTAAGGTCGCACAGTGACTTTCACACCATGGTTAGGTGGGAGATCTTAGTACACAGTGACAGGCAAAGCATGAGTGTCTGTTTACTGTTAAATTATAATTTCCAGAGGTCCTAATGATTATGCTGACTAAAATTGAAAGTAACATCTGGAGGGTCATTAGGTTGTCCACTCATGCATTTATTTCTGCCTGTGCTACAACTATGGTCAGTTATGTTTCTGTTGAATAACTCAGTTTTTCCACTTCCGCCACAGAGCCGTGGTGGCGCAGTGGTTAGAGTGCAGTACTGCAGATTGGCAGATCGAATCTCACCAGGCTCAAGGTTGACTCAGCCTTCCATCCTTCTGAGGTGGGTAAAATGAGGACCCAGATTGTTGGGGGCAATATGCTGACTCTGTAAACCGCTTAGAGAGGGCTGTAAAAGCACTGCGAAGCGGTATATAAGTCTAAGTGCTATTGCTATTGCTAATACTATACAATAGTTTTATACAGGATAAGCAGACTGGCCTTAAATTCATCCACATCTTTGCTGCCTTTTTTTTCTTTTCAGGATACCAAAAAAAAAACCCAACACAAAGCTTTCCCAAATCTAAAAAAGTTTTAATACTAGATTCCTTCCAGACAATTTATAGTGGTGATGTAGCTAAGCAGTCTTCCAAAGAGAATTCATGACTGACCTAGAGTGACTCACACACTGATTCCCTGTGCTGATCTGCTTTTAAGGAATGGGTTACAGCCAAAATATGTTGCCTGTAAAATAAACCAGTGCTCTGCTTGTTGCTGTTTGGACATCTGTTGTATTTTTCTGCTCCCTTGATTTTTTTGTCTTTTTCTGCCTGTTCCAGCTTTTTACTCATGTGTAGTTCCCTGGCTTGTATGGATGCTTCTTGGCACTACTCACTGGAAAGTAAATTCGATGTTCCCACTCTATTAGATGTTTTCTAGACAGAGAAAAGGGTAGAAAGAAGTGGTAGAAAAATACAAGATAGTCAGAAATGGGAAATGATAGAATCTGGATCTTATGCAGAAGTCTGACTGTAAAGAAAAACAAGAGTACCAAAAAAAAAAAATGTCCAGCCTCCTCTGGAAGCACACAGAGCTTTGTCTTTTTCCCCTTGCTTTAGTTAGACGATGAGCACAAAAGGGATTGAGACTCGTCTTTGTATGTTAGCATTAGATAATTCTGACCCGTTTGTTTATGGTTATTATACTTATTTCAGAAATCCTGGCAATGCTCTGACAGGGAAAAAAAACAACAACTTCAGATTCGATAAATCTTTAAATACCCCCAACAAAACTTCTATACAGAACACAAAATGAAAGAGAAGTATGTATGAGAAAAAGATCAGTGTACGCAGCAACTAATAATTATTGAGACAACCTGGAATGAAAAATCCTCTTCTAACATACCATTGTGATGTTTATTAGATATCTGCAAGAAAGGATAAAAATGTTCCCCAGTGTACAATACATCACAGAATGTTTCAGCTACATCTGGAGCAGAAGTGTGCTTCCAAATACAAGACTCTAGCATTTCGTGTAAAGTCTGAAGGCATTTTTCTTCAATAAAAAAAAATTATACACACAAAAAAAACAAAAACCCAGAGGGGGGAAATACCCTATCCTGATTTGATGGCAAAAACCATTGTTGCATGATTTGGCTTATAACAAAGTAGCCAGCAGCTGGTATGTAATAGTCTGAATGAGAAGTTCTATTGGTTTTAATTATGATTTATCCAAACAAACTAGGATCTGAAAGAGATAAATTAGCTGGTTCAGATGAATCATAGTTAACAGTTACAGTTTGTTACAGAGTTTGAACAAAATTACAAACTGAATTTAATTGAAAACAGAAAGGGATACTTCTCATTTCCTCGGTGTCATGTTCATAACTCTGTCAGTAAGATTTACTACACTGTGATATCTGAGCCGAAATCAGATCAAACTCAATTTTCCAGTGTTGAATTTAAATAGGACTAGCAGATCTGGCTGCAAAAACCCAGACAACTACTAAATAACTTTTTCCATCTTTTTGCTACCATGAAGTTCATATGGATTTTTTAGCCTAGAATTAGTAACTCTAATTTTAAAATGAAGAAAAAATAATAATTCAGAGCAACAGACGGTGAACATCCTATTCACGTGATCCACTGAAAAAATAAACTTTAGAAGGGAACACGCTAGCACCTGAAAATAGTACAGAATGTTTGAGATAAGCATTTTGACTCAGCCTTAATACATATCAAGGATTAACTAAAACTAAAATCATTTTTGTCTGCCTTTGTATTCTCACCTTTTTAATTTTTGTTCTGCAATAATTGTGCAGTTGCTACCATTTGTATTACTGGATCTAATCACATATCATCACAACACAGCATTTTTAAAGAAAGAAATTGTATTTTCCTTATACCCAAGCTGTAGTATTTTAAGAGTTGTAAAGTGCAGCTTTTTCAGCCGGTCTAGCAAAAACTGCAAAAAGTAATCCAGCATAACTAGATTGTGTAAACTTTAAAGTTTTGATGTTAAAACTCACAAAAAATCCTTTAAAAGTGTGAATCAAAAAAATTGTGCATCATTATGAAGCCTTCCCTCCCTTTCTTCTTCAATTCACAGACTTCAGCATGTTTACTGTTACAGCAGCACATTATTCTCCACTGACAAACACAAGATACCTTCTGAACCAGAATCCCAGTCCTTTCAAGAGAATACATAGGAACAGAGGAGAAGAGTGATACCTTGGGCAACATGAACACAAATTTTCTTCAAAATATTAGCAAGGGGGGCCATGGTGTTGCAGTGATTTTTCTCTTTTCTCATGTCATTTCTAGTTGCTGATGGCAGATGGAGGGAGAGTAGTTCAGCTTTCAACCTCTTACTTGTTGGGTGACACTCTCACATCTCCTATTTACATTTATATTAAACTGTTGGGTAAGGTCATCCAATGGAATGGGATTCAATACCATCAGAACACTCTTGATACTCAATTATACATCTCGACTCTGAGCCCAACTAAGTGATGATATTAAGGTTCTGTCTCAGTGCCTGGCGGCCGTGAAGATCTGGAGGGGGGACAAACAGGTTTAAACTGAATCCTGACAAGACAGCGGCTATGGATTTTTGGCTCTCTGGTATCAGGGATCTGCCATTTTTGATTCTGGGTAGAGTTGCACAATATGCAGTTTGGGTGTCTTCTGAATTCAGAGTTTTTGATTAAGAGCCTCTGTCCAAATTTCTCTAGTATACCAATTGCACTTTTTCCTGGATTTAGACTCCCTTCTGACAATTGTTCATGATTTAATTATCTAACATTTGGATTACTATAATGTACTCTATATGGAGCTATCCTTGAGGACCACTCAGAAGCTGCAATTAATCCAGAATGCAGTCATGTGAGCAGTCATAGACATGCCTCGGTATACTCATGTGTCACCTATGCTGCACAAGCTGCATTAGCTGCCGTTGAGGTTTTAGGTGCAATTCAGGATGCTAGAGGCATCCTCTAAAGTGTTTCACAGCATGAGACCTACTTGCCTGCAGGACCTCCTTTCTCCACTGTCTCTACTCTGGCAGAGTAAGCATCCTTCATGTCCCATCCTTGTAATAATGTCATCTAATGAGTCCCAGGAAGTATATCTTCTTTGTAACCTGTCTTTTGGATTGCTAACCTCCCAGAAGTTTGTGTTGCCCTGATGAAGTTATCCTTTAAGACCTTGAAGACCTGGCCCTTCCCTTAGAACCTGGGATGAGATGATATTTCTGTTTATTTTTATAAACTTGGAGCCCAACCTGTTTTTCGCCATCCACAGGCTCCGGAGGCTTTCCTGAAGCCTGGGGAGGGCGAAAAACAGCCCAACGGGCCTACTGGAAGTCCGGAGGCTTCAGTGAGGCCTGCGCGCATGCGTGGGGGGGGGCAGTGCATGGGGGGGTGTTGTTCGTGCATGTGCAGGGGGAGGGCATTGCATTATGGGTGTGGGCACACACACGCGCGCGCCCTTTTGGCACCCGAGCAAAAAAAGGTTCGCCATCACTGGTGTAGGGTCTCCTGCTGAGCAGGGGGTTGGACTAGATGACCTATAAGGTCCCTTCCAACTCTGTTAATCTGTAATCTGTAATCTAGTCTGGTTTAGCAAATTGTACAAATCCATTGATTATGATTTGTAAACCACAGAGTACATCTTAGCATTTATATGAACCTAATCAATTGTAGTTTACTCAGTTAATCAAGAGCAAACAATCCATGGCTTAGCACGTGTATATTATTAGAATAATTCTTCAGTAGCAGAGCAACAGAAGAAGACTACAGCTTTTTTGCTTCGGTGGCCTCACTTACCGATATCATGCTTTAGCCCATCACTCTGCTTTGGATGGCCCCACTTTTTTGGCACAATGCAGTTGGGCATGCTGGGAACCTCTTAAACTGGTCCTGCTGAATGGACATTAATAGATTATGAACAAGACAATTTTCTACATAAATTAGCTAAGCTGGACTACTTCTATAATTTTGTCCCAAAGATATCAGTAGAATATCAACTTCAACTGAAGTACATAGTTATGTTTGATCTGTGGCCCGCAGCCAACATACTTTCATTTTTCTTTATCCTAAATCCCTGTTTGCTCATTTGTCTTTGGCTGTTAGCAAACTAGCAGCTGCAGCTTGGCAGGATGTCTAGTTTAACTTCATTTTTGCCAATAGGATTCATAACATTAAGAGAAATGAATCAAATACAATTGAACTCCAAAATTATAACTCCAAAAAAGTTATCTGATTCGGAACTACTATGGCCCTGTCCGCATGACATACTTAACAGAATCTTTTTGAACATGAGACTTTACCTCCTGTAGCCAGTAGAGATATAGATTTACAGCATCATGGAATGGATTTTGATAACTTATCTATTCTAAACACTAGCCCTCTATGATGGCGGGACTTCATATATGTAAGGTTTTGCCTGTTCACTGTTGTTCTTTTACCTATTCACTATTTTAGGGGGTTGGACTTCTTCAGATGCTTTAGTGTCCACTGAACAACAAACATTAGCTTTAAAACAATGAGAACCACTCTAGTCCATATAATAACTTGTGTTCTCATACTCATGTGTTCCTCGATGCTGTCCCCAGTTTGTAACTTCATGTTCCACATTCCACATTACGATAAACACTTGGTCTTTACACAGTGCTCCAGGGAAACAGCAAAAAGTATAAATTGTAATTCAAATTTGGCAGCAGCAAAAAATTATTCCACTGGTTTAAGAATAAGCAGGGGACAATAAATCAATGTATCAGACCTGCTATGCAGGAACTGTAAGTCTAGTCATTCCTGGTAGCTTTTAACATAAATCTGCAGCTGCAAATATTAAAAGCTTAGAGCTGATTTAAATAGGACAGCCACCATGTGGGGATTGCTAAGACACAGTCCTCTCAATTGCAGGTATCCTATTTGGAAAGATGCTAAGCCGGTGGCTTTCAAATGCTCCGAGAGAGTGATTTTCATCTACTTTAATTTGCCACTGTAGACCAGACTATATGTTGTGGTCTGCCAGGTTCAGCTGCTGTGGATATTAAGATTTGTTTAGAGTCAACGGTTTAGTTGAATAGGTGGGTGGCTTCAAGGTACAGATAAACAGATGTTCTGTTTCCTATTGCCTCCCATGAATTCAGCCAAAAATATGAAAGAGGGCTGTTCTCACATTTGTTTGTCCTGGTACATTTGTTTGTCCTCTGTATGATCCAAGATCCTAATAATGCATGGACTCTGCATGGAAAGCTATACTCACAGTGATGCAAGTGAGTACAGCTGTCCTTCAGACCATCATTGAACTCAAGGAAATCAGAGAAAGCAGAGGAGAAAGCTCCACGCACAACCCCCTTTTGCTACAGTCTGAGACATCCCCATGTTCAACTGAATGTTTAAATAGAACATTGGTTTTTAAATTGGCTTGCAGAGCCAGAGCAGTTCTGTTTTCCACCCTGCCTGAAGCAGAATAATAAATTAACAGAGTTGGAAGGGACCGTGGAGGTCTTCTACTCCAACCCCCTGCTCAGGCAGGAGACCCTATACCATTTCAGACAAATGGCTGTTCCAATCTCTTCTTTAAACATTTGAGTGATTGAGTATCCACAACTTTTGAAGGCAAGCCGTTCCATTGGTTAATTATTCTCACTTTCAGGAATTCCTTCTTAGTTCTAGGTTGGTTCTCTTCTTAAATAGATTCCATCCATTGCTTCTTGTTCTGTCTTCAGGTGCTTTGGAGAATTCAGCCAGCACTTCCATCCCTCTCATTCTATACCATTTCATTCCTGTCTTCAAGAACTTGGTCATCCTAAGTCCGTGATGGCGAAACTATGGCATGCATGCTGGAAGTGGCATGCAGAGCCATCTCTCCGGGCACACGGAGCCATCGCCCGTTGCTCTTCCAGGTTCCGGCGTGCCGGCCAGCTTGTTTTCTTGTGCACAGGTGTGCCAGAAACTGGAAGAGAAGCCACCCGTTGCGCATGCGTGCTCCAGGAAGATGGTCTTCCTGTTTCCAGCGCGCGCATGTGCGTCGGCCACTTGGTCTCCTGGTTTCTGGCGCGAAGACTAGCAATGGCAATGGCCGGCCAGCGCGCTGTCTCTGGCATTCCCCCTGCGCAGAAGAGCAGCAGCAGTGGCAGCTGCAGGGGGAAGGGCAAGAGCGACCAGCCAGCTCGGGCACACGGGGCAGCAGGGCAGTATTTGCTGGCTGGGTGGCCAGCTGCCCCACCCGCTGCTCCTTCCCCTAGCCATGTTGGACTTCTATGAGTTCGAGCGGCAGCTAAATGAAAACAAACAGGGTAAGCAAGCATGGTTGGGGGAAAGCAAGTCAGCCAGGTTCAACGCCAGAGGGAGAAAAAGAAGGGTTGGGAATCCTCGTGGCCACCGCCTCTTCGTTACCATCCCTCTCCCTCCGCCTAATTTGGTGCGAGCCTGAAGTGGTTCATGGGGGGGAGGAAGGAAGCGAGGCTACAGAAGAGCAGCAGCAGCTGCAGGGGGAAGGGCAGGAGTGACCGGCCGGCTCCTCCTCCTCTTCCTCCTCCTGCCAGCCTCGTGCTCCGGGCAGCGTCCAGCATGGCAAATTTCAGGGACTTGCCCTGAACATCAAGGGCCGCATTTGCAAACTAGGGTGCGTGATGTGGTACTGTGTGTGTGGTGCGGTGGTGTGTGTTTGTGTGTGTGGCATGGCAGCTCGGAGATTGTGAGCCACCATGCCATTACTCGGGAGGCTGCTTTCTTCACCGGCTCTGCTCGAGAAGGGCGAAGACCGCTGGGTGGCTTTGAGGGCCCCGGCAATGCCCAGCCCCCTGCTGCTGCATGAGATAAAAAGGCAAGTGGGCTGCCTTTCCGGCACTCCCGCCAAGGCCGGTGCTCAGCCAGCTCCTCTTTTTTCCTCTGAGCGCGGGTGAGGCTGCTCATTGGTGCTCGCGTAGCGGGCAGCAGTTTGTGGTGCCGCTGGGCACCGCCGGGGTGAAAGTACACAGCCCCCACTTGGGCACTGCCGGGCTGCGCTTTCAGCCTGCAAGTCGCGGCCAGGAGGTACCGCCGCTGCTGCTGCGTAAGATAAGAGCGGCTGGCGGTGGGGTTGGGAGCAGCTGGCGGTGGGGTTGGGAGCCAAGCCAGGCCAAGCAGGGCAAGCCAGCTTGCGGTCCCCGAGAGGGGTGGGCCACGTGGGCTGGGCTGCGCCCACTCATGCCTAGAGCATAGCATTGGTCCAAGAGCGGCGTGCCAGCAGCAGCAGGCTGGGCAGCTCGCTCCTCTGTGGTCCTGCCGGCTGGCATGGCTGGCTGGCTGGACACTGCCCAGAGCGCAAGGCTGGCAGGAGGAGCCGCCGCTGACTCTGCAAAGGCAGGCCATTCACGCCGGCAAAGGTTGGTCCAAAACGGGGTGCGGGTGTGCATGCGCAGTGGATGTGCACATGCGCAATGTGGGGCACATGCACGTTGTGCATGCACGCATGGGGGGGTGCGTGCATATGTGCAGGGGGGGCGCATTGCATTATGGGTGCTGGCACGCGGGAGTGCTGTCGCGCCGCACGCACATACTTTTGGCACATGGCAACAAAAAGGTTCACCATCATTGTCCTAAGTAATATCTTACTATATGAGAACCACCCATGCATGTCCTTATTGGTTATCCCAAAACTCACAGCAGCTTTCCTTAGAACACCTTTGTAGATTGAAACAACTTTAAATTCAACAGGGTTAAAATTCAGAAATTTAAGTTACTTAAATTATTGCTTTGATATATATTTTTAAAAAAAGAAAACTGTATGCCAAACTAGATTTCCCCAAAATGGCTTATAATATCTCTACAGAATTTTATAACAAATAAAATGTGTTTTGTTTATAATCTTTAATTCTGGATGGGGTTGCACTAGCGCAGATAGATCATGTGTGCAACCTGCGGGTTCTCCTGGTCTCAAGACTCCTGTTCAAAGAGCAGGTGGCAGTCATGTCTAGGAAGGCCCTTGCAAAACTTCATGCTGTGCACCAATTGCGCTCTTGCCTGGGTCATTAGGCAACATAACTCATGTTCTAGTCATCTCTTGGTTAGATTACTACAACATACTCTACATGGGGCTACCCTAGAAGAATATTCAGAAGCTACAACTGGTGCAGAATGCAATGGTGTAGACAGTCCTGGGGCCCCCTACGGTGGCACATATAACACTGCTGTTGTGTGAACGGTGTTGGTTACCAGTTTGCTTCCAGGTCGAATTCAAGATTATTACCTTTAAAGCTCTATATGACATGGATCCAGGGTACTGGAGGGTCATCTCATCCTAATGGGCTAGCTCACCCAACTTGTGTCAGTAGAAGCTTGCTATGGACCCCATCTGCTAATGAATTTTGGAGGGCGGGGTCAAGGAGAAGAGCCTTTTCCACTGTGGCCCCAACCTTGTGGAACACTCTATCAATGGAAGTGAGAACTGCTTTTGGCCATCCAGAAGGGTATTAAAACTTGGTTTTGCTAGTTGGCTTGGGGCCCTGAAAGGGGCCCTCTCTTGGAGATCATTAAGGGTAAAAAAAAAACCTCATCCCTGTACCGTCTGTCTTTTGATTCCTGGTTTTTTTTGGGGGGGGGTTGTGTTTTTTTTGCATAGTTTTAAATTAGACATGACCCACTGAAGCCATCTAGTCCTGCCTCTGACTTGAACTGCATCATTTCTTCTAGAACCAAGCAATGTAAATTCAGATTTCAAAGTAAAAGTTATCACAGCACAGCTTGTGTGCTTCTCTGAGTATAAATTCAAACTACTGGGCAGAGCAATGCAGAATGGCTCATACATCACCAATAAGCTTTTTGTGGGAACTGAGTCAAATCCAGAACGATTCAAGTTACAAAGACACTTGGGAAATCCAGTGGTAAGAATCATTTTTCTTCCCATAAAAACAGTGAGTAACATTACTGTCATACAACAACATTCTTTCTTAAAACACACACAAAAAAATTGTGCTGACTCCCTTTTGATATTTTAGAGAGTTTTCATTTTATTTCTACCCTTAGCCTAATTCTTCCTGAAGTCCTCTTATGCTATCTCACTGTAGTGGGAAGTATTCTTGGGACGGATGAGCAAAGAACACCAGGAGTGAACACCAACCATATATACTCCTTACTACCAAGCAGCAGCAATGTATGAAAAGGCTGGAGACAGATGACCATGTTAGCAACAATAGCAAAGGCATCATTCCACACAGCATGGGAGAAGGCAATAGTAAACCACTCATGAAGACCACATGGATAGACAAGATGAAGTAATTTATGATATGTGCCAGATGATGGGCCCCTCAGGTTGGATAGATTCAACACAGTACTAAGGAGTTGCTGAAGATCTTTTTGAGTACTAATGATATTTACAACATGGCTAGATTAAAGACTTGCAATGTGCAGACTTGTGGTGTGGCTATGCTGGAAAAGAAAATCCAAAGCTGCAAAGACAGAACTAGAATGGGAGCATGAAATATAAACATTATGAACATGAAAGAGCTCAACACAATGAAAGATGGGCTGAATCAACTATGGTACACGTTGACATCTTAGGCATCAGTGAACTGAAATGGACTGGAATGAGACATTTGCAGGATCATCCCGCTTAATATTTAGGACATGAAAAACCAAGAAGGAATGGGATTACTTTCATAATCCAGAGGATTATAACAAAGACAGTACTTGAGTATAACTCACTCAATGACTGAATAAGATTGATTAGATTTCACAGACAACCCTTTAATATGATGATTATGCAGAAGAGAGGATGCTGAATTTCATGGTCAAGTTCAACCTGAAATCAACAGAACATGCCAGCTAAATGTGCAATTTGTGGTTGAAGATTGAAATGTCAGAGTTGGAAAGAGTGAGGAGGAAAATATGTTGGATTGTGTGGCCTAGGAAACAGAAATAAAGCAGGAGAATGGCTTATTAATTATTGCTTTTGAAATAAAAAAATTCAAACATACAAAATTATGCCTAAATACATTGACTCCTAGATGAAGTACACAGAAATCAAACTGATTACATTATTGGCACAAGGAACTGGAAGAGCTCAATTATTACACCAATTGATATGTATACATAATAGGTATGTAGCCAGGGGTTGACCGTAGAAGAGATCACAAATTGCTTATGTGCAAGTTTTAAGTTGAACTGAAGTGCAGTAACAAAGCCAATAACATTTTCCATGATATGATCTTGAGCGTCTACCCGTCATTTTCATTGAGAATATCAGGAATCTCTTTGAAGTCCTGAATTGCATTGATAGGGAACCAAAAGAAGTGTGGAATGAAGTCAGATAATTCAAGGAAGAATTTGAAAAGAGGTGCCAAAAATCAAGAAACAGAAGAAAGTAAACTGGCTATCAGAATGGGTAAGAGGAAATTGCCAAGAAGTGAAGAGAAGCTAAAGCCAAGAAAGACAAAGATCTTACAAAGGAACTTAACAAAGAATTTTAGAGAACTGTTAGAAGAAACAAGGAGCAGAATTACAACAGCATCTGTAAAGACTCTGAAGATGAAAACAGACATTGAAGACCAAGGATATTTTTCCAGAAGATCTTTAAATTCAGAAGGATATTCCAATCTCAAAATTGGTAAGCTAAAAAAAATCCCAAAAGGCAGATAGTAACCAATTCAAAGAATATCAAACAATGAAAGGAGATTCTGAAATTCTGTCCAAAAGAGGTGTCACCATCCAAAATATCTTACAAAATATTTCATATTTACAAAATCCTCTAGTACTGGAACTCTAAGTTAGATCATCATTCAAATCATAATCAACTTCAAAGGCTATAAGATTTGATGGCATATTTACAGAAATATGGCAAGCAGCAGAAGAAGAATCAGCAAAGGTTCTAATCAAACTAGGCAAGCAAATCTAGAAATGGTACAGTGGCTAACTGTTTGGAAGCGATTACATGTAGTCCTCAACTTACGACCACAATTGAGCCCAAAATTTATGTTGTTTAGTGAGAAATTTGCTAAGTGAGTTTGTTCCATTTTACGACTTTTCACGTCACATTTGTTAACTGAATCACTGGTGTTCTTAAATTTGTAACACAGTTGTTAAGTGAATCTGGCTTCCCCACTGACTTTGCTTGTCAGAAGGGCACAAAAGTGGATCACATGACTCTAGGATGCTGCAACCGTCATAAATATGAGTCAGTTGTCAAGCATCCGAATGTAAGTCATGTGACTATAGGGATGTTACAGCGGTCATAAGTGTGAAAAATGGTCATAAGTCACTTTTTCCGACACCGTTGTAACTTTGAACAGTCACTAAATGAACTGTTGTAAGTTGAGGACTACCTGTAGTGTACATACTAATACAAAAGAAAAGAATTTCATATACTAGCAAAATAACAGTTAGGATCATGCAACAAAGATTAGAGCCCTACATGAAAAGAGTGAGTCCAGATATTTCAGCTTCTTTTTTAAAAGATCAAGAAAAAAAAGACATTATTGTTGATGTACACTAAATAAATTAGAAAACTAAAGAATACCAAAAAGAAGTAAATTTGTGCTTCACTGATTATAGAAAGGTCTTTGATAATATCAACCATGATAATATCAACCATGTTGGTTGGTGGTACAAGTGGTACAAAGTCCTTAGGAAAATGGAAGTCCCAGATCATTTCATTGTCCTCATATAAAACCTATACACAATAGTTTGAATGCAATATAAATATGGCAAAACAGACAGGCTTCAGATTGGTAATGGGATTAGACAAAGCTGCATGCTCTTTCCTTTTCAATCTAAATGCTGGACTGAGGAAAACTTGATTACAAGATAACCAGTTTTAAAATTGGAAGAAGACACATCAATAATCTGCATTACACTGATGACAGAACCCTGATAGTGGAAAATGTAAATGATCTGCAAGCTCTAGTAATGAAAATTAATGTGGAAAAAATTGGATGATTAAAATAAAGAAGACCAAATCAATTACAAGTACAACAACTAACCTTAGAATTGACAGTGAAGATACTGAATATTGGAAACAGTCTACCTTTTAAGATTGTTGTTCCTGTAACAGTAAAGGAACAACAGTCGAGAAATACACCACACACTAGCACTTGGTAGAATTGTAATTAATGCCTCGGAAAAGGTTTTCAGATACCATTGACATAGCTATTGTTAGGTAGCTCAGAACAGTGCAGGCAATGGTTTCCCTGTGATACTTTATGGAAGCAAAAGTTGGACTTTGAAGAAGCAGGATAAGAAAATGTATTGATGCTTTTGGGCTGTGTTATTGTAGAAGAGTCCTGAGAATCTTTGATAGCCAAGAAAACATACAAATGGATCATCACCAAATAAATCAACCCAGAGTTCTAACTTCAGGGACAAATGACCATCTTCAAATCATCATTACTCTGCTAAACAAATAATTCCCTCACCACTGTCAAACTATTCACCAAGGCTGCATTACTATTACTATTAGACTTCTCATCGTTCCTATCACCCATCTCCTCCCACTTATGACTGTATGACTGTAACTTGTTGCTTGTATCCTTGCGATTTATATTAATATTGATTGTTTCCTGATTGCTTATTTGTACCCTATGACAATCATTAAGTGTTGTACCTCATGATTCTTGACAAACGTATCCTTTCTTTTCTGTACACTGAGAGCATATGCACCAAAGACAAATTCCTTGTGTGTCCAATCACACTTGGCCAATAAAGAATTCTATTCTATTCTATTACACTAAGACATGGCTTTTTAAAGAAATCTCTAAAGCTGGAAAAAGTGGAAGGAAGGAGAAGAGGATGACCAATAATATGGTAAATGGACTCTATAACAGCAGGGATAAGTGCATTGTTGGAAGACGTGAAGGGTCAGGTTTGGGATAGATCATGGGGAAGGTCTATCTTTGTAGTTGCTAGGAGTCCACACTGATTTAATAGTACATAATCATAGCAATCCTATCTTAATCATTTGTTACATGGTCTTTGTCACATAAGCATATGTAATGCATTCCTGTACATGTTTTCCTATGTAAAACCTGCAGACATTTTTTTATCATAATACCTGATAAAACCTGTATAAATTTTTATACCAGAGCTAGGCACTTGTATGTTTCTGTGCAATTTAGCAATCACCTCCCCCCACCAAGCTGATGCCTTCCCAATGCACAGAGTTTCTACTCTCCAAATCCCCAGCCATGAGGCAGAAGCAAAATACACACACACACACACACAGAGAGAGAGAGAGAGAGAGAGAGAGAGAGAGAGAGAGAGAGAAAATAGAAATCCTACAACTATGTTTCTATGCCCATCTATGAGATGTTAAACAAAATGCAGAACTGTTTTTTCACCTGGTTATTGACAGATTTGCTCTCTTCTGGCCTTTTCTCTGGATAAATATCTGGCACTTTCATCACCATGCTAGGGCCTGTCCTCAACTCTCCTCTCTCCCTAGAGGGCTCTCAGCTGCCACACCCTCAGCTCCTCTAGCTCTTCGCTTTCACATCAAAGCCTCAGTGTTGCCCATAGCAACCTAGTAAGCCTCAAGTCCTCCTTTTCTATTTGGGCTCCAAGTGTAAAATTAGTTCACTGAATCACTTATAGCCACGCTCAAAGGTGAATCAATGAACTGTGTAATGCCAAACAAAACATCAATACTATTTGTAATGGCAGGCACTTAAAGCTGAAAACTAGCATTTTCTGTCCTTTTTATGTAACAAACAAGGATTTCCACAATAAATTTCCACTAGAGAGTCAGTCTGGTCTAGTGGTTAAGGCATCAGACATGATCTCCTAGAAGCCAGGAGACAGTGACTTCTAGTCCCATCTTAGGCATGAAAGCTGGCGAGGTGACTACGAGCCAGTCGTTCTCTTTCAGCACAACTTACCTCACAGAAAATAGGAGGAAGATGTATTAGACATGTCTACTGTCTTGAATTATTTATTTTAAAAAAATTAAGATAGGATAAAAATATATATAAATATTACCTATTTTATGGTAATTGGAAGCAGAAACCCTTCTTTTCTTCTTGCAGATTCTTTCCCTTATTAAGAATTGGACATAAGGTTAAAAAGAATCATTGTGAGCTCAAAGCTCCTTCCCAGAACAGGATCTGAGGTAAGATGTCCTTAGGGTAAAGAGGAGCCCCAGAGGGACTGTGCAGTGAAGGGGAAAAGGTGATTCAAACTGTACATGGCTGCACTCATAACACTGTCACTACATCCACAAATCAAACATGTGAACCCAGGAAAAGATGCAATTTATTTAAACAATTGTCAACACCTGACTAGGTGGCTCAGTGGCTAAGACACTGAGCTTGTCGATCAGAAAGGTCAGCAGTTCGGTGGTTTGAATCCCTAGTATAGGTCTCCTGCGTGAGCAGGGGGTTGGACTAGATGACCTCCAAGGTCCCTTCCAACTCTGTTACTGTTAAGGTGCTATATGAGCAGTTGTTCACACTCCTTCAAGCTGCTGCACCCCCTCCCCCCAATAGCCAACCCATATTTTGATATATAAACAAGCGAATCATGGGAAATGCTATCAAATGCTTTGCTATAATCGTAACATATTGTGTCTATGTTTATTTATTTATTTTACAATATTTATAACCTCTCTGGGCAGCTACAACGAAGTACACATATGCTTTTGCATGGTTTGATTTAATTTTGACAAAGGCATGTTTGTTCAGTATTATTGCTTGGAAAGATTCAGGGAAGAGAAGAGGACCATAATGAATAAGGTACTGACTAAGGAAATGCCTCAAACATCTTTGGAGTCCAACCTGCCTCAGTGGCATCTAACTCAACTCACTGCAAGACAACTCAACCATCTGCTCTAAATGCCTTTCCTGTGCTAATTTCAAGCTAGCTAATATATAGGGTTTTTTTTTTAAAATCTACCTGTTTGTTTTTTTAAAATATGGGAACATCTGGCAGTCTCCAGTCTCCTGGCACTCCACCCATTCTTCAACATTTCTTCAAGATTACAGACAATGGCTGTCACATAAATGTCCACAAATTCTTTCAGCACTCTGGGAGGTAATTAATTTGAACCTGGAGAGTTGGGATTTATTAAAGTTGACGTTCTCTAGGGATCTCCTTATTTACATTGGACTGCAAAACTCGACTCCATTTCATGGTTGGAAAGAGAAGCATAGAGCACAATACAGCTCCATCCTTTCACTCACCTTCATAAGATAGACCGTGTCTAACGTTTAACATCAGTTTTATATTAATGCAACATAGCAATAGCAATAGCACTTAGACTTATATACCGCTTTACGGTGCTTTTACAGCCCTCTCTAAGCGGTTCACAGAGTCAGCATATTTCCCCCAACAATCTGGGTCCTCATTTTACCCACCTCGGAAGGATGGAAGGCTGAGTCAACCTTGAGCCTGGTGAGATTTGAACCGCCGAACTGCAGCTAGCAGTCAGCTGAAGTAGCCTGCAGTGCTGCACTCTAACCACTGCGCCACCTCGGCTCTTTTATAGCCCAAATAGCTCAGTTTATTGAACAAAACTTGTGTAACAGAATGGAAAAAAAAATCAGATCTCACAAAGTTAATAATCAACCAACACAGAAATAAATACCAAGAAACATGACTGTAACAACAACCGAATAAACTGTGCATGCTTTCAATGCGATATACCATTGGAAGAAAAGCTTAGGAAACTTGCAGTTACTTCCATCTTTAAAGCATTAATTGCTGTTTAATATGACTGACATTAATCTCTTCCCTCCCTCTGCCCCAAAAGAACTATATGGCTTATCAATTTTGCAAAAGACCAAGTCCTTCAACAGATTAAGACATTAAGGATTTCTGTTGCACCAGTCGTTCAGCACACTTGACTTAGAATGAGAGAAAGAAGCCACCTTTAATCAAGGTGATTTATCACAGATCATTTAATCAGATGATTAGCTGCCCAGTCAACCTAAAGAATGGGAGGGGAGCGGACTGGCCAGTACATCTATCATAAAAGTACTCATGTGTTCATACAACAATCCCCAGGAATGGAAGCTTCAGTTCTACAGACTTATTTACACGCTGAGTTCTCAATGAGAACCTTTTCCTGAGAGATGCCAACAATTCTTCATCACTTGTACTACTGATCACTGTTTGCCCCTGCTTCAGAAGCCTAAACCACACCCATACATGTGAGAGGGCAACAATGGCAGCTCCTCCTCCTTGTCTTTGCCTGCTTGAAGAGAGCAGAACTAGAAATAGGAATAATCTCAGGAAGTTCTCTGCTTGTGCCAGTCCTAGTAGTAAGCATCAGCAGGTGCTTAATGATGGTGAGCCTTGATATTAGCCTTAGACTAAGCTCTAAGCAGTTGCAAGACTACAGAAGACACTAGGTAGTAAGGAGTACAGTAATTCACAAAGCACAGCATTTGCTTTTCCTTATTTAGCTTGTAATGCAGACTTTCTTCTTTCTAATAAACTCCAAGACTGTATAGACTATTCTAAGTGGAGAGATGAGTCTGCCTGCAAGCTGTATTCTCAGGCAACAACTAACACTGAACAGTACAGAGTAAACATCCTTGCACTGTAATTTTCATAATTCACCTCCAAAATAACAAATACACTGTTGGAGCTGTTTATATATATATAACATAGTGGTGAGCACTGAAAAAGCTTTTTTGCCTTGGGAAAGGGCACAAGCAAAAGGCATCACTTTTCAGCCAAACATTTTCATTACTACATTTATTAGATTCACTGAAGTGTTCCATTTGTACCAGCTCAACACTGCAGAGACAGGACACTGGGTAATTTAATTTGAAGAATAATTCAGAACAATCTTTTGAAGGATATGGGAAATCACCACTTCAGCTCTTATCTTGTGTTTGTTTCTACTACAAGATGTAATAGAAAGTGGATGCCCAATTTATTTATGCTACTAGTCTCGGAATAGTAACTTTAAAAGGGAGTATTTCAACATCAACTTTACAGCAAGACATCTAAATTCCAAATGTGTGTTAAATCATACATCTCACTAGAGATAAATGTATGATCTTCCCCTTCAGAAAAGTATGCAAAACACATGACACATATATTGTACATTTTTTTTGCCATATGTCATAATATACCAGGGTTATCTCAATGTTTTTTTCTCATTTTTTAAAAATAAACATACGCTAACATCATTCTTCACTGAATCGGGTCGACTGACTGGTTCTCTAAACAGAAGCATGCTTTTTGAAAAAGGAATGATATCGGGTCATTCGGTTTGCAAATTCCAGCTGCAACTTATTGTTCAGCCAAAGCCACAGACATTCAACGGGACTCAGCACTGCTATTTTAGGTATGCCTTTACAAGAGCTTTGAGAGAAGAGAGATGAACTTGCCTGCCATCCAAAATCCTTCATCCATCAAAAGAGCACCTGGATTCCCTTCTTAAGTCTGTTCTGGATGTTGTTTGGAGACCAATTATAAATGAAATCCCCACATGGTATAGGCAGAGTGACTTATGTGCCAGACTCTACAGTGGGCATGTTGGAAGTATACCTTCAAACCAATGTTCCACCAGGTTGCAGCAGCAGATGTGGAAAGCAATGTTTTCCTCTCACAGCACACATGCAGCCATCACTTAAGTAGCAGCCATTCCATTAGCCCCGTGATGGCGAACCTATGGCACGCGTGCCAGAGGAGGCACGCAGAGCCCTCTCTGCTGGCACATGTGCCATCACCCCAGGTCAGATCTCCGTGGCGTTTCTTTCATGAGCTTCTGTTTCCCTGCAAACGATGAAACAGAAGCTCACGAAAGAAAAAGATCTTACCTCTTGCCGCACTGCCAGTGTTGGGATGCCCCACCTCCCGCCGGCCAGTTGGTCTTTGGGTCTCTGCTGTGCATGCGCACATGTCCGCACACGTGCATGCTGTTCACGCATGTGCATGCGCATGTCCGTGCATGCACGCTCATGTCCACACATGCGCACATTTGCTCATGAGCACATTTGTGCATGTCCACACATGCGCGCGTTCGTGCAGGTCCACGCATGCATGCATGCATGTGCACGTTCGCATACGCGCACGGACCTATCAGTTTGGGCATGCGCACGCGCACAGTTTGGGCACTCAGTGTCTAAAAGGTTTGCCATCACTGCATTAGCCTATGGCAGATTGAGACTATCAATTCAGTTTACAGGCCATCAACAGTGTTTGGTCTTTCTATATCTAGATCAGTGGTTCTCAACCTTCCTAATGCCGTGACCCCCGCCGCCGCGACCCCTGTCCCGCCCCCTCCCCGCGCGCGATGAGGTGACAAAGGGGGCGTGGCGGGCTAGCGCGCGCTTAGGTGACCCCTGTGAAAGGGTCGTTCGACCCCCAAAGGGGTCGCGACCCACAGATTGAGAACCGCTGATCTAGATAATAAACCTGAAACTCAGGGATTGCCAGGTTACGGATATTTTGTAAGCCACTCTTATTGCCAAAAGAAGAGATAACATTTTTTTATTTAGTTTATGTTAACAGATTTGATCATATTCCGATTTTGCTCAAAGTGCAAGTTGTAGAACTGACACTTGATCTTAAGAACTTTTCAGAATGTTCACCGGAGTTCCAGAAATCTGATTTTTACCCATGTGGGAAACATTCATTTCTGAAACAAATTATACAGTGAAAAGGGAATTACTTGAGAATATACTTTTTATACCTACGTAAATAGGAATACTTTTCAGTACTTTGTGTTACCCAGATCAATTCAGATCTTTTACTAACAAGGTACTTTCCTGCTACAGACACAGATTCAAGCCAAAGAAATGTAGCTCAGTTTTGTAAATAAGTTGCAAATCTACTGCTAACTCTTAAAATAATGTGCAGTGTAAGCATATTTTTTGCTTTTAACTTGATATATGTAGTTTATTAGAATAAATAAAATATGTTTCAACTATGGCTTTTTTGTAGTGTTTTTTGCATCATAGATTAGCTAGCTTCACACATTGCAGTAAGACATAATTTAGTTTAGTTTGTTTTGGTGTAGCACATTATGTGAACTCATCCATGGTAGATTGTAAAGCATGAGTGAGTGATACAATCACAGCCTGCTGTGCTTTTTTTCAATTAACTATGGTCATGCAAACTATGTCTTATCACAGTGTGCAAAACCTTTAATTAAGAAGCGAAGATGAAATAGAAAATCAAGACCAGAAGACAGAAACTAAGTATTAAAAAGTAGCAAGTAGAGAAATAAACCTTGGCAATTCCCACTTAGAAATCTACAGTACTCTTTTCCACATTTACGGTATATATAATTAATTATAAATTTATATATATAGTCCCACATCATATATTAAAAGGGGGGATTAATCTCTGTGCATGATTGGGGGGAAAAAACTATTGCCCTAAACAGAAATTACCATTAAACTATTGTATTCTAGGTAATTACTATGTTTAAAGTTCCTGGTTTTCTACCATGATCAAAATCTATTCGTACTTATTTTAATTAATAGCTCTTCTACATTTTATAATACTCTTTCCAACACAAAACATGGAACTGGAAAAATTCGCCATTAAGAGGTGCAGTAGTTAAGTCATCATGTGACTTCAACCAAATTTACAAACCTTTTGTTGAGGTCATTAGACAAATCAGGGTCATTATGCGAGACATTGCATGATTGTGACATGTGACTTTACCTGCCAGCTTCCCCATTGACTTTGATTGTCAGAATCTTGCCAGGAAGGTCACAAATTACAATCACGTGACACAGGGATGCTACAAGTGTTGTAAATGTGACCCAATTACTAAGTGCCCAGATTACAATCATGTGTCATGGGGATGCTGCAACAGTCATAAGTGTGAGGATTGGTCATAAATTGCTTTTGCCGTAACTTTGAGCAGTTGCTAAACAAATGGTCATAAGTCAAGGACTACTTGTATCATTGGTTGATTGTTAACAGATTACATTTGCATACAGTATATGTTCTGGTTTTAAATCCTCTGTCAATTGATGTATGGAATATAAAGAAGACAAGTACTGTATTTTCAAAACAATAAAAGTATGCAGTACCCATCTTTCATGGCAAACCCAAAAACTCTTAAAATGCCACACTGTACTTTAACAATATATCCTTGGCAGAAAGTTCAAGCACATTTTAAGGAGGAGCGTCTGCATTCAAACACAAAAGTTATTTGTTCTCTAATTTTATCCCATAAAATTAAAGTCAGAATCTTCATCATTCTTTTCATGTTGTTTTCTGAAAAGCAAAACAGAGATGAAAGAGAGAGACTCCATGAGTTTGGAAGAAATCCATTTCATCATACTTGCATTTCAGTAGAAGCCTCAAACAGCTGGTTCCAAAAGACTTTTTATAAAAGGAAATTGCTACTCAAAGCAAAGATGAAGCAAATCTTTTTGGGCGATCAAAGATTATATCTTTGGGATTTGGTATTGGCTTTCCATGCGCAAAACCAAAAACAAAGCTTGAATCAAAGCAGCTTGAAGTCAAACAATCAACTTTTACTGTGAAACTAGACAATATAAAGGAAAATTAAATCTATATTTAAAATAGGGAAATATATATATATATATATATAGAGAGAGATATATATAAATATACTGGAATATATTCTGAGTGATGTGCATCTTTGAAAATATAAAAAAAAATAAAATATATATTAAAAATAGGGAAATATATATATATATATATAGAGAGAGAGAGAGAGAGAGAGAGAGAGAGAGAGAGAGAGAGAGAGAGAGAGAGAGAGAGAGATAAAATTTTGAGTTATTACTGTACCATTAATGGGAGCCTGAATCGCAGTATTACTATTAGAGAGATTATGATATATCCAGTTCCTTAGGATCAAAAAGTCAAATACAAATGTGTTTCTAAAATGAGATATCAAGATGCCATGATAGAGGTTAGTCAGTTTCCCTTCCCTGATGGAAAAAAACTAGTACTCAATTGAGCGGAGTCTCTTGTAAAAATCTCGAACATATTTTCAAATAGGACTACTAATGGGAACAGGAGTTAAGGTAAGCCATTCAGTGCTGGCTCAAAACATATATTCCCATCCCAAATAAGTACAGGTAGTCCTCAAGACTACTTGATTTTCTAAAAATAGGTAGCTGGTATCTTGTAAGTCAAACCACAACTTCCAGAAATGTCTTTATTTCCAAGAATATCTCCAGGTTCTGTTGTGGCTTGCCCAAGTCCCGCGCAGCTGCTCATGGATCCGGAAGACGAAGAACCGACCATGGGGTGGCAATATCATCCTGTGGCTCTGGCACCTGAGTCAGAGACCGAGGAGGACGCCGTGCCAGAGGACGATAACCA
>QLTV01001495.1:3303371-3315045 GCA_003457575.1 Thermophis baileyi
GAATGTTTTAAAAAAGTTAAGCAATATTCATATTTTCCCAAAATTTAAAAAACAGAAGAAAGCAACTACAAAAAAGGAAGGAAGGAAGGAGGGAGGGAGGGAGGGAGGGAGGGAGTTGATTGTGAGGCAGATAAGGGCTGCTCTCTAAAAGATTTCCTCAGTAATTACAATTTAAGCAACTGAAAGCTTGGACATAACCTTTTCCTTTCTCTGCCTGCTATATAGGGAATTGATTCGTGCTATCAGAAGTATTAAAGTAGGCTTGAAAACCCCAATATCTTTGGTAGTAATAAAGTTGCAATGTCCTTTCACAAATTGCTGTTTTAAGAGAGCTGTTCTATGTGGCATTTCCTCAAAGCACAATAACTTCTGGATAAGCCACCTTGATGAAGCACTGCTATCAACCCTATCCCCTGAAATCCCTCAGAGGAACTTTCATTTAGCTTCCTTTGTATTACTGTTTTGATTCTAAGTCACTTGTTTTTCTCACCCCTTCCTTGCAATATAGTTTATTCTTTCTTATTACATTTTTATTAACCCACATTTCCTTCAAGAGGCTCATGGTAGCTTATGTAATATCCCTACCATATTTTATCCTCCCAAGAACTCCGTGAGCTAAATTGGGCTGAGAACAGTGATTGGCCAAACCAGCCAGCGAGATTAAAGATGCCACTTTAATCATTAACCCACACGTTGGTGGCACAGAATTCTGAGCAGACTCAACCTGAAAGTTATGTCCGTTGTCTATGTCCATATCCACATATGTGTTCAGAATTGCCAGAAATAAATCTGAGCCTGCCTTCATTTATTTCCAGTATCACAGCTTAATCATAATACTGAAGAAGCACATTCAGATGGAAAGACTTCTGAGCAGGTTTAAAGTGCATTTGCCTCACCAACCAGGACTCCATATAAACTCAACACAATGGGAAGAGATTTCAGAACAACATTTGATAGAATTCACACAGGCTAAATTAAATTGCTGCACAAGGGAAATGGTGTAGACTTGATATTTTTGTTCACTTCTTTACACAGTTCAGAGAATGTGCCTGAGCTACCTCAGCTACATTATTTTAGTATAATACATTAATATATCTAGGTTTGTATTAAAATTCATCCTAGTGACCTTACGTCTTTCACCAGCTCACTAGATTGTTACATCAAACAGATATAGTGTGTGATAGAAAGAGAGATAGCATCATATATACATCATTAGAACTCCTTGGAGAAAGAGTAGGGTCTAACTGTAATAAATTATATATATTATTTCAAAAAGTGTATATGTACATTACTGCACTAAATTTATGGCTAATACATTTACCAGCTAGAGTCATAAAGATCAGAGTGAATCTGAAGTTGTCTGTGACTGCACAATAACTAAATCATAAATTAGCCAACTGCATTTTAAGCCCAGAACCTTGTCCCAAGCTAGAAAATTTTATTGAGTAAATTACAATTTAATTAATAAGAGTGCATAAATGTGTCATACAAACATAGCCATGATGTACTTCAAACCTCAAGAGATAAAGAAAGCCAAGCACCCTCTACAAAACTACATATAAATCCAGATTACCAGAACCCTTTATATTGCTCTGGGCAAAGGGCTGGGCGCCCGCCATTCAGAGCTCTGGGAAGCCCACATTGCCATCCAGCCCCCCCCCCATGGCCCAAGAGGGTCAGTGAGGTTCCTCTGGTGGATCATGCCCCGGCGCTCACCCTGGTCCCGCCTCCTGAAGCAAGCGATGTTGAGATGACCATGCCCACCGTGGCCACTCCCATCCAGTCGGCCGTGACCATGCCCACCCCGGCCCCCCGAGGGCAACCACAATCCTCATGCGGCCCTCAATGAAATCGAGTTTGATACCTCTGCCATACAACACACATAGGACTTGCATGACAAAATCATTTAATTTCTTGCCCCCAAACCAGCACAGAGAGACATGGACGAACCCCTTGATTTTCAAGGAGCCTGGCTATTGAGCATTCCAACAGAGACGTGTTTAGAATAGCAGATTTTTTTCCCCTTATGGCATCAGTGTATACCGCCAGTGCAATACATACTGCCTTCTCCCTGCCCTAAAGAACATGAGAAACAAACAGAGGAACTCCTCTTTACCCTCTACCAGCAGGGAATGTTAGAAAAGGAAAGAAAGTGTACAAATCTATGTTATTTGAGGAAAGAGAAGGTTCAGATCTTGCTTGGCAGTAAGCAGGGGTGGGTTCTGACTTACCTCGCTGCCGGTTCGCTTCCTCATGCGCTGCGTGGGTGCGCGTGCCTTGCGCGCCGCGTGGGCGGGCGCACTTGCGCAGTGCTAAAAACCAAGCTTCTGCATGTGCGCAGAAGCAAAAACAAGATGGCGCCGCCTACGGCGCTGCCGAGAGCGCCGGTTCGGGGGCGTGTCCAGCCAGACATCGCTGCCGGTTCGGCAAGCGGGGGGAAATTCCCGCCACCGGTTCTATAGAGCCGGTCCGAACCGGCAGGAACCCACCTCTGGCAGTAACCTTAAGGTTTCTTCCTCTGCTGATGATATGTTGGCATTTCCTATTAGAAAGCATGAAGTTAGGCTAACTGCAGTTTTGACTCTGGCACACACACACACACACACACACACACACACATCATCATCATCATCTCTCACCTCTATTTCTAATTGTTTTAAGGTTTGCAAAGGCTGCTGTGAGGAATGGGAAAAAGAGGAAGGAAAGAAATTTCCATTGAACCTCCAGCCTGCAGTTGCTACCCAGTTATCTTGAACTTCATAAGGAAGTGGCCTAAATTATGATTTATTTGCTTGCTTGCTTGCTTGCTTGCTTGCTTGCTTGTCTTTTATTCAGGTGTTCAAGGCACAGTACAAAGCACTCCTCCTCTTTTTTTTTTTTTTTTTTTTTCTTTTTTTTTTTTTTTTTTTTTCCTAAATTACCCTATGAAGTACAGTAGATTGATCCAAGAGAGTAAGTAGACAAAAGACACTCTGGTGCTCTTCTGTGGCTGCTCTCAGTCTAATGCCTTCATCCCTACTGTATACCACAGTGGGTCTTTCTCTTCATCATAGACTGGCAGCCTTCAGACTTCCTGGCAGGGAATTCTCAAGGCTGTCATCGGGAGGGAGGGGGAGGGGGAGAGAGAGAGAGAGAGAGAGAGAGAGAGAGAGAGAGAGAGAACAAAACAGCATCATTTATTAGCTTCCCTTATTCAAGATGATCTTTAATATTAAATTGCTTTTCAGCTCCACTCTTGCCCTGCCTACTGAATGGAGCAATAATAGAAATCAGGAGTAAACTGTCTGGGGGAGACTGACTTAAACATTGCTACTGCAGCCTTATTTGGTAAGAAAGTTCAGCTGTCTTCTTTTTGTGTTTCACATCATGCCTGCTTCTGCTTGCACAGAATGGGGCAAGCAGCCCAAAACTGAGCACTTTTACACAGAAAACAGTAGGAAAGGAAAGGAAAGAAATGGAAGAGGCAGGGTGGGGGGGAAATACTGTTGCAATGGATCTACTGTATATATATTTGTATGTATGTTTTCCTTTTAAACCCTGCTGTTACCCCAGATGAAAAATTAAAACACAAGTGCAAACAGACTGTCATGATCTCTAAGGAGAAACGTAGCCTAAGGAACACATTAACATTCACAAAAGATCAGAATGACTATCAAAATAAGAACAAACAGAGAAAACACCTCCAAACTTAAGGAGGAAAAACATACCATCTTGAACGTATTGAGATTATGACCAACCAAAATACGCCTTTAAACATCTAAATCTAGGAAGCAAGTGGGCAGACTTGCAAAATCTACTCACCAGAAAAAGTCAGATGAAAAATAGACAAACCCATAAGAAAGAGCACAAAGAATAAAGGCAAATAATATTTTAAAAAAAATTCAATTCCCAATTGAAAGTCTATCACTCTCTCAAAAAAAATCATGATTTTTAAATTTTTAGTTGTCTCCTAAATGACAGAAAGAGAAACTTGTTCATCTCTAATCAAACGTCCACCACTGAACTGTAGAACAACCAAATCTTCCTCGGTCTTAGTTTGTTATTTTAAAAAAATAACTTAAAATCGATTATTTTAAATTTCTTTCATCCCATCATTGATGAACTAGGTTTACATATTGCATTAAAACCATTGTTTATGTAACCATCGTTTGTTGAATAAATCTCAGTTGTATAGCTTTAAATTCAATGCTAAACCATAAACCATGATTTACAAACCAAAAGCTGGCTTACAAACATCTTAAGTCAGGGGTGTGAAACTGGCGGCCCGTGGGCCGGACGCATCACGCTCAGGCCACGCCCACCACAGCTCCGCGAATGGGAAAAAAATAGCAAAACATCACATAACGGCAACGTGATGCCGCGAGTTTGACATCCGTGCCTTTAGTGATACCAAATAAGCTGCATTATGGCTTAGCAAGAAGTAGGAATCCAGTCATAAAGATACTGAAAGATTCCAAAGGCCAGGCACATCACAAAAGGACAAAGTACTCTCTCCTAAAATGTCTTTTGTGCCATACCCGGTTTTAAGTGGCATTACAGGTAGTCCTCGACTTACAACAGTTCATTTAGTGACTGTTCAAAGTTACGTCATCACTGAAAAAAGTGACTTATGACCATTTTTCACACTTTTCACCATTGCAGCATCCCCATGGTCATGTGATTTACATTCGGATGCTTGGCAACTGTCTCACGTTTATGACGACTGCAGTGATCGCCTTTTGTGACGTTCCGACAAACAAAGTCAATGGGAAACTCAGATTCACTTAACAACCATGTTAATAATTTAACAACTGCAGTGATTCACTTAACAAATGTGGCAAGTAAAGTCGTAAAATGGGGCAAATTTCTCACTTAACAAATTCCTCACTTAGCAACATAAATTTTGGGCTCAATTGTGGTCATTAAGTTGAGGACTACCTGTACTTCACAACAGTTCCATTCTTCTCTGAATGGGCAGGGCCAATTCATATTTATGATGGGCGAGCAGTCAAATCTATAATCCTTTTAGAAGAGGACTCACTTGGCTCATCCTTCCCCCATGTTATTTAACACCGATATGAAGCTATGGGGAAAAAGTATAATCCGTTAATTTGAGGTGAGGTTTCATCAATAGCCTGATGATGCCCATTATGCATTTTTCATCCAGAGATACATATTTTCATTTGTACAATATATGAATCCAAGATACCTGGCAAGGCTTGCTTATAATTTATGGCAACATAGGCCCCTTCCTCTTTCTTTCTAACTATGGTACAAATATCGCCCGACGAAATCTTTACTCTGTCGCATCCTCATCTCATTTTCAGCCCGTGCATGAGATAGCCTTAAGTCATCCTCAGCTCTAATGGAGCAAAAGTGGTGGTTTCCCTTTAAGCCAAGAGCAATCAATGGTAGTTTCAAAGTATTTCACATCAAGGTGTGACAAATTTGTCACTGATGTTGAGTAGCCATTCTGCAGGACTGTGCAGGTGGTCTGGTTTGAAAGCACATTCTTCTGAGAGCAAAAAAGAAATGACTGTGGACATCTAGCTGTGTTTCAAAGCCATATGTTTGTGTTGATCCCCATATGTTTTGTACGTTCATGGGATTTGTGCATGCTGGTGTAATTTAGCTCTCTTCCTGAACTATCCCTTTCTTTTCTTTTCTCTTCCTTATCCCACTTAGCCTTGGCTTGTCAAAAGCAAGGATGCCTGGCACCAAAGATATCAGAGTTCAGATGTCAAAGCCCACCTGCTCTTGCTGCACTTCTGTCATTGGCAGATAATCTCCCACTCTTTGATGGCATTCATAAAGGGAAAGAGCAATAAAGCCAGAAGGTTTAACCAATTACTTTGCTTAACACACTTTGCGTATATGAAATCAGGATGCCCCCATTTGGCAACAAGTCACTAAAAAAAATGCAAGACAGGAATCAGCAATGGAAACAGGAAATTTTATCCCAGGATAGTTTTCTGCTGACTCAAAGGCGGATGAACGGCAATTTAATTGAGTAGTGAGCAAAACCCCTCTGTTTTGTTGCAGTATATGTAAATTTCCATGGCTTCAGTTCAGTTCATCTGATGATAAAATGTACTAAATAATTTATCTGGGCCTGTCCCCGTTACAGGTAGTCCTCGACTTACAACCATTTGTTTAGTGACCGTTTGAAGTCACAACAGCACTGAAAAATTGACTATGGCTTACGATCGTTGCAACATCCCCATGGTCACATGATCAAATTTTGTGTGCTTGGCAAATGACATGTATTTAGGAGAGCTGCACTGTCCCAGGATCATGTGGATCACCATTTCTAATCTTCCCAGCCGGCTTCTGACAAATAAAATCAATGGAGGAAGCCAGATTCGACCGCATGATTTACTTAACAACTGTGATGATTGCTTAACATCTGTGGCAAAAAAAAAAAGGTTGCAAAATGGGCAAAACTCATTTAACAACTGCCTTGCTTAAAAAATGGAAATTTTAGCTCAATTGTGGTTATAAGTCAAGGACTACCTGTATACATGAAACCACATTACAATGAAACTGAGCTCACCTCCTTCCCTAGGCTCAGCCTTTTTTCCTATCAAAACACATAGAAACTTAGTAAACATCAATGTTCTGCCACTATTAAACTTTGACCAGGGTTGTACCAACAAAGTAGTCCTAACAAATCAAATATCAAAGAATTGGGAGGGAGGGGTGTCTTGTATCCCTTTTCCTTTTCCTCAATAAACTTAGACTTGTTCTAACAAAGGGGTGTCAAACTCAAGGCCCGTGGGCCGAATTCGGCCCATGTGGTGCTTAGATCTGGCTCGTGGGGCTGCCCTAGAAACAGTGAAGGACTGGCCCATGGTGCCTCTGCCAGCGAAAACGTGTGGTCCTCACAAGCTCCGCTTTTGGCTGGGACGGCCTCCTGCAACCCTCTGTCAGTGAAAATGGAGCTCCCAGCTCGGTAGCCTGTTTTCGCTGGCAGAGCGCTCGGGCCACCACAGGCACCCCAGGGGTGGGTTCTGGCTTACCTTGCTGCCGGTTCGCTTTCTCATGCGCCGTGCGGGTACACGCGCGCACGCGCAGTGCTAAAAAACAGCTTCTGCGTGTATGCAGAAGCAAAAAAACAAGATGGCACCGCCGAGAGAGCCGGTTCGTGGGCGTGTCCAGCCGGCCATCGCTGCCGGTTTGGCGAGCAGGAGGAAATTCCCGCTATCGGTTCTAAAGAACCGGTCCGAACCGGCAGGAACCCACCTCTGAGGCAACCCCCCCCCCGACACAAGTGACATCAAGCTGACCACGCCCACTCCAGCCCCCTGAGGTCAAACACAACCCTGATGCGACCCTCAATGAAATTGAGTTTGACATCCCTGTTCTAACCTCTACAATGCAACAATCAGACCCTATAGATGTCATTTCACTGCTGAGACATAATTAGCCCTGAACTTTGCACTTTGGACAAAAGCAGAAATAAAAGGTCACCTTATCTAACACATACATATGCACAAGCACCTTCCACAAGCACCTTCCATTACAAGGCTGCAGCCTTGTAATCCAAGACCCCATGTTTCCCCTCTTACTATAAATTTTCTAGGTACTGAGATGAGAACAGCTCTGGCTAATAAACAGACCTGTACACTATGCCGGAAATGCTTTTAAGTGGTTCAATTTGGAGCCAGACCACATTTTAGATTGCAAAAGGCCCTGCCACTGCTATAGGGAACACTTCCTTAGCACAGTGGAATCATTCGGTATAATTAAGCAAGCTTTAATTCAATTATAAAAACTGCAATACAAATAAGATCATGTTTAGATGTCATCATCTAATGTTTCCTCATCTCCTGGGCAAAAAAAAGTTGTCTAAGTTTAGCTGGCAGGAAAGATGACCACAGGTAGGACTCTGCAATGATTATGTCTCTTTTTCCATTATAAGACTGCTTCACCCAGTTATATTTTTAGAACATCTATTCCTGTTGAATGACGTCCAGATATTTTGGGATTTGAATTTTTGCCTCATACAAAAAGGGAGCGGGAGCAGAGTTTTGAAAATTGGATTCACTCACTTCTTCCAAATTGGCTGTGTGACTCATCCTGCTGAAATGCCAAAAAGAATCCACAGGCAGAAACTGCTCAAAATTTGGTATCCCCGTTGTAACACTGTCAAAATGTCTCTTATTTTTCTGAAATCCTGAATTGGTTTAGCGCTTGGCTTGAGTCCCAATCAAATGTCAAAAAGTCAATCTGTATTTGGTTCAGTACATGACAGCACTGATCAATTATAGACTTCACAAAGATTTTCCAGAAGATATTGTGTACACGGCTGACATCTACATTGGTTCTGCATGTTGAAATCTAATGACCTGCTCTGAAGGAAATGGATCTAGAATTTGGTTAGAAAACACACTTAGCTGGTAGAAAGCAGGTCCTTTAACAATCTCCCTTGAAATAAGGAAATATATTAACTGTAAAAACACTGCCACAAAAATCAGGAACTATTAAGCATTACATGTTCCCAGAAACATTATACTGTACCTATATAGCTATACAGTATGTCCCCCTGTTAAAAATGGCATGTAACTATATGTAACCCTTCCACTGTAGGATAGCACTAGCCAGGTGCAAGGGCCTGACCTCTGAGTTTACAACAGACTATTGTTGTATTCATGGCAACAAACATGCATATGTATAATTTAAACAACTATTGATTTCTCCGACCCATGCATGAATAATGTATACTGACATAATCATTTCCCTTAAATCTTTTTCCTTCTTTGGGTAAGTAGAGGACAAAATTTTAACCAGCATATGGAAGGGCAAAAACCATTTGGTGCTATGTACGAAGAGCAAATAATATAATGCAGCTGATGACCCAGAAAACCATGCTGCAGTTCCTATGTCTGTCTGCTATATGTCCATGTCAAGAGAGCTAAAGGTTGCATTCTCAAGATACGCATGGCTTGCCCATCCTGTCTCCTAGTTAACTGGTATTACTTTGTGTACTAGCAGTACATTACACAGAACAATTGGGTCTGTTACTACAAAGCATGCCAGGAGCTTATCATTTCCTTCCCAACTTCCTTTTTCTTTTTCTTCTCCAGAGGAGAGATAATAGAAACCCTTGGTGGCATGTCTAGGCTCACTTTCCCTCATTTGCATGAGACCTTTTTAACATATTTTGTCAGGGCACATCTAGATAGCCAGTTAATCCAGTTGTGAAGCAGGAAAGCGTATACTAGGTTAAATTTATCTTCTCTTCACAACCAATCTCTACTCTGCCTAAGAAAGGAGGCAGAGAATTGTCATAACCATTTATTGAAGCAAGTTAAAGTGCATTGATTGGTGGACTTTGCTACCAGCAGGAAGAGTATCCACCAATTGTTCCCCCGTCACAGGCTGAGTCTGGGGGAGAAGGCAAGTTTAGACAGATGGCTAGAATGCCAGGTTTAGCCATCTGCCAGAAGCTTTACAGCTGACAAGATCCTTTCGCAAGCGCCAGGAGTAGAGATGAGCTCAAAGACACAAAAAATAAAAGAGAGAAATGCCCTAGCATTTCAACTTTTTCTAACAAACTTGATGCAACTATTTTTCATGTTGCTGGATAAGAGAAGTCCTAGTCTAGTACTTTTTCAAATGACATTTAAGAGTCCTGCTCTTAACAGTTTGTTAACTATTAACACCTCTGGCACAAAGGATGAATGGTCATTCCAGAATCTACATATGTTAGATGGGTAATCATGTTTTGTAAAAAGTGGTTGCAAACAACAAGCACGGTTTTGGATCACACACACTTACAGTAGTATCATCAACTTATAAAATCCTACTCCAAGGTATAAGATGTTTGGATCTAGCCAGGGGCTCCATGGTGATTTTATTTTTTGTGCCTTCAAGTCAGTGTTTACTCCTGGCCTGATTGCAGCCCTCATAATGAGTTATTGGGTCTTCCCTTTCAGATTCATGAGTAACATGTCATCAATAAAAACTACTTTTTGGATACTCGTTTAAATGTAATCCTGGATTAAGGGATCTTGAGTACTAGTAATCCTGGATTAAGAGAGCTTGATAGTGGTTAAAGTACCAGGCTAGAAACCAGGAGGCCCTTGAATTCTAATTTCGTCTTAGGCACAAAACCAGCTGGGTGGTCTTGGGCCAGTCACAGTCTCTGAGTCCTGGTAAACAGTTAGTTAGGCAAACCACTTCTGAAATCTTGCCAAGAAAACTGCAGAGACTTATCCAGGCAGTCAAGAGTCCAAAACTGAATCCCTTAAACTGAGTAAGAACCTTCACATGCAGCACAATGCAATCTGAACTCTCTCCTTTTTGTTAAGCACACAACAGGAAGAGAAAAATTTAAGACACATTCTATGCAATTAACTGTTTATCCTTTCGGCACTATGATGTCTAGAGTTTTTCCTTTCCCTGGCTTGTGGCATTGTGGGCAACAGCGTAATATACGAGTAAAAGCTGACTTCAAGTACAGAAAAGTACATGGACTAATTACCAGAACCTAAACTAAACCATGATTCATGGAGAATTTTAAAACCTTAATCGGCCCTTAACCTATCAAGATAAAATAAAACACTTCAACCGAATATAAATTTTAAAAACACATGCAGTTGCTGGACCTGGGAAATCAAAAAGTTAGTAAGCAATTGCTGTTTTATGTCATCCCCTGTTTGTTGCTATCTCAGGGTAAATGAGATGCACCACTCAAATGGGTAGCAGCCAATCTGGATGGGAATCCAGACAATTCGCAGTGACTGACTCGCCCTGGCCCTCTCACCCCAGCCAACGCACTGTGGGACAACTCTCACCATGGGACAATTCAACGCAAAATAACTCAATGGAGGGACAAGTGAATTGCAGTGGGCCTTGTCTTGTTTTAGGTTTGAAACTTCTCAAGTTAGAAGTCCTCGACGCTGGGTGAGCTTCAATTCTACTTGTCCCTCTTTTGAGTTATCCCTCATTGAACTGTCCTGCGGTTGGCCATGGCAAGAGGGCCGAGGCCAGTTGACCAAGGCGATTTAGCCAGGGCAAGTCGGCCACAGTGAGACAACCAGGGCAAGTCAGCCAAGGTGAGTTGGCCATGGCAAGTTGTCCCATTCCATCTGGATGGCCTCACAGTTGGCCTCACAGGCCTCCTGAGTCAGTTCCAATTGTTTTTAAGACAAGAAAAACAAATTTTGGTGAAAAATCCATAGTGACAGTATTGAGTTTGGTGCCTCATAAGCAAGATTGGAAGAGGAGATATTATCTACTTTCAGCCTGCTGCTGAAAAGTACAATGAAAAAATATATGGCAACCCATTTTGAGGGTTAACTCTAGGACTTACTTAATATCTATGACTTTTCCTTTTTTACCAATGCAAGTAGGAATGGGATCGGAGATCAACTTAACCCAAACAATCACTGAGTTCTTGAGGCTAAATGAATCCTTCCATAATCCTCAGGTTGATTAGGTTATGACATTTGCAGAACACGCTAATTTCATCTCTTAAATGTGTCATAACAACCTTAAAGAACTGATTATGATTTTGTCCTGCTTTCAAATCACATCCCAGAGCCACTTCAGAGATAACTAATTTCTTTCACCTCCAGCCAGCAACTAAAAGCAAACATAGATGCTAATCATGCAATTTGCCATTGTGCAATTAGCCTTTTAAAAGCAAATTTCAGGAGCAGGTGCCTGAATTCAGATTAGGAACATCTAA
>QLTV01001495.1:3321165-3382865 GCA_003457575.1 Thermophis baileyi
AAGGAAAGGAAAGGAAAGGAAAGGAAAGGAAAGGAAAGGAAAGGAAAGGAAAGGAAAGGAAAGGAAAAGGAGGAGGAAAAAAGGAAAGCAAAGAAGGAAAGGAAAGGAAAGGAGAAAGGAAAGGAAAGGAAGAAAGGAAGGAAGAAAGAAAAAGAAAAAGGAAGGAAGGAAGGAAGGAAGGAAGGAGAAAGAAAGAAAGAGGAAGAGAGAGGAAGGAAGGAAGGAAGGAAGGAAGGAAGGAAAGAGAGAAAGAAAGAAAGAAAGACAGAGAGAGAGAGAGAGAGAGAAAGAAAGAAAGAAAGAGAAGGAAGAAAAAAAAAAAAGAAAAAGAAAGAAAGAAAGAAAGAAAGAAAGAATGAATGAATGAAAGAAAGAAAAACTTATGACC
The DNA here is from genome assembly GCA_003457575.1 of Thermophis baileyi. NCBI lineage: Eukaryota > Metazoa > Chordata > Lepidosauria > Squamata > Dipsadidae > Thermophis > Thermophis baileyi. The sequence continues at coordinate 3,321,554 of QLTV01001495.1, forward strand.
ACAATTGAGCCCAAAATTTTGGTTGCTAAGCAAGAGCGTTGTTAACTGAGTTTCACCACATTTTACAAGTTGGCCATGCCCAGCCGGTCACCTGACCTCCAAGCCACGCCCACAAAATAAGCTACGCCCACAGAACCGGTAGTAAAAAAATTTAGAACCCACCCCTGGCAGGTACCACTTTCTTCCAAATAGACAGCTCATAGCTTTTGCAATCAAAGACAGGATGCAGCTTCCTGAATTGAGCTTCTCTGAGAAAGACAACAGATGGTGATAATGGGGAGACCACATGGTCACAAATGGTAGATGACATCACCTGAAGCTGTCCTGCAAATAAGGCAGGATAACTGCTCTATATCTGAAAGCATTAATTGGCCAAAGAACGACATGGGAATGACATGGGAGCAATGATGGAGGCAACATTGCTAAAACGTACCCCAGGCTCATTACCCAAGGACCACGTATATACATAATACAAGACTCCTTACCAAGACTCATAATACAAGACTCCTTACCAAGACTCCTTACCTACGCAGACCAGTTTATCTGCGTGACCGCCTTATGCCACATTCCTCCCATCGACCAGTGAGGTCGCACAGGGTTGGCCTTCTTCAGGTCCCGTCGGCCAGACAGTGCCGGCTGGCGGGACCGCGGGGGAGGGCCTTCTCTGTAGCCGCTCCGACTCTGTGGAACCAACTTCCCCCCGAGATCCGTACTACCCCCACCTTACTGGCCTTCCGTAAAGCCCTTAAGACCTGGCTTTTCCGGCAGGCCTGGGGCCAATAGTTGTTCTGATTGGCCCATGCATGGTTGTGTGAATGTTTTATTTTAAATATAGTTGGGGGTTTTTTTTCCCCTTTCTTTTTTAAATTGTTTTTATATGTTTTATTTTTTATGATGTAAGCCGCCCAGAGTCCTTCGGGAGTTGGGCGGCATATAAATTTTATAAAATAAAATAAATAAATAAAATAAAATCTGTGGCACTGCTCTGAACTCCTTTTTTGCAGGCATTTGAGATTGCACTGCTAAAATTCAGCAGCAAGCTCCAATGTCAATACAACTGATAGAAAGTGATCAGTCAAACAGTGTCTAGGCCTGGCCATCAAAGTGCAAAATTGTTAGGCTTGGCATGCTAATTCAAACTGAATTTATCCAGATGTTCAGATGGACTTTATTAGTATCACAGCCTGCTCCTCTTTTGGGGTTGAAGCAAGTGTTTTAAATTGTCATGAAGGGAATGGGAAATAGTTCCAAACAGACAGCTTATTCACGATGCATTTCTTTAAATGGGAAGCAGTAAGTATAAATCAGATATGAATTAGGTATGGCACAGTTCCTTCCATTTTTTTCCAATTATTTTCCAAACTGCAAGGGCACATTTTTCATCAAGAAGCAATTTAAGGGAAGATTTAAACATTGCATGACCCTTCCATAAAGTTTTGCACAAGGGTTTCTGTCAACTTTTTACCTGTTGGAGCATATACTGTTAAGATTGTGTAATCTTAAACCATTCCTCTTGCTAATAATACCATACCTTCCATTTAAGAAAAAAAAAGGTTATTTTCCACTCTACACTGCTCTAATCTACTTGTATGTTTCTGCTGCATCTGCATGCCTTAAATAAGTTCAGAAGGTCCACTTGTCGCTTGGTCCCACTTTCTGACCAAGCAACAAGTGGATATCTGTGATCTTTGAATACCATAATTGCACCTGAGATGGACCATATGACAAATAGAGATAAATAAAATTATTTTTATCATGTATGCACTGACAATAATATCCCTAGTTGGCATGGGATACCGTGCAACTCCATAAAACAAAATACTATTCTAGTTACTGAGCCCTCATATTAAAATACTGAAATCTCATAGTTCTGTGTGATTGTGCCTGTGATGAAAAATGTTGCCAATTCCTAAGTTACAGTACATTAACAATGAATCCTTCCTGCAGTTAAAGGGAAATCTGTTAAGTTGCTCAAAACATTATTGCAAAATTGTTCCCCAATCTGATGAGTTCGTAACTTCTTCAGCATTAGAAATATCTTCCGTATTTTGCATGGCCCTACAAGCCTTCCTTACTGCCACATGAAAATCAACACGACTGCTTCCTTTTTGAGAGAAGGTTACATGTGAATCTCTTGGCACCAAAAATCACAGAACCCGTGCCTTTTAGAGTTAAGAAATTCAGGATTTATCCAACAATTCATTATATCAAACATATTTACATTTAGCCAGCAGTAAACGGTTAAGGTTCTTTTAGAAGTACTCCCAAATTCTTGAATCCAAGGAATGGATGAAAATAAGGGTTGGTTTCATGCACCCTTGCTTGATTTTGCCCTTTTTGATCTTTAGGAACATTAATTTGTTTTGCACAGAGAAGAAATATCCAGATTCTACACAACTTACAAGCCGGGCCTTTATGAAATAGCCATTGCAAAATCAGTTTTCCAAGTAGACTTCCTTTGGGATACTTCCTTGACAAGTGTATGACCTGCCAATTTTACTAAGGGCTAAACTAGCATCTCTGGGGACTGTGATCCCGTACCTTTTCTTCCAGTAATAGGATTTGTTTGCAGCTAATGAAATAGGCTTTTACTTTGACGACACCCTTTCCTGGATGACATCTGGTCAGGCGGCATCAACTTCCCCTCACCCCCCCCCCGCCCCCAAAAAAGTTAATGACAACTGAGTTGGAGAGAGAGAATTTCCTCCTTTTCTTTAACACATTGGTACAGAAATTGATAATCCCCAAAGACCTCGATGTTTCTCCTTCCTCTCATCCCATTTCTTAGTTGCCCCAGCCACAGTAGTTTATCATGTCCAATTAGCCATCTGCCATGCTGATATCATGATACAAAAGATGTGCTCAGCCTTCCACCATAACCCATCAGCGGGCCCTTTGTTCAAAGCTGACAAATCGGAATCGGGCCCCATTGTTCTTGTCTGACGCTCTTGTCCGCATGTAGGCTGCTACTTCTGATTAAAACAGCAGGAGTACCACAGGGCCCTCCAGGACTCAGGATCTGTGCCAGGAACACAACGCAGTATCACAAAACTTCTACTTAGCTATATGTATTTGATTAACAGAGTATATTGGGTTATATTATTCTCTTTAGAGTTTGCCCACTGCAAAACATGCAAGGATTTGGAGGGTTTATTATTTGATCAGCAATTAATGTATAATTTGATTAGTTGGAATGTATAAGGAGCAGCATCGCACCAAGCCTGAACTGAACTTATTTCTCGCTGCCCAAAACCCCATTTCTATAAAGAGACAAGTAGAACTTCCTAGCAGACTACTGCTCATAATGCCACAAGTCTATTCTGTACTAAAGATAGTCCTTGGGTTATAAAAGAAATTGGGACCAGAATTTCCATCACTAAGTAACGCGGTTGTAAAGTGCAAAGTAATGTGACTATATCGCATCTGGAAGTCTCGGTCACCCTCATAAATCTAGAACCATACAGATTGTTAAGCAGGGAGAGGCAGGAGTCCCAAGAAAGCAAGTTGGTGGATGTGCAGGTACCGTGGCAGGCAGCGGATGCTGCAGGCAAGCAGGCAGATGAAAAAGCACCAGAAGGGGCTTCCTGCCAGCTTCCCCATGGACTTTGCTTGAGGGAAGCCAGCAGGAAATGTCAGAAATCACAATCAGGTGACCATGGGGACCCTGAGACGGTGGGAACTCTGAGGGCCAGTCTCATAAGTCCCCCTCATTCAGCAATGTTATAACTTTAAACTTTGTTGAACCCATGGTTGTAAGAGATCTGACCTATATATCAGATATGCTGGCATGGCCTATGTACACAGACAGTACTACATACGAACCATCTGGAAAAAGATGCCTGCCCTCAGGAACAAGGTTTCGCCTGAGATCCCAATGCTCTGCTGTTGTCTAGAAGAGTCACGAAGACCTGATTGTTGACCCAAGCCTTTGGTTAGACCCCTCATGTCATCATGTTTGCCATCTTTCATTTTTATCTTTTTTTTTTTGTATTATAGATTTAATTGTAATTTGTTTGAGTGTGGTGAACTGCCCAAAAGTGTTGAGAGTTGGGTAAAATACAAGTTTAATAAATTATCATCATCTAAAAGAGCCGAGGTGGTGCAATGGTTAGAATGCAGTACTACAGGACTAACTCATGGCTCACTTCAGGAGTTAGATTCTGAGCGGCTCAAGGTTGACTCAGCCTCCCGTCCTTCCAAAGTGGGTAAAATGAGGAGCCAGATTGTTGGGGGCAATATGTTGACTCTGTAAACCGTTTAGAGAGGGCTGTATAGCACTGTGAAGCAGTATAAGTCTAAGTGCTATTGCTATGCATTCTGAACTACATCTATCTATGATCATTGGGTCCACATCTCACTGTGCCACAAAAAATGGGAGGCATAAACAAAGCCCCAGTAAAAGCATCCTACTAGGAGTCACAGTTCACTGCTGTGATAGCCCTCCTATCATAGCAGCCCAATAGAATAAAAGTTGCCACTGGAGAAAAACTATAGACAACCCTCAGTCAAATAATTTACCTATCCTTTGGAAACTTCTATTCACCAAACCTACTCACTAACAGCGCTTAATTTTGTTTTTTGGTGTGACCACAAAGGCACTAAAACATTATTTTTTCAATCACTGGAAGCTAACAATGGAAATACAGAGTAAAACAAAAGTTAATCCTAAAAGACAGAGATTGTTTTCTACACACCGATTCCTTCTCTCTTTAGGCAAAGAAGAATTGCTGGAAAAGATAATACTGAGCCTCTCTATTAGCCAATTTCTGATGCCTCCCTTTTGAAAAGGTTATCCCTTGTTCTGAACATTAAAGTCCAGTCTACTGTAATACTGACTTAATTGCAGAGATTTTTAAACTCCCAAGTAATACAGATTATCATTAGCACTGGTGAAACTCCCACTCTAAACCAAGAGTTGCCAGCCCTTTATTCAGTGTGAACTGCCAGACAAAGTTAAATGTCTGAATATCCTGCTGATCTTCATATTAGAGGAACAATCATTGCCATTTGCCTCCCACCGAGCAGCAAGGCCTGTTTCTCCCTACTCAGGACATATGACCCCACAAAATAATTTCTATTATAGAAATGATCAGGCACTTCAACCTACCAATTGCTACTATTAAAATGAAGATAATTCCTTTTCATTATCCTCAGTGAAGCATAATGTGATCAAAAAATTCTCTGTGTACTTAATTACAGTAGTTTTGTTTCACTAACAAAATAAAAGCCAAAATCCATGCCTGTTGTAAAGAGAGAATATGAGGCTGATTTTCATGTTCCATCTTAGAGACAGTTTCTTTTCTGTAAACTTTAGACCCAGAAATGGAAGAAACATTCCTTGAAGGAGGGATGTGTTGTCACTCCTGACCCAAAAGCAGATCCAAACTAACTCAATTGAATTTCCAGAGCTCATTGAAAGGGCAATGGATACAACCTCTTTCTTACCAGGAGATAAACATCTATCTATCCATTGACAAAAACTGTGGACAAGTCTTGGTCTGAATTAAGATATTGTCAGGATAGGAATCTAGAATAGGAATCTTTTCTGAAAATTTCTCAGGAATCTCTCCCTGATTCCTGAATAGAAAATGTGGCCCTCCATATGTTGTTAGACAATAGCAATCCATCTAAACCTGCTGTTTAGAGCTGGATATAGTCTTGTCACAGAGACGAATCCTAAATGTCTCCAGCTTGACCTTGGGCATTTTTAAGACAAACCATTCTCTCTCTCAATAAACTTATGTTTAACCTGGTCAGCCACTAACTGAGTCATATCTCCTTATTGAAGGTTCTAGCAACATTCAGTTGCAGGAACTGTGAATGGTTGCCATTTTAAGCAATCCTGTCCTCACCCACTTCCTCCTGGAGGTGTTTAATAGCTTATGAGCTCTTGTGCCAAGAAAGGATAGGCAAAGCTTTGCTTCTTTCTTAGAAGCAAGCTAGATAGCATCTTACTCATTAGCTGGCTAGCAAAAGTAGGCTTACCTTGAATGTTGTAGTTTATTAGTGCTAAGATGGCATAGACCAGTGGTGGGATTCAAATTTTTTTACTACCAGTTCTGTGGGCGTGGCTTGGTGGGTGTGGCATGGTGTGGTTTGGTGGGCGTGGTTTGGTGGGCGTGGCTTGGTGGGCGTGGCAAGGGAAGGATACTGTAAAATCTCCATTCCCATCCCACTCCAGGGGAAGGTTACTGCAAAATTCCCATTTCCTCCCGATCAGCTGGGACTCGGGAGGCAGAGAATAGATGGGGGCGGGGCTAGTCAGAGGTGGTATTTCTCCGAACTACTCAAAATTTCCGCCACCGGTTCTCCGAACTACTCAAAATTTCCGCTACCGGTTCTCCAGAACTGGTCAGAACCTGCTGAAACCCACCTCTGGCATAGACCAGGGGTGTCAAACTCGCATTGTCAGGGCATCGTCACGTGACACATCCAGCGCTCTCCCAATGAATTCCATGGTAGACACTCTTGCTTTTCTATCCACTTTATTTCCTACTCTTTTACTTGGAGGACTAATTAGGTAGGACTATAGAAATGCCCCAGAGGTTTAACAGAGGTTCCCAGAATGTATTGGTTCATTACTACAGGTAGTATCTAGTAATTTTTTCCTTACACCCCTTGACTAGTATCACTCTATTTCCTCTGAAACTATTTAAAATTCCGACAGTGCTCCTGAGACTTCACTGCAGCACCCCAAGGCTACCTATGAGGTTGTAGTACCCTAGCATGGTTGATGGGATGAACCCTCCCCCCCAAAAAACCTCAATGATTGGGGACAAAACTAATCTTTTTTTTTTTTTTTTTTGCTACAATACAGACTGGGCTAAAGTGTTTGCACAAAACATTTATTCTGCTATTAATTAAGTTATTGCAGACTTAATTGCCTTCAGAGGCTTGCCTGGTTCCTGCCAAGATACAAAGACAGATTTTTTGGAGATAAGAAACACATGAAACTTCTGCCTGAAGAGATTAGGCATCTTTCTCAGTAGCTATGTTCACACAGCATGGATGATAAAATTGGTTCTTTCTCCATGCTAAAGATTTATCCCTTTCTGCCAGCAGCACATTATCCTCATCTCAATTAATAGGACAGCAGCCATTTTCAAGGCCTCCAGCCCAGGGGTGAAATTCAAAATTTTTCCCTACCGGTTCTGTGGGCGTGGCTTGATGGGCGTGGCAGGGGAAGGATACTGCAAAATCTCCATTCCCACCCCACTCTGGGGCCAGCCAGAGGTGGTATTTGCCGGTTCTCCGAACTACTCAAAATTTCCGCTACCGGTTCTCCAGAACCTGTCAGAACCTGCTGGATTTCACCCTTGCTCCAGCCACTGCAAAAAAGGTTGGCTGACCGAGGTGCATGTGTGTGAGTGTCTGTAATTCAGTGATATAGTACCCACACTTTTCTTTCTACTCTCCCTTCCACCCATGAATGAAGAAAAGATCACAGAATTCCCATCACTAGTTCATTAGCTCAAGAGGGAATTAAAGCTTTCTTAATCATTTCAAATGTATTTGAACAATGTGACTGGCTGAAATACTTAGCTTAGCCCCATATAGCCCTGGAGTTGTTGGGAGTTTAAACTAATCCTGTTGGGGATTGGGTTAGGGTGTTCATATAAGACACAAGCTTTCCTTGACCCAGTTAAACATATGAGGAGGAGACTGGTGTCTGTGTTCTTTGATTATTTTGAAGACACGCCTTTTCCTTTTATCCGTTTTTTAAAGCATTTGACTCAATTGCCGTTTAATTTTGTTCACTGAGGGCTCATTTTGGCTTTTCATGTTTTTTATCTTTGCTGTGTTTTATGGATTATTATTATTATTATTATTATTATTATAGCTAGTGATGTAGTAGCTAAACCGCTGGATGAGGATTGGAGAGAGAGCCAAGTTCAAGCTTCCACTCTAGCACAGAACATTGGGTCAGTCACTCTCTTTCCATGCAGTCTACCTCACAGGATCGTTGTGGTGAGAATGAAATGAGGGAAACTACCTGAATAAACTATCTTCAGTTCAGGGAGGAAAGGCAGACTCTACGTTTAATAAATCAGGTAAATAAATCATGAAACACAAGGCAACATGTAGCCTTCAAAACAGACTCGCCAAGGACCCAAATTTGTATTTTATAAATTATAAAAAGGGAAAAAAATAATGACTAGACAGTAATCACATTTGATTTTAGGTGAACTTTCAATGCATATGCAATGAAATCAAGTTTAGTTTTTGGAAAGGAGTCTCATTAGTTTTGGGGCTACCAAGACGTGTCCATTGTCACATTTCCCATTGTTCTCCTCGTGAACCCCAATGAAGAGGATTTAGTGTCCGTCCCCTTCTGTAACAGTCATCACAAGCACAGAAGAGAAGGAAATGTGAATCCTGGACTGGGGGATGGACGGAGAAAGAGGACCAGATTCTGAGATAAGAAGGGGAAGATCCTAGATTGGGGACAGGAGGGTAAAGAATTGAGTGTCGAACTAGTGGCCATATTTTTGAGGACAGTGGCAGGAAAACAGACAGACAGCAAAATGTCAGGGAAGCATGTGATGGCTGGGCATGGGCAAAGGAGAATGATGGCTCAAAGGAAGAAGAGAGACAAGTTAGAGAGAACACCAGGGACACAGGATGGGGAAGTGAAGAACTAGAAGAACATAGGACAAGGAAGCAGGATTCCAGGTGGACACAAAAGGAGAATGAACTAAATGAACTGGGGGGGATATGGATGAGGCAAAACTGTTTGGTGTCTGCCCCCTTAAAAACAAAAAAGCAAGGCTTTACATTTTAGTTCTTTTAGATTCCTGGGCAGACAGCTATTCAGAATTGAATAACCAGATATATCTAAAAAATATCAGGTGTAAAACCCAATAAGAGCATTTTCTTTCCTAATATATAAGTCCAGTCTTTTTCCCAGGTTTAAGTTGAAGTCTGTTTGTAGAGACACTGGATCAAATGTGTTGGAGATTCCATATTTTCACCATTTCAATAACTGTCTGCTTCCTCCAGTCAAAATTTGAAAGATGATACATCATCAAAATAACTACATTTAGGACTGCCAAACAGTTTCAGAAAGAACTTGCCTATGGTGGATTTGCAAATTCTGAGGAACTGAATTTAGAAGCTCAAAAAAGTGCTTGTATGGCATTCGCAGAGGGAAAACTTACAGAAGAAGGAACCAACAGGCAACCTGTGTTGAGTGCCGGTTTTGTGCAGAGAATTCTTCCACACAATTAGGAATCCTGGTTTTTTCCAGGCTCCCCAATCATCAGAGTGCACGATTTGCTTTTGTAAAGGTGTTGTCTCACAAGCAACCAGGGAAAGACACATTCATGCAGAGGAATCTTCCACTGAGATCCTTTCACATTCCTAATGACCAAAGCAGTGGTGGGTTTCAAAAATTTTTACTACCGGCTTGGTGGGCGTGGCTTGGTGGGCGTGGCTTGGTGGGCGTGGCAGGGGAAGGTTACTGCAAAATCCCCATTCCCTCCCGATCAGCTGGGACTCGGGAGGCAGAGAATAGATGGGGTTAGGGTTAGGGTAGTCAGAGGTGGTATTTACCGGTTCTCCGAACTACTCAAAATTTCCGCTACCGGTTCTCCAGAACTGGTCAGAACCTGCTGAAACCCACCTCTGGACCAAAGACAATTATTTTAGGTGAAGAATGCTTGCAGAGCTTTGCAGGTAAGAGAGGGAAGAACATTTGGTGCACTGTCCTCTGCATTCCACCCTCTGTGGCTGCTTTCTACCACGTTAACAGACAAGGAAGCATCGTCGTGTCTGCATGGCCTTTAATTCAGTGGGCAGATTGTTACTGAGCTCAGTGCCCATCTGACAGCAAACAAATCATTGAAGCTTTCAACTCTATTTATCAATGTGCCGTGCGCATCTGCATCTGATTTGCAATGCAGGCAGAGAAGGCTGCAATGATGTTAAAGTTGACACAGAGATTCATAGCCAAAATATTACTGTCTCTTCTGGACCTCAGACTCATTGATTAGCGCATATCATGAAAGCTGACCTGATCAATTACGAAGTCTGAAAGCACAGAAATCAAGACATCCTGAAGTGCAGGACCCACCACCAGAGACAAGCACTGTATTGAATCAACATCTATGACTTAAGAGCTTCAGAGTTCTTCAGCCTCAAGGAATCCTTCTCAACAGACACAATTTCAAGAAGCTGTATTGATCAAACAGCTCAACCCCTTGCCAATCATTCTTTTCCAACTTATTTAGTAATAGAACTGCCAATCACTTGTCCCTATATGAATAATATCAGTAAAATTATAACCCTGAACTTCAATGACTGGTAACCAAAAAAAAATGAAAGAAAGAAGAAAATAGTTAAAAGAGAACAATTCATGTCTGTATATAAAAAAAAGAGAAGGTTTTCCATTCTGACATTCAAAATAATGCCTGGTCATAAAACTTCCTACAGCCACTTAACAATCATCAGATAAATGAAACACATCTTACATTGCACTGATAAAATAATTCCCTTTTCTTGGCATTTGTGCACTTGTATTGTGTTATTCTGGCATTTTCTGTTACAAATATTGAACTTAAGACAAAATACTTTTCTGTTTTCAAGAAGAAACTAATGAAATACTAGTACCAATTTTCCTACAAACTCTCATTTCAGTGGAAACAATATTGGCATTAATAATATTAGGCTCACATAAAAGTACTCTAAGAGCTCAAATGAATCAATATTATTTTTAGAGAATTAATGACTTATTAAAAATGGGAGTGACCTGTTCAGATTTAATCAGTTTATTTTAAAAATATCTATATGCAAACTTAAAAAGCCATAATGTGGTTGGTTCAATTCTGGTTAGTAATTCTGATTTGTAAAGCATGACTTATGGCTTCACAATACGTTAACCAGGCAATTTGACCAACAAATCATAGTTGAATCAAGCCGTGACTCAGCGGAACCAAATACAAGAATAAAGTCAGCATAGAATCCAACCTGATAGAAGCAAAGAAGATAAAGCAAAACTTACATTGTAGATAGTCTGGCTGTATGAAAGAGGCTCTTCACAATGTATGAGAGGGCTTACAAAGGAAATCAATTAAAGCAGCCACCTCTTTTTCCAGATTTGGGCAGCTGCTTTATAAGCTACTCCTGGCTGTCTCTCTGTTTGTGTACACGCATCACAATGCTTCAGAAGTGCACACAAAGAGAGAGACATCTCAAAGCAACTTAGAGGAAGTCACACAAGCCAGGAATAAGAAGTTTCTCCATTAGAGATCTGAAGAGTGGGGTTTCGTATATACTCAAGTATCTTGCAAAGTACTTATGGCACCAGATTTCAGAGCTCTGGGAGAGAGACAAGTCAGGGATAGTTTGTGATTTCTGCATAAATGAATCTGTATTAACATTTTATTTAATTTGTTCATTCATTTATTCATTCAGTCAATCATTCTGTATGCCACTTCAATCATGAAGCTATGTGTGTGCCAGTCATTCAGCACATGGGACACCTCTGCTATATTGGCCACTGGTATGTTTGTGGGGGCAATTCAAAGTGCTGGTGGATCCCTTTAAAGCCTCGCATGGCTTGGGGACGGATTACTTATGGGACCATTTCTCCCCTAATAGTATCTACTTGTCCTGTTAGATCTGCAGAAGAGGCCTTCTCCAAATCCTGTCTGGGAGAGAGATCATCTTTCAGGATCCAGAAGGAGATCTTTGTTTGTGGTGGTGCTCACCCTCTGGATGAAACAGTATGTGGGAATGAGCTTGAGGGACATGCTGCTTAGGGAACAATCAGATAAAAGGGGGAGCCCACAGCTGCATTACAGGCAGAGAAAGAAAATCTGACATAATTTATCAAGACTGTAAAAAGAGACAGTGGGAGATTTGTACTTTCAAGACTTGCAAGGTTCTGTTAATGTAGCCTTAAAATAAAGTAAAATTAGCTTCTCTTGTCTGTTTCCTATCTGGTCCATCTAGGAAGGCTGACACTGGAATACTATCCCTCCAGAAATTAGGCTTGTTCCGCCTTGCTGGCCTTTCGTAGGACACTAAAAATCTGGCTTTGCCATTGAGCCTGGGGCCCTGAAAAGTATGAGTGAGCCTGTGTCATGGCTTGCTTGAGTGAGAGTCTTCTTGGTTGCTATTTTTATGTTATTTTTATTTTTTAACTCTGGCTGTCTTTTACTGTTTTAATTCCATTTTAATTGTGAGCCGCCCAGAGTCATATGTATGAGAAGGGTGGCCTATAGTATAAATTTACTAAAAAAAATAAATTCTAGGCAGCCCCTACTGTACCATATTGTAATGTACTATAAATATTACTACTATGGTATTCATGGTCTCTGTAATATCATGATCATTCAGTGCTAATTTATCACCCAGTGCTGTTAGGTCTTTCCTAACTACCTAGGCATTTGACAGCATATTAGTCTCAAGGTAATAGCAGCCTGCTTGTGCAATATATTTGTTTTTGTTTTACAACTGTTGCCAAGGCATGTGGGTGTTTTTGTTACCAATGTCATCTGCTCTTCCACCAATGTTCTTCTGCCTTAAATATGCTTATGTTTCCAATTGTCCATACTGAGCCTATGACATTGGTGCTGCATAGCATTTTAGGGGAAGGGAGTTTATAGAGCCCAACTGCTTTGCATACAGAAAACCTCTGATACCTCTTTTTCAGAGTAGCATCAGATGGAAGATGATGGGAAAGCTTGACATCCAGTAGAACTGCTTTGGTGAGAGAAAACATGCCAAGAGCCCCAGCATCATTAGTTACTATCACTCATTAAAAGGTTCAAGGAGCAGGAAAGGGGACTCCACAGTTCTGTCAGAGTCAAAAATTGACATAGGCAGGATAACATATCATCAAGTTGTCACGCCTATTTCAATTTTTAATTACCTGAGGATCTGACAAACTATAGAACAGCCACAACTGCTCCTTCAGTTTGGTTCTCAGATCTTCCTTGCAGAATGGTGACCTCTGTTAAAGACAAGATCACATGAACCATCAATATTCATTGATGAACATACCAGTGGAATATACTTGATTGCTGGACACATTACATATTGAGGGTGAGTTTAGTGTAGTGGTTAAGGTTCCAGGTAGAAATCAGCTCTGCCCTTTTTTAGGCACAAAGCCAGTTGAGTGACATGGGCCAGTCACTTTATCTCAGCCCTAGGAAAAAGGTAAGGGTAAAAGCACTTCTGAAAGTCTTCCAAGAAAACTGCAGGGACTACTTCAGGCAGGCCCCAGGCACTGACTCAAAGATACACACATACAAAAGGAACATATTACCATATTAATAAATGGAGTAGGACCAAAGTGAGGTAAACAAATATTCTGCAAGTAATTAGGACTTTGGTAACACCTTCTGGCAAATAACAAATATTTTTAAAAGCATACACTTTTAGATGCTAGAGCAGCGGTTCTCAACCTGTAGGTCGCAACCCCTTTAGGGGTCGAACGACCCTTTCACAGGGGTCGCCTAAGACCATCGGAAAACACATATTTCCGATGGTCTTAGGAACCGAGACACCGCTCCTCTATCCGTCCACATATGAGTACCCAGGGACAGTGCGACGCATGGGCGGCCCTCGAATGCGCAGATGCCGACGGAAGGGCTGCGCGCGCTAGCCCGCCCTCTTGGTGCCATGCCCCCTTTGTCACCTCATCGCTTCTCACCTGGCAACGCACACGCGCAGGGAGGGGGCTGGGCGGGGGTCACGTGGCGGGGGTCGCGGCATTAGGAAGGTTGAGAACCACTGTGCTAGAGCCACTCTAGTCACTCTATCTCTATGGAGTGCAGTCTCTGCATTCTAGGCATTCTTTGCATCTGATAAAGACTCCTGTCTTTTTGTCACATAGCTCTCCTCTTACAATTTCTGCAAGTCAGACAATCAAAATTAAGCTCCCCTTCATGCTGAAAGCTATGGCCACCTCCTTTTTCCTGGCTCCAATAACCTACCTTGGAGCAAGAAAATGCTCCAGTAAATGTATGTATTTATTTAAAAATCTGATTTCTAAGCCAGCCAACTCATAGCAATTGAGGGCAATGTACAAGATAGTACAAACAAAAAAGGGGGATAATAAAGCACACAAAGCATGTTTATAAAATTTCCACTGCAGCTCAAACATTCTAACCTAACGGCTGGGGAAAAAAGCAAAAGGATATGCCTAGGTCCCATCAGATAATGCTGTTTTAAAGATGGACCTAGCACATACCATCTGTCAAATCTTACTGGATGTTGTAGAAGGCAGTCCAAGAGTGATTCTTATTTTGTATGAATTGAGACTGAGGCTACAAATCCCAAATTCCCTGCAGGAAAAATGTATTTTTCTGGACTTTTGCGACTTGTCTTTCTTCTTTTAGAAGAATTACTGGGTCTTGAAGCTGAGATGAGGAGAAGCAAAAGTTCTAATTTGGATTTTTTTTTGGTTTGGTCCCATTCAAGAAGAGAAGATCCACAGGTATCTTTAAGGGCAATCTACATTTCCAGGAGTCAAACCACTGTCAAATACATTGAGTTCTTGAAAATAATTGGCAAGTTATGGCTGATTTCACACATGACACTGAACTAGGGATTTAAAACCATTTATCGAACAAGATATTGTGGTCTGGTTTGCATAGAATAGGCCATAATGTGTACATTCACATAGCAAACTAAGCCAAATAAGAAACCATATTATGACTTATTAATGCAACGTTGTGAACTTAGACTGTGACTAAAAAAGCTCTGAGAAGACCTCAGAATCAAAATCTGATATTATAGCCCGAAGGCTATACGTAATATCTTTCTTTTAATGTATTATTATTTATTTATTTAAATAGCATTACTACTGGTAACAATGAACATTCCTATTAGTTATTATTCTTTCATTCAACTAGGGCAGGGGTGTCAAACTCAAGGCCCACAGGCTGGATCCAGTCCGTGGGGTGCTTAGATCTGGCCCGTGGAAATAGCAAAGGACCGGCGTGCAGTGCCTCTGCTAGCAAAAATGGGGTGCGGGGGGGCCCGCACACAGGGGGGGGCGCAACCGGTTTTGGCCGCCAGAGTGCTCCAGGAGGCCTTGCCAGGCCCAAAAACGGGGCCTCCGGGGTGCTGCAGGAGGCCGTCCTTGACTCAGAAGGTTATAAAAGGGAGAAAAGGTAAAATATTTTACCTTGCAGGCTTGCAGGCTTCTGCTACTATAGCCTATATCAATAGTTTATAGTTCTAGTCTTCCTATGGAGTCAGTTTCTTGATCTGGTCTCTCTCTCATGTGATCAAGTAAATCAAGTATTAAAAAAACAAAATCACAGAAATATACACCTCTCTATTTTTATAAGTGTATAAAACCATGTGTGTGGAGGTGCGGTCCCATGTCACACCCACCATGCCACAGCCACGGCCACCATGGCCCAGGGGCCGCCCACACACACACATGGTCCTCCGAGGTCAAACACAACCCTGATGCGGCCCTCAATGAAATTGAGTTTGACACCCCTGAACTAGGGCTTTTAACTGTTTATAAAGTTTTCTTCACTACAGTATGTTCTTTGAACAAGCTACTCACTGTTCTGTTCTCTTCTACTCCGTCCCCTTTCCTAGCATCTATCAGTACTGACAATAACACTAAGTATGTTGAACATCTATGGTACATATGCAATATAGAAAAGTTGTACAAACTGAAAGAGAATTTCTCTAAGCGAATGATTTTTCCAGTAATAGTTAATGTGACTTCATCAATTTGAAGCCCACAGTCAGAAGACTGGATATTTCTCGCTCGCTGTCCACTCCTTAATTTAAAATTCTGCTTTCTCTGATGACTACAAATGTATGTTTGTGTTTATGACTTAATAATAAATTCCTGCCTGGAACACAATCACTACTTATCTACAGTGTGCCAAATATTTCTTTGAATGAATCTGAATGCCAAAACCACACATATACATATACACTAAATCCACACGTCTCCTAATCTAAATTATAAACAAGATTATTTCAGTACTGAATTTTTATTTGGGCCAGAAATGTCTCATCTGATTATTACTTCAAAAAAGAATTCAGAAATTACCTTTCAAAGTAAACAAATAGCAACAAAGAATTAAAACAAAATAGAACAAAATAAAAACAAAGAATTAAAGATAGCAATAGCACTTAGACTTATATACCGCTTTATAGTGTTTTACAGCCCTCTCTAAGCGGTTCACAGAGTCAGCATATTTCCCCCAACAATCTGGATCCTCATTTTACCCACCTCAGAAGGATGGAAGGCTGAGTCAACCTTGAGCCGGTGAGATTTGAACCGCCCGAACTGCAGCTAGCAGCCAGCTGAAGTAGCCTGCACTGCTGCACTCTAACCACTGCGCCACCTCGGCTCTTTTTATTGAGTTTGGTAAGATTTGTACAAATTAGAAGGCATCCTTTTTACCATACTTAGCCCATTTGTACTCCAGAAACCTGTGAAAAGTCTACAATTGGTTTGCTGGTTTCCCTGTTAAGGTTTCAATAAGAAAATATCATTCAGCTCCAAGAAGTTCATGAGATACAAGCACAGTCATATCTTATTATATTTATCCTCTGAGATCAAAGCAGATTCCCTTAAGTGGGCTGTAACCTTCTATGGCAGGGGGCTAAGAAGGGAAGTCCAACATGAATACATTTCTTGAAAAGTTGTGGGGGTAATGTGAATGTCTGGTGTGACTGCAGGAACCTTGGATGGGGCAGATGATCAGGGCTGAATTTAAGATGAAAAGAAAAGCAGCTGGGAAAGCAAAGCAGACTGTCACCATAGGAGCAAAAAACAACAACCCCCCCATGTAGAAAGGTCAAGCCTCCCTCTAAAGAAAGTAAGGGATACTTTGCACTCCTTAATGACAACTGCCTGGACTACTTCCCCACTTTGGGGGAAATTCTGTTATGGGGTCAGGAAGACACTGAAGGAAGAACATTTCTTACACTTTTGTTAGACTAAGAACATCAATGGAAAAACAAGCTCCCTCTTGCATTTACAGGCATAGTTCACAAGCCCTCTTCTCCTGTGCCCTTTTAGAGAAATGAAGCTACTTGCATTCACACTCCTATTGTGGGTGTCAGAATTAAGGAGCAAACACCAGTTCCCCTGTCGTGCCCTTTAAGTTGACCTTCTCAAAGGCCTGACTGTAAAGTTCACAGCAAGAAAAGCCTTCCCTTTCCAGGAAACATTCATACATTGTTAAAATCCCACAGAGTTCTACGGGAATTCTGGTGAGCTAACCTAAGTCGTAACTGAAAACATGGAAGCTACAGGCACTTCCTCAACTTACAACCACAATTGGGCCCAAAATTTCTGTCACTACGTGATGTGGTTCTTAAATGAGTCAATGATCTTTTTTTTGCCACAGCCATTAAGCAAAGCACAGTGAATCCTGCAGTCGTTAAGCACATTCAGCTTCCTCCACTGATCCTGCTTGTTGGAGGCACCCTAGGAAGGTCGCACATGACTTTGAAAATCATTGTAAATAAATGCCAGTTGCCAAATGCCCAAATTTTGGTCACATAACCATTGGCATAAAATACTTTTTTCACCATCATTGTAACTTTGAAGAGTTATTAAATGGTTGTACGCAGAAGACTCCCTGTATTTTAAAACATTGACATCATTATCACAGAGCAGTAAGATACGCGGAAAAAGAGGCATGAGTGTATTTACAATTATGTTAATTGCTGAGATCTGACAGCAGAGTTAATGCCATCTCTGTTACACACTAGTAAATTGTAGTTAGTAAAGATCTTCTTCCCCGCCCACAATTCTTATTCCTCTTACAAACCCCGGCGTAAGGTAACACCGTGCCATATCGTAGTAAGAGCTCGAAGATGGCTAATATCTAAGCCTCTAGCTCCATCACCAGACCTGATCTATACATCAGCTTCAGAAAGCCAGCGTACGACTGCCTTCCCCAGAAAGGCAAAACTAGCGTCGTTTCATCCCCTCACTCGACTATTATGCCTAAAAGTCAGGAGGTGAGACAGGCTGCACTAACGCTTCAAACAACGCGAAGTAGTGCGGAATCTTGGAGACACTAAGCACCCCAACAAGCCTCCTCCCGGTTGTGCAAAAGTGATCGAAGATCGCCCGAGTGAAGAGCAAAATCCTCTTCTTTTAAAATACATAAATAAATAGTAATAAGTGTTCCGACAGCCACGAAGCCCAGGAAAACACAAGAGACCACAAACCGCACACCCCTAAATGGAACCCAACACGTAAGAAAGGAAAGCGAGCACAGCATCCGTCCGCTTCGCCTTGCCTTGCCTTGCCTTCGACAACTGATAGGCAGCCAACAGTTTGTTCTCTGCCCCCCCCCCGCCCAACACACACACTCACACACACCCCATCCTTCCGCGGTAAAAGCACACCAAAGCTCAGCTCACAAAAAGCACCGTGTGGCAGAAGACGTTTTGCCCAGTGCCAGAATATGGCGGGGGGTGGGGGGGAGAGAGAGAAGGAAACACGAAGTTGCGGGGTTTTTGTAGGGGTTTTTTTTTTCCTCGTAACGACCGAGGAAAACAATACAGGGCGGGAGATGAGACGGAGGATCGGAAGGAGGCGTGAGTCCAGAAGAAGCCTCCCCAATTAGGAACCCCTCAGCTTCTCTCTCTCCTCCCCCCCCCCGTAACAAAGGGAACCGAACCTCTCACGCACGCCGCTACGCCAATCGTCCCCGCACAAGGCAACACCTCGCCGAACCTCGCCTCCAGGTCTCTCGCTTGGGCGCTGGCAGCCTCTCGTCTTGTCAGCCCACCCCCGGCCCCTGCCTGGCCGCGCCGTCCCTCCGCGTTTCTACCTGTTCGGAAAAAGGCGTCCACCTCCGAATCCGGGACCGCTCCTTCCTCCGCTGCCCCTTCGGCGGGGTTCATGGCTGGGCACGGGGAGAAGGGGCTCGCGAGCAGGAACGGCGGCGGTGGCGGCGGCGGCAGCAAGCGATCCCGGCGGCTGGGTAATATCCAGTGAGTGGAAGCAGAGAGGAGAGGGGCGAGAGAGAGAGACAGAGAGAGAGAGAGAGAGAGAGAGAGACAGACGGAGGGAGAGGGGGAGAGAGAGAGAGAGGAGCCACGCGCCCGAGCGCGCGCGCGCCCCCCGAGGAGGGAGGGGGGAAAGAGGGATGGAGGCGTCTTCAGCAGCCCGCTTCGGCACTTCCCATCCTTTGCCACAGTGTCTGCTGGGAGCTGCCGCTGCCAACAACCCGGCGGAGGGTGGCAGGGGTCCCTCTCCACCGCTTTCTCAAAAGGCGTGCGCACAACACACGCACGCACGCACGCCCAGACCGTACACACCCACCGCAACCCTATCTCCTTCAGCGGTAGCGGCAGCCGCCTCCTTGCGCCGCTCCGGCTCTGCCCGTCCGCCCGCCACCCCCTCCCTCTCCCTTTCCCTCNCCCACCGGAGGTGGGCGGCGGAAGAAGAGATGACAGCTCCACGTTTGCGGAGCCCCGTCGCCGCCGGCTTATTGCCGAAGGATGTCCCCCAACGCCGAGCCCGCTCCCGCTTCCCTTGAAGGCTCATTGTTGTTGCAAGCGGCTTTGACAGGACTTCCTGAGAGGAGTGGGAAAAGAAGCGCGGGAAGGGCGAAAGGGGGGGGGTGCGTTTACTGGGGGAGGCCAAGAGATTGAGGGGCTTCCTCTTTTTGTACCGTTGTGCTACAACCACCTTCCCTGTCGAAACGGCCCCGCTTTCCCATTCCCCAACCCGCCCACCCGGCTTCTTTCTCCTGCCCACCTTTGCCTCCCCGCCCAGCTCTCCTTTAAGATGAGTCACTTCCATTTACAGAAACTGCAATGAACGTCGTTTCTTTCTCGGGCGGAAGAGTTAAAGCAAACGGGGGCCGGGGGTGGGGAGAAGGGGGAAAAGCGAGGAAACGTTCAGGTGCTTTTCGCTGGGGACCTAAGTGGGCAGAGGGCGGGGCAGGCTCCTGTTGAATTTCGGAGAGAGGAGGGGGCGTTTCTTGCGGACGTCATTTGGGTAATTGTGGCAGACAAGAGGATCGGGAGGCTTCGGAACAGTAATTAGGGGCCTTGACAGTTGCTAGAATAGGACTGGAAGTTCCATTTTTGAAGGTGTCCAAAAAAGAAAAAAAGTCTGTCCAAAAGGAAAATAGATAAAGAGGAGGGGGGAAACATCACCCAGTTTTTCAACAAGTGGTTTTTGTTTTTCTCCTTCAAGGAAAACTATTTCCAGCAGGGTGCATTTCATTTCAAACATTCAGAAAGATCCCTATAAAATCACCATTTACCTATTATGCTGATATGCCTTCAAACTATTTTTCTTTTTTTCTTTTAATGTTTACGGGGGTTCAGGTTTCAGGGTGGTGTTCACTTATAGCAAAGGGGAGAGGTATGTAGATACAAAAAGAGAAAGGGGTCCACCGAGAACTAGATTTTCAGATTGCTGAAGACCTTGGGCTCAGACTGATGGTTTTATTTTTGAATCATTCTCTATTAAATTTACATATAATCAGAAAAAAACAAGGAAAATTGACAAGAAAAAATTGACATAGATAGAAATCTAGAAAGTTGAAATCAGAGTTAAAGAAATTGCAATGTTTGGATTATTGTACAGTGAGAGCTTTAGCAAATATGATTCGGTTTATAAATTATAAACTAAGAAGATGGAATAGAGGGCAACTATGTGGTATAATCTTAGGAAGGAAGGAAGGAAGGAAGGATAATAAATTGGTTGGTAACTGCTATAAAGATTGGATGTAACACATTTAATTATCTTCTCTTTATTGTACAGCTTCTCACCTTTTTTTCTTTTCATCTTTTTCTTAACTTTCTTTTATATATGTTCTTGCTGTATTAATTAAAGAAGTTACATCCAATCGTTTATCTTTTATTTATGTAAAAAGAATCTTCAAAAAATTATATAAAGAAAAATATAGCAAATTTAGGAAATTGGAGAACCGGAGACACTATGAATGTGGTATGAACCCTTTCTGCAAAATTATAATCCAAAAATGACATCCACTTGAGTTAAATTCCATAAGATTTATTTTTTAAAGTACGAAGTAATTTTTGATACTAACACATATTCCCATAACTCAGTTTATCATTCTTCTGTCTAAGGGATTATTTGTGCTTTCCGATAAGAGGTATAGAGCACTCTAGCAGTTGTTACCATGTACAAAGCCAGATGAGTAAATTTTCCAAAAATATAAGGTATAGTAACATTTAGTAAATAAATAGCAGATAACCACCCAGAGTTATAAGATGGGTGATATAGAAATTCCATGTAGAGTGCATTGCATTGAGAAAACAATGCATGCTTTGAGACATCTTATGCATAGGTCATCTGACCCACTCCTACTACCAGCTCTTCAAACAGGAGTAATGAGCCAAGGAGGATTACCTACTGGGTCTATTTGAGGGAGTATGATCCATTCAGAACCAAAGCCAAAAAAAAAACCCCTCTAGATCCAAGAGACCTCAAAACCCACAGCCATTTGGTCTTACTAGGGTTGAGTCTGAGTCTCTTCCTCCCCAACTCTAAACACTGACTCAGAACTTGACAGCATCACTTAGATGTACAACTGGATATCATCAGTGTATTGATGATGCCTAACTTCACACCAACGGATGACCCCATTCAGTAGTCTCAAGTAGATTTTAAATGACAACAGGGAGTAAATAGAATATAGAGGTACTTCATAAAATAAGAGGTTAGGGCTGGACTTCTCCTCTACCATCAACACTGACTGGGACCAGTTCTAAAAGAAGGAAGAGAAGCACCAGAAACAGCAGTACTTCTCTCTCTCTCAATCTCATGAGCTTATCTAGAAACATACCATCAGGGGTGAAATCCAGCAGGTTCTGACAGGTTCTGGAGAACCGGTAGAGGAAATTTTGAGTAGTTCGGAGAACCAGTAGTGGAAATTTTGAGTAGTTCAGAGAACGGGCAAATACCACCTCTGGCTGGCCCCAGAGTGGGGTGGGAATGGAGATTTTGCAATATTCTTCCCCCAGGAGTGGAGAGGGAATGGGGATTTTGCAGTATCCTTCCCCTGGAGTGGGGTGGGAATGGAGATTTTGCAGTATCCTTCCCCTGCCACGCCTACCAAGCCACACCCACAGAACCGGTAGTAAAAAAAATTGGATTTCACCACTGCATACCATGATTGATGATCAAATTCCAGGATGGATATACTACTTCCATCCTGGTCCCATGCCACAACCACAAGTATGACCAAAGCATCTCAACATAAGTAGGCCTTGCTTAAAGATTGCCCTGCATAGTGACTTTTCAAAATTACAATGGTCCTGAAAAAGTAACTTTCTGGCTGATTCTCATACATACACAATGTCCCAACGGTCACGTGATCACCATTTAGATCCTTCACAGTCTTTTTCTGATAAGCAGAAACAATGGAAAAGCTGGCTGTAAAATTGCAAGTGGTGGTCATATGATATCTTGTTTAATGACAGTGGTGATTTGCCCATCATGATCACAATGTTTTGCTTAACAACCATATCACTTAACCATGAAGTTGCCAGTCCCAATTGTGGTTGTTAAACAAGGACTACCTGTACTGTGCCCAGCCCTGAAATCTGATTGCATGATACACTTCTTCCTTTAAAGCTGAAGTATGATCACCTTCTCTACAGCCTTCCACAAGAAGGAAAAATTGTTAAACAGGCTGGAAATTATCTAATACGGTTGAGTCCAGTGATAGCTTCTTGGAGGCTGCTGCCTCCCTAAGTGCAGGAGGAGTCACCCCCTCATTCAAAGATGAATTCACATTATCTGGGCGCAGCCACATGTTATTTAGAACTAAGTGACAGTCATAGCTTTGAGTACTCTATCAACTTCCTTACAACTATCAACTTCCTTACAACCAACAGATTCTAACTATTCCTAGATAACATGCCAGATTGTACCTCAGCTAATTCAACAGGATCTGCACAGTTGCAGTCCAGCTCAGAGTGAACCTGAAAGATTTTATCTAACAGATGCCTTGAAAAATTCTCTCAGCGGCTACAATGATATATGGGAATGGCCTTAGGAGACTACAGGAAGAGTTGCACAGTAAAGGACTGACAAGCAGCAGCTGAGTCCACAAAAGCAATGGGGGCATGGCAGATATCTCAGACTTGCAAGTTTGATGTCAGCCATGCAAGGCAGTCCAGACAAGAAGCATGCCCAGAAGTAGTAGCCCTAACTTTATCCTAAGGTTACATTAACAGAATCTTGCAAGTCTGAAAGTACATCTTTCCCACGTACCATTACAGGGGTCCTTCAAAAAAATGTTTTGACCCTCACTTCACAGAAGGAAATGAGTTAGCAATAGCACTTACACCAGGGCTGTCAAACTCGTGGCCACGCCCACACTTGGTTTAGCGAAGGGGGGAAAAGTCTCAATAAGTCACGTGATGCCGCCGTGACAACGCAAGTTTGACACCCCTTAGACTTATATACCACTTCATTGTACTTTACAAACCCTCTCTAAGCGGCTTACAGAGTCAGCATATTGCCCCCAACAATCTTGGTCCTCATTTTACCGACCTCGGAAGAATGGAAGGCTGAATCAACCTTGAGCCAGTCAGCATCGAACTCCTGGAGTGAGCAGTGAGTTAGCCTGCAGTACTGTATTGTAACCACTGCACCACCATGGCTCTTAAACTGAGCCATCTTAAACTGGGCCATCAGATGGTAATCCATGGGTGCAATCAGAATGGAGACATACCTATGTTTTTCCACTGTCTTCACATGATGTAACCCTTAATAAAGGGATTAATATATCCAATATTTTAATATGTTGGTTGATTTCAATCCACAGCCCTGGAGGTGGGATCAGGACTGGCTTGGAATTTCATAGTGGCCCCAACAGTCATGGGGATATCCCCAGCATTACAGATCCAATGTACAAGAAAGATCACATGTTGCTTGTTATTTATACCTAAGACTATCTGAGACATGAATTGGAGTGGAGAGAGAGGGAGGGAGGGAGCATAATAGTACAAAAACCATGCCTCCTCAGGTACAGAAGGTACAGAAATATGATCAGTACTCTCATTGTACTCTCATGAGCCACACACATTAAGAAAATGTGTGTTATTTGAACAGGCATTTGGGGGCTGACATGAGGGAGATGGATATGATTCCACGTGCTGTTCATGAAGTTGTCGTTTTCATTATGATTTTTATTATTATATGTGCTGCATAGTGTCTTGTGTACTGCATTGGTAACCTTATTAGATTTATTATTTGAATGAAATTGCATAAAATCACTTATTTATTTACTGCTTTTATTGAGGAGAATAAAAATAAACAATACACAAAAGTACAAGAAATAAAAATTTACATGACATATATATTGACAGATACATATACATAAACACAAAGTTCTACAGAGGCATTGCAATGAACAGTAACCATGTGTCATTATAATCATCCCTAGCTAATTCAAGCTGATAAATGATTCATTCATAAGTTGCCAAGGGCATCAACTTTGCCAACCCATGAGCCATACGTTTATCTTTCCAATGCTGAAGAATAGACCTTTTAACTGTAATACGTATGCCATTTTCTTTGCTTAGATGTCAACTTCCACATGAAAGGAATAATATGAACATCTGAAAATATTGGAACTTCATTCAGAGTTGAGTTAGTACTTGTGATAACCGCTTCCCCTTATTTATTCATTCATTCATTCATTCATTCATTCATTCATTCATTCATTCATTCATTCATTCATTCATTCAGTTTCTATGATGGAAATATAGGATAGGGGGAAAAGGAATAAATTTAGGGCACTGTACAGTGGTATCTCTAGGGTTCTGCTTCAGTTAAAAGCAGCATTGCAAGACATGTCCTGCCCCTTTGGGGCATGCAAGCAGCAGTGTAACAAATGTAAAAAGGGGAGGGGCTTGCATCACACCACTGCAACAGTGCTTTCCTTTTCCCCCTTGCAGACAATACTGATCCTGTACAGATGTCTGAATGCAGCATTAAGCTCATCACATCTCCAAGAACAATTATCTCAAGTTTTTTTTTTCTATATACATGCAACAGAATGCAATACATCCAAAATATTGTGGGGTTTTTTTGTCGTTGAATAAAACTTAATCAAAGATCAGTTGATGTTTTAGGTACTGATGTTAACTGTGCTTCCCATTGTCTAGGCAAAATAGAATCTGTAGGTAAATGAGTAAAGTACAAAAGGATCAGTGTCATAACTACACATTAAGAGGCAGAAAATAAATCCATAAGAAACAGCATAGAAGGAATAAAAGCCTCCAGTATATAAAAATAACCCAGTATGTAAAGACCAAGGTCTTCTCTTTAAAAAGGCTTCTACAGAATTAAAGTGCACCTACTTTTTTTAAAGCACTTAGAAAAATATTTTTAGCAAAAGATTTAAAAACCACTTTTTAAAGGTTCCATTCTACATTGGATGTTACTGCACATTCTCTGCTTATACATATTCACAATTTACATATACAAACATGTACAGGTGGAATTGACATGATCTGTTTTCAGACGTGAAATTTTTTGCACTGTGTTTCAACAAACAAGGAACGGCACGGCTGCTTTTGGGGAGGGGGAATAATTACTTCAATCAATAATTGAATAATCAATCATTATTTCTAATATATTATTAGAAATATATTAGATAATATATCTAATATATTATCTAATATTAAAATAATATTATTTCTAACACATCCACATCCACTGGCACATTATAACAGAGATTATTTTAACACGGTGATAAGAAAGACAGTGTTTGCTGCATAAACAGAAGCCACAGAAATGGATAGTAATAACTGCTGATAAATGTGAAAAGCAGGAGAATAGTAACTAATTTTTGTCTGGTTCATTCATCACACTAAGTCTGATTTAATGAATTAACTACATTTTCTTGAATAAACTGCAAATGGCTAAATTCACACAAACTGTAGCCACAGCCAACCAAACTGTATTATTTCTTCCTGAAAATCCATCCTGTAAAAGGCACAAAGCCTCATACTTGTTTAAATACCTTTGAAAAATATGTTGTATAAACAGAATCTATGGAAGCTAACTTCCAGGCCAGGCTGGGTTAAATTAGCCTGTCACAGAGCCAATGATATATAGATTTAAAATAATTCTTCATTAGACAACTGTGTCATGGAAACTATTGACCCTGGATTTAACCATAGGCTCTTCTAACACTATCAATTGAGAGACAAAAGGTGTTTCATCCACCTCTAAGTAACTCCTCAAACATGTAAGTTCCTAGGCTTGCACTAGGCCTGCAGAAGGGAGCTACTGTAAGAAGCAAAACAAAAATGCTCCTTAAGGATATCTGTATGCTCTAAAGCACTTTTTCCCCCTTAAATCTGAAGTATAGCACAGCCCTGTTACTAACCCAATTCTTGTCCTGGAGACAGAGTAGAAGTTCTAGATTCTAGAAAGACTCCACAAAAAGAGGGTCTCTCTAGGCATTCCCTTTCTGTGTCTACTTCGATGTTCTCCACTCTCACTATCAAATGAAGGTGGAAATAAAGCAGAAATGAGTAAAAGAGAAGTAAGATACCAGCACCTCAATTTTTTTTTTACATTCAAGTAAGTGACCCTAATCACAGCACTTTGAACTTAATTTTCTTAATTTTGGGAGGGGGAGGAGACAAATGCTTGATGTTAATCTCTTGACTAAGAGATCATTCAACCATAAAGATACTTAAATACAGGTCGTTCTCCACTTAAATAATTGAGCCCAAAATTTCCACTGCTAAGCAAGACAGTTGTCAAGTGAATTTTGTTCCATTTTACAATCTTTCTTGCCACAATTGTTAATTGAGTCACTGCAGTTAAGTAGTACTATGGTAATATAGTACATAGTAATATGGTTGTTAAGTGAATCTGGCTTCCACACAGACTTTGCTTGTCACAAAAGGTGATCCTATGACTTCAGGACACTGCAACTGTCATCAATACATGCCAGTTGCCAAGCATCTGAATTTTGGTCATGTGACCACAGGGTGCTGCAATGGTCATAAGAGTGGGAAATGATCATAATTCACTTTTTTCAGTGCTGCTGATGTAACTTTGAACAATCACTAAGCTGTAGTTGTTTTTGGCTTAGGAATCCTTAGGAGCAGCTTTCCAAAGTCTAACTTGTTTGACTATTTCAAAGTTGGCAACTTGGATATAAAACTGGTTTAGCATAAACTAACATATGTTACACTATGCATAGAATAAGATTTTGTTCTCACTGGAACAGGAGCTGAATCTTTCTTGTTTTCTCTCTGAGTGTATAAATAGATGACTATGACAATTGTCCCTGATGTGATGCCTTCCAGGTGTTATTGACCTCAGTTCAAAAAAATCAAATTTTTTTTTAGTTTTAACATACTGGATGAATCTAGTCCCTGGGATTTGTTCATTAAACTGTAGCAATAGCAATAGCAATAGCACTTAGACTTATATACCGCTTCATAGTGCTTTACAGCCCTCTCTAAGCGGTTCACAGAGTTAGCATATTGCCCCCAACAATCTGGGTCCTCATTTTACCCACCTCAGAAGGATGGAAGGCTGAGTCAACCTTGAGACGGTGAGATTTGAACCGCCGAACTGCAGCTAGCAGTCAGCTGAAGTAGCCTGCAGTAGTTAAAATAAAATATGGAAGATTGTTTGATCATGCCTACTTAGAAATAAGCATTGCTTATTTCATAATGACAAACTTCATAATGGTTACAACCAAACCCTTAACCTCTGAGGATTAAAATATCCAAGAAAAGTTGTTTCTGAATTCTTTACAGGTTTATGTTTTCACACTTTGTCCCTCACCATGCTCCTACAGAGAAGGAACACTATTTATATTGTGTACTGCACTTACCACTATTTTTCTATGAATCTTTTCAATGTGTATTAGACTACAGCTCATTTTATTAGTCGTGTCACACTACAACTTCCATAATTGGCAGGATCACTGGCTTTCCCAGTTGGAGGACTGAGAACGTAGCCCAATATATTTAGCAGGCTAGGGAAAAATGGAGCCAATTCAGTGTGAGAGTACCGTAATGTTCCTTCTACTAAGTTGTTCTCATGCACAATGCATAAAGAAGGAAAATAATGCAAAATTGTAGAATGATGTTAACATGCTCTTCCATTAGAATTGGGGGAACTCCTTCCATTCTGAATAAAATTATAGAATTGGCTGGAATTTGTTAAAAAAAATGAGTATATGGGTTGTGCTGTGAATCTTGCTCCTTTTACCAAATTCTTATTATTCCTTTTTTTTTAACTGAATGCCAAAATGTATATATGAAATATGAGTGGACTGCTTGTATCCTGTGAATAAATCACAGGTATCACAGTTTTGTGGCCAGTTTATAAGTCCAGGGCTGAGAGTTGTGGGACGAACCAATTTTACTCCCAGTTATGAAGACAACCTTTTTTAAGGACATAAAGCTGGACAAACATAATTTCTTAATCACTTTGTATTTACTTTTTTTTGTTTTGTTGCTGCTTTGGAAGGATTAAGAATACTGTATTTGGAATATTGTTATATTGCATTTGCCAGGTGAGCTGCTTTCTCCTTAGCGAAAGAATTTTAAATACAATTTTAAGGTTTTTGAAAAACATTATTTTCTGGATTAAACAATAAATTGATGCATAGAATATCGATTTGATAAAGTTAACAATGGATCAAGAGTTCAGATGGGCTTAGAATTATAATTTTAAACTATTAGAATAATTCATCCTGTGGGAAATGAGTAATGTAAACTTAGGGTCTAGAAATTGCTTTCTTTATGTATTGTTTAACAAAGGAAGACATGAAATGGTCAACCATGGGCCTTTACAGTTAAATACTCCACTGATGTAAATATGACAACAGTATCCATGGGGGAGGTGAAAACAGGCAAGAGGACAGATGCAGCATCATAATTCAAACCTCACCCCTTTTGTAGATTTCATATACATGTACAAAGGGAAGCACTTTGATTACCATGCCATAACCATGTCTCATTATTTTGACCTTCCCAGGGGCCACCACTGGTGACTGTGCATGTCCATATGGAAAAAGATGTTTTTGTCCATGTTAATATTTAAATAACAAATATTTTCACTTCATATTTATATATGCATAGTAAGTGAAACACAAAAAAATCACATGAGGTCAGACATCATTTCAGGTTTATACTGATTAAAACAACTGGTTCTTCTTGCTCAGAAACTAGCAATTAATTGGCAAAAGTCACTTTATAGCAACCATTTATTTTTATATCACTCATAATGATAAATATTTGGAGTTCTTCTGTCAAGCTTTATGTCAATCATTCTTAAACATTTATTATGTAATGTGGGGTCCCAGTCAAACTGCTGAAATGCAACAGTTAGGATGTTTCTGAATGTCTGTTTTTAACATGGGGCATATATAGGAAGGACCACAAATAATAAAATGTTTTAAAACAATAGTCTTGCACCACTAACACTGCAGTATTGTAATCCTCTATTTACTTTGTACAGTTTTTATTATACATTTTCAGTGCTTAAAAATTGTATTCAAATATAAAACCTTTTCATATAAGATTACAGTCCTGTAGCATTGCTAATGTCTCTCTACATAAACTTTTGTGAAGGCTACAGTGAAAGAGGCATATCCTCATTAAGAATGCTATAAAAGCTCAGTTTTATAGCTTAAATGCTTACTCAACAGGCCACATTTGGAAAACAATTTATATCAGTAAATGAAACCCGAAGAACTATACTGTATGTCTGAGAAGCATTTGGTAATCTGAAACTATGTTAAATTGACATAGTAAGCATGATTGGATATTAACAAGGCATATGGCAATTCTCCAATAAATAGAACCAAGATGAGACAATAAAGAATAGCTAGTGAGTTGGTAGTCTTCTTTCCCTTTGGTTTGATTTTTTAAATGTTGTTGCAGATTGTCAATCGGCATTTCCTGGAAAGGGTTTGTTTTTTTTCAAATGGCATCAAATTGGTGGTGATCCAGTCATGGTCTCAGCCAACACATCCACCAAAGTTACACAAATCCATATATGACCACAAAACAAGAAAAATAATATACAGGTAGTTCTCGACTTACAACAGTTCATTCAGTGACCATTCAAAGTTACAACAGCACTGAAAAAAGTGACATATATTTTTCACACAACTGTCCCCATAGTCATGGGATCAAAATTCAGACACTTAACAACAGACTCATATTTATGATGGTTGCAGTGTCCTGGAATCATGTGATCACCTTTTGCAACCTTTTTTTTAATATAACAATTTTATTAGTTTATAATGTAGCATACAAAGAAAATACAAAAGTAAATAATAGGAAAAATAGTGAAGGAAAAAAGGGAAGAGAAAAAGGGGGGAAAGAAAAGGGGAAAAAGAAAGAAAAGGCATTGACCCTAACCCTAACCCTAACCTTTTGCGACCTTCTGACCAGCAAAGTCAATGAGGAAGCCAGATTCACTTAACAACTGTGTTATTAACTTAACAACTGCAGTGATTCACTTAACAAATGTGGTAAGAAAGGTCATAAAATGGGGCAAAACTCACATTAACAAATGTCTCACTTAGCAAACAGACATTTTGGGCTCAGTTGTGGTTGTAAGTCGACAACTACCTATTACTAGCCTGGAATCACATGACATATTACTTCCCAGCTACTGCTGTTTAACTATGACTAAATCAGGATTAAAGGCAGTCTGAATTTACACATTAAGCCAAATTGAAGTTTGAGTATCAGTTTGGTGTAGTGGATAAAGGCACCAGGCTGGAAACCAGGAAACTCTGTGTGAGGCACAAAGCTAACTGGGTGACTTTGGGCCACTCCCTCTCCAGGGGTGAGTTCTAACTTACCTCACTGCCGGTTCGCTTCCTCCTGTGCTGCGTGGGCGTGCCTCGTGGGCACGTACGTGCTTCGTGCGCGCACGCATGCGCAGTGCAAAAAAATAAAAAAACATTCCCCCCCCAAAAAAAGCCAAAAACAAGATGGCGACGCATGCACAGTGCCAGAAACTCGGCTTCTGCGCATGCGCAGAAGAAAAAAAAACCCAGAAAAAATTCCAAAAAACCAAAAAAATAATCCAAAAAAATAATCCAAAAAAATAATCCAAAAAAATAATCCAAAAAAATTCAAAAAAACGATGGCGGTGTCCATGGACCGGCACCAACCGAACCGGCTCCGTGATGTCATCATGACATCACCAGCGGGTCGCTACCGGTTCGGGCGAACCGGTCCGAACCAGAAGGAACCCACCTCTGTCCCTCTCTAAAGCCTTAGAAATTCAAACCATTTTCAAAAATCTAGCCAAGAAAACTGCAGGAACTAATCCATCTAGTCACCGCTAGTTAAGATCAACTGGAACACATTAAAAAAAAAAATCTTTGTGTCTCAGCAAGTTATGTGAACACAGACATTGTAGCTTGTAACAATGGATTATGATTCAGCTCTGTGTGAATTCAGCTAATTTTGTTATATTCAGTAAATGGTAACTAAGAGATTGGTGATTGGTGATTATGCTTATTATGCTTAATAGCATTAGTAACTATGTTTTCAGGTTTGGATGACATAATAAATCACAGCATGCAGAACAACAAAGAAAGAAAACATACAGTTTAGCCCAAGGTGTGAACTCAATCATTGGCCCTGTTTAATCATGGTTTATTTCTTATTGAATAAACCATAAACAAATCCTTGGATTAAAACAATGTGTGAACCAGATCGATAGCTTACTTAGAAACTATTCAACACAAAAGTTACAACCAAATATCTAAGCATAAGATTGTACTATAGGGTATAATTCTGAACACACTTACACTTGTTAATAAATCACATAGTTAAATTTAACTTGTGGCAATAAAAGGTCATAGAAATGAATTATAGGGTTGGATGTTGGCAACTGGACTCTGAGGGAGAAACTGAATGAAGCTCGGACAGAAGGAATAATTAAATTAGCATGCCAGGGGCAGAGGAAAACCAAAGACATAACCATTCATACTGGCTGGGGAATTCTGGGAGTTGAAGTCCACACCTCCTAAAGTTGCTAAGTTTGAGAAATTCAGTTCTAAAGCATTCACATAGGCCAGGGGTATCAAACTCGATTTTATTCAGGGTTGTGTTTGACCTCGAGGGGGGGGGGCCAGGGGGAATGGCCAGATCAAGATCACTCATGTCGGGGGTGCCTGTGGTGGCCCGAGCACTCTGCCAGTGAAAACAGAGCCCTGGAAATGGAGCTGTTTCCAGGGCGGCCCTGCGGGCCAGATCTAAGCATCCCGTGGGCCGGATCTGACCCCCGGGCCTTGAGTTTGACACCCCTGACATAGGCAGTCTTAAAGAGTGGTTTTCACATTGTAGAATCTTTAAGACCTGAGCTGGAAATATCTTCAAAGAATGATAATTGCCTTCCTTGCCATTGTATTTTTGAAAGCTCCATGGCAAAACAGGCTACGGGTAGTCCTCAACTTACAACCACAATTGAGTCCAAAATTTCTGTTGCTAAATGAGTTTTGCCCCATTTTACGACATTTCTTTCCATAGTTGTTAAGGGAATCACTGCAACTGTTAAGTTAGTAACACGGTTGTTAATTGAATCTGGTTTCCCCATTGACTCTGCTTGTCAGAAAGTCACAAAAGGTGATCACATGACTCCAGGACACTGCAACTGTCATAAATACATGCCAGTTGCAAGCATCTGAATTTTGATCATGTGACCATGGCGATGCTGCCATGGTCATAAATGTGAAAAACAGTCATGTCACTTTTTTCAGTGGCATTGTAACTTCAAATGATCACTGAACAAACTGTGGTAAGTCGAGGACTACGTGTATTAGGTCTCACCTAATGGAAGCATTTTGGTGGGCCTAAGGGGGAAAAACATTCTGGGTGATAAGAAGTTAGTTTAAAGTTCCAGTATCGGGCAGAGAACCTTTATCTAAAAATAAAAATAAAAATAAAAACTTGGGAATGCTAATATATATGCACATATGCTCTCTTATTTGCTTTTTTGCTTTTATTGCTATTAAGTTTTAATTATGACACTGTTAACTTGCTTTTGTTGTATTTGATTATAAGCAGCCTGAGGAAGAACTTGAAGAGAGAATAAACACCTATAAATAAATGGCTTAGATCAGTGGTGGGATTCAAATTTTTTTACTACCGGTTCTGTGGGCGTGGCTTGGTTGGCATGGCATGGCTTGGTGGGCGTGGCTTGGTGGTGTGGCAGGGGAAGGTTACTGCAAAATCCCCATTTCCTCCCGATCAGCTGGGACTCGGGAGGCAGAGAATAGATGGGGCCAGTCAGAGGTGGTATTTACCGGTTCTCCGAACTACTCAAAATTTCCGCTACCGGTTCTCCAGAACTGGTCAGAACCTGCTGAAACCCACCTCTGGCTTAGATGAAATTAAATGAAAAATATTTTGGTGTGACTTAATCTGCAACTTCTCCGGGAAACTGGAAATAAATATTGCTAAACTGATCCTATAATTTGAAACAATTTAGTTCTTTAGAAGACTGCTGGAAAAAAAACCAGTATTTGCATTTTCACCATTGCCTTCTCTTTCTGATATAGAAATCATACTTCAACACCACTTTAAGGTGAGCTGCAATCCCCAAGGGTCGCCCTCTGGCCCACTAAGTGCTCAGAAAGGAGTGTGATAGGGATATATTCTTGTCCCCTCTCTTTTCAACTTACACCTCAGTTCAGTGTTGGATCTTTTTCATAATCTGGATTTCCGCACTCCCTTAAACCAGCAGGGCGCAAAACCCCTATACTCCTCTACATTGATGATGCCACCATAATTTCACAAACCGCTATGGGCAGTAGTGGGTTCTAAAACCCGTTGCTACCGGTTCGTGCCCGCGCTTGCGCGCATGCCCAGAAGCGTCCCGGGTGGGTAGACGGAGCCTCCCGCCGCCGCCGCTACCGGTTCTAAGAACCAGGCCAAACTGGGAGCAACCCACCGCTGGCTATGGGTTTGAAAAGAGCTATAAGCAGCGATATTTTGCCACTGCAGGAAAAAGAGCATCCAGATCTTAATTTTGAAAAGTCTAAAATTTCTGGTCTTTGCTAAGAGAGCCATCTAGCAGTCCTAGTTGAACAATTTGAAGGACACAAATTAGAACAGGTTACTGGATTGAAATACCTTGGCGTGTTTTTCCACTCTAAAGGCACATGGAATGCACATCAGATCATGTAGTTAGTACATCCAGCTCTTAGGTCTACAAGTGCTGTTAAGCGCTTCTTTTATACAAGTAGAGGACAATTAATCCCTGGGGCATTAAAACATTTTGAGGCCAAACCACTGGCCCAAATCCTTTATGGTACACCAGTAGGAATTTATGCAAAGAAGAGTGCACTGGAAACATTACAAATAAAATTTGCAGGATCAATTCTCGTACCCAATGGAGCAACAAATGTGCAGTTAAGGCTTGAGAGAGGAATGCCTGGAATCCAGGTAAGGCCTTGGAACAGGAAAATAAATTACTGGATCATCCAACTACTGGATCATCCAATTCCTCCCTGTCAGAATAACTCCTTTAATTTTAATAGACAATTTCCCTTCTCCCTGGAAACAGGCCTAGGAGCAGAATTCAAAATTATATGGGTTTTCTGCGCCATTCCTAATTTCCTTAGGACAGGGGTGTCAAACTCGTGTCGTCGTGGCGGCGTCACGTGACATATCGTGACTTTTTCCCCCTTCGCTAAACCGGGCGTGGGCATGGCCAGTGCGTGACGCCTCCAGCCCACGGGCCGCGAGTTTGACAACCATGCCTTAGGATATGACCAAGCCAAACAACTGCTCCCCGAAAGAATAAGGGATATGGAATTTCAGACTGAAATTATATATCCAATTTCAACTAGGTTGGGGCAATCTACTAATAGGCCTGACCAACAAGATATCTTTACTATCTTTAAAATCTTACTTTCCCCAAACTGAGGATAGCATTTTTCAAAGCCACGTATAACATCTTATCATCCACACTACTGCAAGGTAGATACTCCAAAACAGAGGTGGGTTCCTCCCGGTTAGGACCGGTTCGCCCGAACCGGTAGCAACCCGCTGGTGACATCACGGTGACGTCACGGAGCGGGTTCGGTCGGTGCCAGTCCGTGGACGCCGCCATATTTTAATTTTTTTTTTATTTTTTATTTTTTTGAAAAAAAATTGGGGGGGGGTCTTCTGCGCATGCGCAGAAGCCGAGTTTCCGGCACTGTGCATGCATCACCATCTTGTTTTTGGCTTTTTGGGGGGGATATTTTTGTATTTGTCGGCACTGCGCATGTGCGTGCGCACAAAGCGCGCGCACACCCACGTGGCGCGGCCATGCAGCGTGGGAGGAAGCGAACCGGCAGCGAGGTAAGTTAGAACCCACCCCTGCTCCAAAACCCCCATTAAACAAGGTTACCTGCCTAGGTGGTGACAAGGAGATTGAAATCATTTTGCATGCATTATTACACTGTAAATTCTACAGGAATATCAGGCCTGTTTATGTTTTCCCCCTAATATGTAAATTTCCAAGGAAGGCCAAGCAAGTCCTATGTGAATCATCTTCTAGAAGTTCAAAGCCCTTTATCACTTGTGAAGTAGCTAAATAATTACTTCTGTTTTATTTATCACTTTAGGATTAATACATATTAGCTAGCTTGTTTTTTAGATGATACATATTTTACTTCATAGATTATAAACGTTAGATTTACACTTGCACAGGTAATTAATGCATTATTATAGTAGAGTTTGTCATATTTTATGTGTTATTTTATCTTTGTTATTCTAGTATCTTATTTCATCAATTTGATTTCACTTTGGCTGCTGCTTTTTATTTATTTTTGTGAGTCCTGGACCAAATAAACAATATTTCATTTCATTTTCACCATAGGTTGGATTTCTTCAGGGAATCCCTTTGCCAGTAAATAACCAAGCGTATATTCCTATTCGCCCACTTGCTCACCTCTCTTCAGCTTGTTTCAGTAATTTCACTTTTTTCATACAGCGAACAGATGTTTGCTGAGCAAAGAACCAATATTTCCTCGTGGTATCCTCAGTAGCAGCTCAACAACAACTTAGCCAAGTATATAGTCTTAACAGTTTCAGACATCATTCTGTCATGCACATCAGAGCCACAGATAAGCAGAGCAAAACTAAGGTCAATTTTGTGTGGTTTTTCTATTCTGTTGCTTTATTTGATTTATCTCTGTCCTGGGTAAGCACTCAAGGTGGATGGCATAGGGGTGAGTACAGCTGGAATTCCAAATGTACACGCCGGATCTTAGAAGATGCAAATGCTGATAACATGATGTACTTGTAACCAGGTAGCATCAGAGGTGGGTTCCTCCCGGTTCGGACCAGTTCTCCCGAACCGGTAGCAACCCGCTGGTAACATCATGGTGACATCACGGATCCAGTTCGGTCGGTGCCGGTCTGTGGGCGCCGCCATCTTTTTTTGGGGATTTTTTTTTTTTTTGGAAAAAAAATATTTTGGGGGAATTTTTTTTATTTTTTTTC
Source organism: Thermophis baileyi (assembly GCA_003457575.1). Classification (NCBI taxonomy): domain Eukaryota; kingdom Metazoa; phylum Chordata; class Lepidosauria; order Squamata; family Dipsadidae; genus Thermophis; species Thermophis baileyi. Next base: position 3,358,001 of record QLTV01001495.1, read on the forward strand.
TTCTGCGCATGCGCAGAAGCCGAGTTTCCGGCACTGCACATGCATCGCCATCTTGGTTTTGGTTTTGGGGGGGGTATTTTTTGGCACTGCACATGCGCGTGCGCACCCATGCGGCGCAGCCACGCGGCGCGGGAGGAAGCAAACCGGCAGCGAGGTAAGTTAGAACCCACCCCTGGGTAGCATCATTGCTTCGCTCACTGACAATCTCATCCCAAACCATTACAATGGCCCTTAGCCATAGAAAGATAGTCTCCCTGTACTGTCATTAAAAGAGTGACTGAGCTGCAAAGTTTGATCTTTGCTTTCCCTGGAATTCTTAATTTTTATCATTCTGATTGTTTACTGAACAAGAAGGACTGGGTAAACTGCAGGCACAATTTCAGCTGTGAAACACTCCCTTTACTTCCATGATGACACTACATTTAGAATAAGACCACAGAGTAGGAACAGAAATCTAAAGTCAATTTGACTCTGACTGTCAACATGTTGCACTGTTTGTGACCATTCACTTTCACTGGAAATATAGCCTGCCTGATACAAATATAAAGGTAGCCCTTGACTTAGTACCACAATTGAGCCCAACATTTCTGTTCTTAAGTGAGACATTTGTTAACTGAGTTTTGCCCCATTTTATGACCTTCCTTGCCACCATTGTTAAGTGAGTCACTGCAGTCAATAAATTAGTAACCCCGTTGTTAAGTGAATCTGATTTCTCCATTGACTTTGCTTGTCAGAAGGTTGTAAAAGGTGATCACATAACCTTGGGAAACAGCAATGGCCATAAATATGAAGCAGTTGCCAAGCATCTGAATTTTGATCACTTGACCATAGGGATGCTACAAAGGTCATTACTGTGAAAAATGGTCATTTCTCAGTACCATTGTAACTTTGAATGGTCACTAAGCGAACTGTTGTAAGTCGAAGGCTACCTGTATCAAGAAATGTAATGTAAGCATATCATCTGTATTTTATATTTGGCTCTCTGCTTAGTAAACCTAATACTCAATATAAAATGGTAATTCAAAAGCAGATACAAGAGTAAATAATTAATATCTATTAGCAATGTGCCATTAATATGAATGCAAGATCACTGCCTGTGGGCCAAATGAGTCTCCACCTCTAATGCTGAGCCACTCTGACAACAAGCTTTCTCCTCTTCCTTTGAAGTAGCTCGGTTTGATTTTGTAGACAAAAATTATTTATCTGAACAGCAACTTTTGCACTTCAGTGACAAGAATGTGTATGCCTGGCTGGGAGTGAGATGTTACCTCTTACAACTGGTTGAGGCCCTGTTAGCTTTTGGATAGCAATTCTGGGGAGGAGAGAAATCGTCATGGTGGTCAGAGGCTGACAGTCAAACAAAGCAATTAAATGTGTGTGGGGGGGGGGAATAAAAAGGAATACAATTTAAGGGAAATTAGAATCCCATAGCACAAAGAAAGGAAAGAAACAGCGCGTGACATTTTAAAAGGCATGGCAATCAGTGGATTGAATTGGATTGACTGGGCATAGAGAGGAAGAGAAGGAAAAGGAAGAAGAATTGGCAAACTGATTGGAAGGAGGAAAGGTCTATGCTTGCACTCAGAATAATAGGTAATAACAGAGTAACAGAGTTGGAAGAGACCTTGGAAGTCTTCCAGTCCAAATCTCTTCTTAAAAACCTCCAATGTTGGAGTACCCACAACTTTCAGAGGCAAGCCATCCCACTGATTAATTGTTCTCACTGTCAGGAAATTTCTCCTTTGTTCTAGGTTGGTTGTCTCCTTGGTTATTTTCCATCCATTGCTTCTTGTCTTGCCTTCAGGTGCTTTGAAGAATAGGTTGACCCTCTCTTCTTTGTGGCAGCCCCTCAAATATTGAAACACTGCTATTATGTCTCCCATAGTCCTTCTTTTCACTAGATTAGACATACCGATTCCTGCAACTGTTCTTCACATGTTTTAGTCTCCAGTCCCCTAATCATCTTTGTTGCTCTTTTTTGCAGTCTTTCCAGAATCTCAACATCTTTTTTAATATCATGGTGACCAAAACTGGATGCAATAAGTTGTCTAAACTAAGTAAGTTGTCAATGAGTATTCCTCATTTGCTCAACCTGATAACTTACTTAGTTCTATTCTGATCTAACACTGCTATCATGTCACCCCTACTCCTCCTTTTCATTAAACTAGACATGCCCAATTCCTGCAACCATTCTTCATATGTTTTAGCCTCCAGTCCCCTAATCATCTTTGTTGTTCTTCTCTGCACTCTTTCTATAGTTTCAACAACTTTTTTTACATCGTAAAACACTCCAACAGAAGAGATGAAGAGGGACCTGCAGCCACGAGGAGTCAAATCAACGATATTGGTAACTATTGCTGTGGGTAGGCTAGCTGAGAAAGAAGAGAGAGCCCAGGACAAAAAGCACTGCAGCAGCTAGGATGTAAAGCTTGGCCTGATGAAGAAATGTCATATAGTAACAGGGGTGGGTTCTAACTTACCTCTCCACTGGTTTGCTTCCTCCCGCACTGCGTGGGCACGCGCACAAAGCACGCGCACACGCACAGTGCCAAAAACCCAGTGCCAAAAAACAGCTTCTGTGTGTGCGCAGAAGCCAAAAACAAAATGGCGGTGCCTATGGCGCTGCTGAGAGACCCAGTTCATGGGTGTGGCCAACCGGCGATCGCTCCCGGTTCAGGGAACTGTGGGAAATTCCCGCTACCAGTTCTAAAGAACCGGTCCGAACCGGGAGCAACCCACCTCTGTATAGTAATGTCCGTCAGGAAAAAAATTATAGACAACGGTGTCTATATACTCAAATATATAAGAACTGTGGATCGCTCACAAATCCTTGCATTTACTTAGTGATAGTTATGAGAAATCTTATCTTCAATACTGGCAAAAAGATTTGAGATTGCCTGGACTGATCTGTGCAGGTCAGGGGATGAAGAAACAAGCTGGGTTGAGAAGGCTATTCTCCAGGCTAGCAAACATATCCAACACACCTTCCTCTTCCTATTTTCTCCACAACAGCAGCCCTATGAGGTGAGTTGGGCTGAGAGAGAGTGACTGGCCCAAAGACACCCAGCTGGCTTTCATGGCTAAAGGGGACTTGATCTCATGCTCTCTAGCTTTCTAGCCTGGTATCTTAACCACTAGACCAAACTGCCTCTCATTCATTGCTAAGCTTTAGAGAAGAAAATGGTCCCTTAGATACATATCGGTGGTAAGAAGTTGAAGAAAACATGGTAGAAGGTATCACCAGGTAAACTGTTACAGGGTAAGGCTGATCAATAATTTGGTGGTGGTCTCCTCTTCCAGCCCAAATGCCTCAATCCTGACCCCAAGAAGTCACTGATCAACTTGATCTGCTGATGATAATCACCAGGTCCATTTGCAGTAACATCACATTCATCCTCAATCTAATGGCAAATGAACAAGTGAACCTGGATGTATCCCCAAGATGTTCTCTCTTCAAACAGACTTGGGATTCTTCGGGATTTTAGCCTCTACAGTAATTATGAGCTTGTCTCAGGTAATACCAAAACATGACTAAAAAAAAAAAGCCCCATTGACTTCAGCAGATTTAATCTAAATGAAAAGGAGCAAACTAAATTTAAACCCCATTCCATTATTATTTTTAATTCAAAATAAATGTGTAGAGTCTATAATCCAACATATACACTTATGTGGGAGACAGCCTATTGAATTCATGAGACTTGTGAATTAACTCGGGAGTGTACTCTATGTCATGGAGCTGAACTTTTCCTGAATTACCCTGTATGGCAGCAGTTCAAAAAGAGTCTTTAACTACTAAATTAAACAGTGAAAGCTAAATTTATTCAGTTGAGTGTGCTTGTAGGACATTAATTTCACACTTGACTGAGCATAAATACAAACCTGATTTTCAATTCACTCTTACTATATATATGCATTCGTGTTTGTGTATATTTGTGCGTATGCACACAAACACAAACACACATATGTACACTTATACATTGAAAAATGGATAAAAAATGCAATTTATAGAGATATAGTTAAATTAACCACATCAGTTTTACCAATCATAGAGTTAATGGGTTTGAAGCAATAAAAATAAACTGCAAGCAAAATGAAATATCTTAAAAGCTTTATTAACCTTAAAACTTCTACCTTTATTTCTTTGTCGGTAAAAATATAAATTCAACACAAAAAAGAGTTTGTCGTAAAAGCGACTGCCTGCGAAGGCTTCTGGATTGGGGCTGAAAGGCGAAAGCGGAAGCGGTATGCTCCGTCCCATATTTGGGTAGACCAGGTTGCCCTGATAGACCGGTTTCACCGTAAAAAACACTCAATCTTAAAAAAAACTTAGAGATAAGTTGTCGAAAATACTGGTCCCCCACCTTTACAGCTTGGTGGCCCGGCTGGGGGGAGGAGAGGGGAACCGGACTGCACACTCACGCAAGAGAGAAGAGAAGCCTTTGGGGCGCCGCTCGCATGAGCGGAGCTGTACGTGCACGCACGCATGTATGCGCACCAGCCTGCCTCTAGTGCGGCCTGGTTCCAAATAGGCTATGGCTCAGTAGTGGGCCACAACCCGGGGGTTGGGGACTCCTGGTCTAAAACACTGACCTGTAGATTTTCTAATTAGAATTGATTTCTCCAACTTTTTGGCCTCCAGACAGGTTGGACTATAGTTCCCAGAATTCCAGTTATCAGGCCTTTGGAAATTCCAACCATTTGGAGTATCATCAAATGCTGGGTAACGCTGGCTGAAGTTACAGATTGCATCATTTCAGAAACACAGCATATTTTTGGACCTGATAAAAGTACGAAAGATACATTACTAAGTTCTCCAACAATTACTTTCCAACGATGCTGTTAAAAGATTCCAGAGTTACAGTGTTTGAGGTGGGCAGCCAAAGAAATTCTTTAACTACCGTAGTTAAATAAATAATATTTTTCAAGAACTCAAGTGAAGAAGGAAAAGCTTTATTTTGCTAATGGTTTGCATCTCCAGAACCTTCTAGTGTTATTGGGAAACCTGAAAGGTACAAGTATTGGGAAGAGGGACATACCTTTACTAAAATTGGAACAGCTAACGTAATATTTGTGTTGCCAAAGCAACTGGGCCCAATATTCATGTTTTGCTGCACCATGCTACACTATGGTAGTTTCTTTTCAATGCAAAAGAACTGAAAATAATCTCCCTAGTTTCCTTAGCAACAAAATATTCCTTAATAGCAATATGGGTTCACTTGTCCTCGGTGACATTGGCACATAACCCCATCTGATTGGTAAAGTAGCATGCCAATGTCACTATATTCCATAGAGTGGGTGGCACAGATGGGAGGTGTCCCATGAGCAATTCAGATGTTTGTACATTATCAGAAATTTTGCCTGGGAGTTGGAATCCAGCCACCCCTACCGGATTCAGTTCTTGATTAGCTGAGATCATTTAGGGAGAAAATCTTGCTCATCAGTCTTGCCACAGCAGCAGTAGGGAAAATAAATTCTTCTAGGTTAGGTTGTTTCAATCTGTAATTTCATGATTCCTAAGTCTTTGAAATGTTTTGGAGGAAAAGAAATTTCCTTCTATCCCGCCATCAATGGCACAGATGCAGCAACAGTATGGAAAAGCAAAAGTTGTAAACACAAATTGAGAGATTTGAAGAACATTTTGAGTCCAGAAAGGCACCTTCTCACATATATTTTTGAAAAAGAAATTTGAAACAGCAACAAAAGTACGATCACTCTTAACAGAGAGACTTATGAGCAAAAAGCAAGGGGCATGCCGAAGTCATTCAATTTCCACATATTTGGATAAATGGAGGTGATGATTATAGACATTTGTTAAACCACAAACCGTGATTTATCAAACACAAAGTTTCCTGAAGAAACAAAACTTTTTGACTTAACAAGATGTTCAGATTCACACAACACACTAAGATGCAATGTGTCTTTGCCTAGTTAACTGTGGTTTAGCAGATGGTAGTATGAATACTATTTAATCATGATATGATGAATAAAAAACTATTAGGTTAATGCATAAATTTATTTATTTATTTATTTAATTTATATGATGCCCATCTCACTTTCGAAGACAACTCTGGATAGTAATATTAAGTTACAGTATAAACCATTTGCTTACAAATCTCTTTGACTATCTTAATCCACACTTTAAGCCAATACTAAATCAATGACTTAATGCAGTGATGGCGAACCTATGGCACGCATGCCACAGGTGGCACTCGGAGCCATATCTGAGGGCACGCGAGGCGTTGCCCTATGTCAGCTCCAGTGCGCATGTGCGCGCTGGCCAGCTGATTTTCGGCCTTCCGGAGGGCAGGGGGAGGTCGTTTTCACCTTCCCGAGGCTTCAGGAAAGCCTCCTGAAGCCTGGAGAGGGTGAAAAACGGCCCAACGGCCCAACCAGAAGTTCGTTTCTGAACCGGAAGTTGGGCCGTTGGGCTGTTTTTTACCCTCCCCAGGCTTCAGGAAAGCCTCCTGAAGCCTGGGACGGAGAAAAACAGACCCAACTGCCCAACCGCCATCCACAGGCTCTGGAGGCTTCAGTGAGTCCTGCGCGCATGCGCGGGGGGGGGAGCACGGAGGGTAAAATGGACCCAACAGCCCAACCAAAAATTCGTTTCCGAACTTCCGGTTGGGCCGTTGGGTCTGTTTTTCGCCATCCACAGGCTCCGGAGGCTTCAGTGAGTCCTGCGCACATACGTGGGGGGGCAGCGGGGGGTTGTGCGTGCATGGACAGGAGGGGAGGGCATTGTATTATGGGGGTGGGCACACACACACGCGCTATCGTGCACGCGCATGCCCTTTTGGCACCCGAGAAAAAAAAGGTTCCCCATCACTGACTTAATGCCTTAATGTGATACATGAAGATAACTGCAGTCTTTCAGATCTGAGTCTTGCTATATAATCTTAGGCTGATTTGCAACCAAAACTCAATGTGTCACTCCTGGCAGTTAAATTGATGCAAGGTGAGTGTCCTTCATGTCATGCTAAGCCAGGAAATTTTATTCATAGTTTATTGAACAACATGTGACACAGAGACCCATGATTTGTCCAATAAACTCAGATTATAAGGCTTTCAGTAGATCAGAATTAAGTAAGCCATACTTTGGCTTCAGAAAGATGTAATTTGGTAAACAAAGGTGTGAAAACCAATCAGGGAACAGAAAAAAGTATAGTTGTACTTCTATCAGCAAAGGTGCTCAGCAAATTTGAGTGGCTTGTGCATGTTTTTTTTTTTAGGTGGCCCCCAAGGTCTCCAATTATGCTTAATCTTCTTGTGCCACCTGGCCTCTAACAGCTGGTGTGCACTCAATTCTGTGACCCTGGCTCCATCTTCATAATCCCTCCAAGAAAGTTGGAAGTCTTTCTGTGGGAGGAAGTGGGCAAGGATCCTGAATACAAAGGCAGTCAGGCTCCACCAGGATCAGTTCCCCTGGGCTATCTTTGCTCCTCCTAGTTAGGAGAAGTCACTAAAATAGAGGAGCAGGTGTGGGTTGCTTATGGAGGGCAAGCCAGGCTGGAGAAGGTCTGGCCAGCAGGCAGAAGAGGGAACAAGAGGGAAGCCGGTCATTACTCTCAATTTATTCAGCTCCATTGGCTTGCAGAAGCTGTAGCTTTGTTTGTGACCTTGCTGCTGGAAAAAAGAAGGAAATCTCCTTGGCTCCTCTGTTCCTGCACAAATTCACACCTGGGCTTTGGGGGAATGAATCAATCACAACAAAGAGTTCCTCCTTCCCCCCAAAAAATGTAAAAAAAAAAAGAAAGAAAGAAAGAAACCAACAGAGGAGGAAAGTTATGGTGGCATCATGGAGGGGGTAAGCAGTGGACCCTAACATTGATCATGACGGGTTACTGCGGTTATTCAAAATTTTAGGCTACCAAAAGTAAATAGAATGCATACTTAGATAGAGGCCAATTAATTAAGTGGCATCAAGACAGGCCCAACTCCAGCTGACTATACAAACAAGCACCTGCCATCTCAGCCTGCCTCTGCTGAAAATTTGCAGCTTTCCAGGGATGTTCCTAAAATCTTTTTTATTGTTCCTGCAGTTTATCTATGGTTTTGCCTCCTACTTCTGCTAAAGCGGCTCAGCATAATTCTTTTTTTCTAGTTCATCTGTTTACATCACATGGCGAAGTACATCAATTTCATTGCCTCGAGGGAGCGGTCACTCTATTTTTTCCAGAAATGATTGATTGGGTGGTTGTTGTTGTTTTTTGCTGTCCATAGTACTCTTAGTAACCATCTTCACATCCATAATTTGAAGGCACTTGTCTTCTTTCTCTTCTTCTTAGTGATCTGCTTTCATTGCTATTCATAACCAGAGGTGGTTTCCTACCGGTTTTAACCTGTTCTTTAGAACCATTAGTAACTTGGCGATGACATCACGAAGTTGGTTCCGTCAGTGTCTCCGTGGGCGCCGCCATCTTGGATTTTGCTTCTGCGCATGCGCAGGAGCTAATTTTTGATTGCTGCGGGCGCGCACGTGCGCAGGGCGCGCACATGCGCAGGGCGTGCATCCGCACCCGGCGCAACCCTGAGCGAACCGGCAGCAAAAGGATCCAGAACCCACCCCTATTCATAACCACTGGAAAGACATTGTTTTAATTATGTTTGTGCAGCACTTCAAAAGGGAATACAGATAGTCCTCAACTAACAACCATTTAGTCATTTAGTGACCATTCGAAGTTACAGCGACACTGGAAAAAGTTACTTATGACCATTTTTCACACTTACAATCATTGCAGCATCCTCATAGTCACATAATCAAAATTCAAATGCTTGGTAACTGGTTCATATTTATGATGGTTGCAGCATCCCGGGGTCATGTGATCACCTTTTGTGACCTTCTGACAAGCAAAGTCAATGGGGAAGCCAGATTCACTTAACAACCATGTTACTAACATAACAACTGCAGCAATCCACTTAGCAACTGTAGTAATCCATTTAAAAACTGTGGCAAGAGAGGGCTTTTAGTAAAATGGGGCAAAACTCACTTAACTGTCTTGCTTAGCAACATAAATTTTGGGCTCAGTTGTGGTCGTAAGTCAAGGACTACCTGCAGGTAGTTCAAAGTGGGCATGGGTGTGCTCACAGAACCTGTTGGAACCTCCTTAATCCAACCATGTCTTCTCCCAAGATTACACTAGAGCTGAAAAACACAGTGGCACAATCACAGGAAAAGACATGGCTGTTTTAAGGGGGTTGCTGATGGTAAGGAGTTGCCCAAAAGTGCTAAATGAACTTTTCTGGGCACTCTATTTGAATCTGAAATGCTGCACAACCCTATTAACTATTTTGATCTTCATTGTCATAGAAACATCTTCATCCTTCCCGATTTAGTCTGCTTCTCGTTGCCTTCTTCCCTAACATCAATCTGTTTACTTCTTCAACATGCAGCCCTTTTTAATCTATTCCTAAACCGAAGGAAAACAAAACTATCTACTACCTTTGTTTCCTTTCTGTCATCTGTGAATTCAACAAGCCTACTAGATCTCTTTGTCTTCTTTCTATTTAACACCAAGCCATATTTTTTTTAACTTTCTATTTTTACTCTCCTTAACAAGCTTTTCTGAGTCTTCTTTTATTTCAGCTAAGAAAAGGATGTCATCTGCATATCTCAAATTTTTAGTCTTTTAATTTCCAATTTTGATTCCAGCTGTCATTTCTTACAGCCTTGGCATTCTGTATAATATATTCACTGTGTAAGTTGAGCAAACATGGAGACAATATGCCTCCTTGTCTCACAGTCTTCTCTACTCTGTTCTGTTCCTTCTGGCTCACTTCTTGCTGTAGCTTCTTGTTCCCTGTCAATGTTTCTCAAAAGAGTATTCTGGCATGCCCATTTGACTTAATATTTTCTATATTTTGGCACGTTCTACACAACGGTAGTCTATAAAGCAAAGGTAATACTTAGAAACTCTTGCTCTATCCATTATCTTATCTAGATGTACAGTATTTTGTTAGTTGCGAAGTTGTGTCCGACCCATCGCGACCCCATGGACAATGTTCCTCCAGGCCTTCCTGTTCTCTACCATCCTCTGGAGTCCATTTAGGCTCACGCCGACTGCTTCAGTGACTCCATCCAGCCACCTCATTCTCTGTCGTCCCCTTCTTCTTTTGCCCTCAATCTTTCCCAGCATTAGGCTCTTCTCCAGTGAGTCCTTCCTTCTCATTAGGTGGCCAAAGTATATACCGTATATACTGCCTTTATTTTAGTCTATGGAGATTCTCAGTCATCCAGGTCATGGTTGCCCCAAAGGTGCTTTTTCAAGAGCCAATTGGACTATGTTTTTCCTTGAAGACGTTTTGCTCCTTATCCAAGAAGCTTGGATGAGAAGCAAAATGTCTTCAAGGAAAAATAAAGTCCAGTTGCCTTTTGAAAAAGCACCTTTGTTTTGTATAATTCAAAGCAGCAGACATCCTGTTCCCATCACCATTTTTTCGCCACAACAGCCTGTGAGGTGCTACCTGATTCAATATCTCTCTGCCTTTTCTGAAATGGCCAATTTGGCACTTTTATCTGAACGGATGCCTATTCTTTGTAAATGTTATATACAATTTTGCTTGCATTTGGAATTAATATAACTCTTTGGTAGTTTTTTAGTCTTCTGTGGGGAAAAAGGACACACTGAATGTCTCTTAACTTTAATGACTACATTTCCTTAACTTAATCTTTGGGGTTTTTTTCCAGACTCATGGAAAAGTCTGAAATATGGTTGGCCTCCCTTAACAAATAGCAGACAGGCCTTGCTCTTACTCTAGGTTTGGATCACTTCTTCTGAATAATTATAAAGAGTACACAGCCCTGGTGGAAATCCATACAATCTAACAGATATGATCCTGTCATCTACTACAGAGGTCCACAACCCTCCGGTCCATAGACTGGCACTGGGCCAGCAACCGGGCTGCACAAACAAGTGAAGCCCCATACACAGGATGCAGGCACCATGCAAAACCATGCCCCCTCTAGTCCGCGGACAAACCTCTCTCCACGATACTGGTCTCTGGTGCCCAAAAGGTTGGGGGCCACTGGTCTACTAGGTTAAAGCCAAGCACATAATGATTGTTGTTTTTTAGTAGCATTATCATTCCATTCCTTTGTGTAGTCCCATACCTCAACCAGTGTATCACAATCATTTGATTTATAGTGGCCCATTCCAGTCTACTTATGTTCACTTATTCCTTAAACAATTAAAACATGCTCTAGTTTAATTTCAGTAATTCCTGGTTTTCCTTCTTTTTTATTTTACCCGCTCCATACTCCAATAGTGTCTTTTTCAATCCTGTTATATTTTTTAATACTGATACCATCAGTGACCAAACTTCCTTGCAAATTTGGCCTGGAGGTTTATATTTTCTCTAAATATACTCATGATTTTTTTACATTCTTTTTCAGTAGCCAGAAGAGAGCCATCCAAAAGATGTGTCTCATCATCCAGAACCCAAACTGAACAAAATATTTGGACCATACCTATAAACTTCTTGGCAACTATACAGAAGTATTTCACCACTGCCCTCTTCTGAGTTTTATTTTGGATTTTCTTCTTCTAAATGGTTGATTCCCTCACCCGTGGCCTCAAGTTCACTGTGGACTATCCTTAGCTCCTCTCTCTTCCTACTTTCAGCAAAGAGGAATCCTACTAGAAATTTATTCTTGCACTGGCATTATTCTCAGCGTTAACTGGAGTTGTTGAATCCTCCTACTACATCAAGGCAATAATCCTCTGGGAAGTGATCAGATAAGTAGATACATGGGTAATTATGGATTCCCATATTCAGACAGGAGTATGCCAAAAAACATTATTTCCGTTTCAAAACAGAAGGGTGACAACACTAAATAATATCATTGTCTTCCATCAGTGACATTCTAAACCTCTTAAAGATTGTTGGACAATTGTTAATTCAAGCCTGGAAAATGATCTTTAGCGTAAGAATAACTAAATTAGTTTTTCTACTAATTTTCTGCCTTAACACCGAACAGATTATACTTCTGTAGCACAGATATATAGCTATGTAAATAATAGCAAAGAGCACCTCCTCAACATTATCTGAAACAGCTATCAGAACTACACCTTCTTCCTGACTTAAACCCAAAGAATCCCTAAGTTTAAACTATTAATTAGGATAACAACTTTTATTGTTCCAGCTGTAACTCTCAAACCTGCTGAAAACCTTTTCTCTCAGATCTGATCATAGTTGGGTTTTTTTAACTTTTTATTCTCAGATTACTGCAGCACACTCTATTTAAAAATGGAGCAACAGTTACTACAACTTAACATACTATACTTTTCCTGTGATAATATCCTCATATGCTGGTGATAAAAGCAGGATCACCTGAAGTCCTATCTGAACTGCACTTGTTAAGCAGTAAAGACACTGCTTATGTGTTCCTCAGCTGATGAGAACAAACAGGAGGACAAATTATAGCTTGATTGTCCACTATGTTAATCTAATGGGAGTTCATTAATAGGATTAAATTATGAATTTGTGCTAAGAATTTGCACCATAAATATTATCTGTCAAGCAGTGCATAATGGCAAGTTCATTTTAACACAGAGATAGGAGCTGCTTTATAACTCCCTGTAGTACTAGAGGTTTAACTGCTTGTTTTACAAAATAATAAATGATAGGAACCCCTAAGGCAGGGGTGTCAGACTGGTGGCCCGCAGGCCGGATGCGTCACGCGCAGGCCATGCCCACCCCAGCTCCACGAATGGGGAAAATGTTGCGAAACGGCACGTGACAGCAACATGACGTGGTGAGTTTGACACCCGTGCCCTAAGGCAATCTGGGGGAAGGCATGATATAAGCATTCTGAGATCATCACCTGTTACACAAATTATGAACTTGTGTTAGAGGTCATGATCCCCAATCACATCACAATCCTCTTTCCTCACTTTGGGGACATCATGGCTTGTGACAAACACCTTTGTTTGGAATGAAGAAATGGTGCCCAGTAAGTAGAACAATACAAAATATTTGAAGGAAGTGCTTCACAAACAAAGCACTTCCCTTCGAATCATTTGCAAAGTGTAAGTGGCTGCTTCACAATCTGTTCCTGGCTTTTTCCACATATGTCAAGACCATTTAGATATCTGTATATTCCCATTGCCAAAGATTGAGAAGTATGATTAATTTAACAAAATATTATTTTGTGCATATTAGATACAGCTCTTGAAATAGATCTTCCTGTTGCAGGATGCATGCATTTCATGAAGAAAATGGAGGTTTTAACTAGCAGAGATCTGGAGCTAAAATACAGTATTGGTTCAGATAATATGGTCTCTGCTATAGTGGAAAACATAATTGGGTTGATGCATATTTTTCTCTTTCTAATATTCTGGAAGTTAAAAGGAGAACAATAGAAGTGGATAATAGGTGTTTTATGATTAAAAAATAAATATACCACAAGATTGGAAAATAACAGTTCATCAAATTATATAAAGCTTCAAAGAACTTACTTTCTATAAACATTTTGCAGCTAGAAGTACCAATATGAGGACCATTTAGAAATTAAATTTTGTTTTAATTTCCCATTTTCCATCTATTTCTCCTCTTAATTGATTGAAATGTTGATTTAATTATCTATTATATAATGAAAGCAAGCTTTGATTAATATATATGTCTTCATGTATGTGTACAAATGTAAGGGGAATTATTTACTCTTTTGCTTTTTTTATTTTTACATATAAATAAAGTTTAAAAATGAAAAAAGTTATCTGCTATGGTAATTGAATATGAACAAAAACTCCTGAAAATACTGAGTTGAAAAAGAAAAATATACTGTATCTTTAATAAGTAATGTGCTCAGATCACTGAATTTAGCATTGCAAGATTTGCTTCTTAAACATTTGCCAAGTCAAAACTGTTGTGGATAATTATCTACCCACTAAAAATAGTTAGGCATTTTAAATCATTAGATTTTTTTTTAACAAATAATTGAGGGGGAGATTTATTTATGCTGGATTCTTATACACAGAAGGAAGTAAATCCCACTGAGCTCAGTGAATTTACTTCTGAGTAAATATGCATAAGATTATATGTTGAGGTTTAAAAGATAATCTGGCCTCCTCGTTTTCATAGTAGCTTACTGCCCAGTGGTTTAATGAAATAGCTATTGCTCAAGAATGTAGCTAAAGATTTTTAACATTTGAGTATTTCAAAATCAGTCCTTGGCATCTCCATTTATAAGGATCAAGTAGCAGATGAGGAGAAATAATTTTGTTTCAGATCCTGGAAAAAATTACTACCGGTAGTCAGAACTGATGAATCTCGAGTAATGTAAGAATATAAGAGTCCTGAGACATTAGGCCAAAGGATTACTTGGCCCAGATTTTGTGGCCATATATATAGTGACCACATTTATACATATATCGAGAAGCTCACCAACATAGACCAGAATGATAGCCCCTTTGCATTGTTGCTCTCAAGCAACTGATTTTTAATCTCTTTGATTCTGGAGTTAGTCTGGTGTCATCAAAATTAATAGCAGTGATCTCCCTAGCCACAAAATTGTCTAATGCCGTTTAACATGTTCTAAATGTGGGGTTTTATCATATCTAGTAATAAATTCCAGCAAGTAGAAGCATTTCTTGACAGCTCTGTATAGATGATTTTAGGTTCTAATGTTTTAGGAAATGTCAAAACCCCCCCCCCAAAAAAAACCCTTATTTTTATTTTATCCCTTAAATAGATAGCTATCTTCTCTCTAAAAACTGGCTAGATCAGAGTTGGAGAGCTATTCAATCCCTGATCCCAACAAGTCCTAGCAAGCCTGCCTAATAATGAGGGATACTGAGATACTCCATTAAGCAATACTCTGAAGAACAGAGGTTCTTCATACCTGGGCTTGCTAGATTAACAGGCAGTGCTTATATTTCTAAGAGAGAGGAATTTAAAATCTGTCCCAGAGACTCATTTTGGATTTTAAATTTCTAAGCTTCACTTTCTGGATTTTAACATTTCATCCTTTAAATTATTTAATCTCTATGAAGGCTGGACACTTCATTAGCTGTATGAAGTATTAGCATTCCAAATGAGGTTTTGGTCAGTGAGTTGATAAGAAGGATGGCCAGATGGAGAAGATGAAATGGCTCGTATATCTTGAAAGCTGGACAAAAAAAAGAGTACTAGCAGTTGCAGCTTATCTCACACTTCACTTGCCAATTTTTTCTTCTCTTCTATTTAAGTATTAAAGCTGTAGGCAGTACCTGATAACTTAGGTTAACCAAGTACCCTCCAGTTCTGTTAGACACCAACTAAAGGGAGTTGTTTTACATATAAAGGGACTCCTTCAATGGACTAGATAGGTCAAACAGAAGAATTAAATTATTTTTAGGGCATGGCTATCTATAGGAATTTGGTCCGTGTGATACCTCCCACTCTCCTAAAATGTTTAAAATAAAGATTGAGTCCACTTACCCATATTTTCTTCAGATGCTTGCCATTAGAGTCTTTGAACCATATCCACTTTGCAATCGATTCCACAAAAGCCAACAACCCCAAACATCCTTATAAAATTATTTCAAGGGAGATGAGGAGCGGGGGAGAATCTTTCCTGCAGCCAATCCAGTAGCGTTGCCAACCTTGCTCAGGGCTCACAGCATGTTCAGCTTTGACTTGAATAATATACTAATAGTTAGCATAAATCATTAGGGCAACTTTACTATATAAAAGACCAAAGCATTTAATCTGAATTGTTCTTTTATATATTCCCCGCTTTGCAATGTTGCCATGCAACTGATGGGTAGCTAAGCAGCAGTGAGGAAGGGATGGTGCTATTGCTCCCTCTAGTGTAAATATACCTTGCTTATTAAATTGATGAAGTCGGAGCCCCTAATTCTTCATCCCAGCAAATACGAAGAAAGAGCAGGGCTTTCCCCCAGTGACATGCACAGCATTAATTATCGCTTGATGCGAGATGATATAGGAACAGAATGCACAGGTAACTTTTGATCCCCCGCATGGACTGGTTACCTGGAGGGGTTCATTAGCCTGAATACTAGGAGCTAATTAGAACAAGTGGGGAGGGGCCCCAGTTGTCAGGATTGAAATTTGACAGGCATATAAGAATCCAGGAGCTTCTGATGAGATAGTTTTACTACAGAAAAAACTAGGAAGCCATTATGAAATAATTCCAGTGATTGTTCTGTATTAAACACAGATTCTATAATCACCATTCTTTTTTCCTACCCACTCTACATAAAAGACTATAAGCAATTCTGTTTGGCGTGAGAGATACAATTTCTCTCTGTTCCTTATTTAGGTAATAGCTTTGTTTTTTTATTATGTTGTTTGCTTCTGACTACATAAAGCATCACTTTCGCCCTGGAGGGATAACATTTTCTTGACCTCTGGTTCATTCTGTTTGTTTCAATCTAAGGCCTCTGGAAAGCATGATTTCTTTTCCATACTTACTCAATTTGCTTCACCCTATATTGCTATGGGCATCTGATGGTCATACTTACCCATGTTGGGAATAACTTTGATACAAATGCTGACTTTTGTCATTCAACCTTTTGAATTCCTTAATGTCAGTAAATAGAAATAATGGTTTACTGTATGATAATAATGAGTCACCACTGCAATAAAGTATTGAGGCAAGTCAATTTTATGGCTTGATAGGGTTTTGGACACTACCCACAAAGGGTATAAGGAACGGTTGGAAGAAATATCCACCAGGTTCAGTTCCAAGCTGGGAGAAAGACACTGGAAACATGGAGGTTGATTGGAAAGATGTTTTATTGATGAAGCAGAACCACATGGGTTTGTGGTTCTGGTGCAGCTGACAAAATGGAGTTGGGGTGGGATTATACCTTCTTTGGGCTTTGTATTTGAGCTTTGTATTTGAGCTTCCTGTTCCTGTGCCAGAACATGTCCTTTAATATTCTATTGGCTGTTGTCAGATTCCTATGGGGTCATGTAGGGGTTATGTAGGGGTCATAGCTGGCTCTATAGGCAAAAGAGGAAATGTAAATCCTAGGTGCTTGTCTGAGCTAATTTGGTCAACATCTGGCTTATTGTTTATCTGAGCTTCTGTCTTGACCCAGTCTTTCTGAATGGATTACCAAATCTGCCTTTCTAAAAGCTGGCCTCCTTAGTTTCTGCTTGGGGCAGGGAAATTGGGGCTGGTTTCTGAATAGGCTGGCCCAATCTTTCTTAATGGGCACAAAATATCTGCTGGGGGCTATTAAGAAAGACTGAATCTGCTTTCTGTCTCAAAAAAACATGTTTCTCCATTAGGGAAATATAATATTCTGCCTTTTTAATATTTCCCAAAATATTTCATTCTTCTGGGGGGTGGGTGCTGACTTTGTACAGAACTTTGAGTTTAGTCCTAGCCAGAGGTGGGTTCTTCCTGGTTCAGACCAGTTCACCCGAACCGATAGCAACCCGCTGGTGACGTCACGGAGCCGGTTCGGTCGGTGCTGGCCCGTGGACGCTGCCATCTTTTTTTTATTATTATTATTTTGGGGGGGGGGGATTGTTTTTGGATTTTTTTAATTTTTTTTCTTCTGCGCATGCGCAGAAGCCGAGTTTCTGGCACTGCGCATGCGTTGCCATCTTGTTTTTGGCTTTTGGGGGAGGGGATTTTTTTATTTTTCGGTACTGTGCATGCGCACGCGCACAAAGCGCGCACGCGCCCACGAGGTGCGACCACATGGCGCGGGAGGAAGCGAACCGGCAGCGAGGTAAGTTAGAACCCACCCCTGGTCCTAGCCCAACTAGTAGCCTCATTAAGATGATGGAAGAGCTCATCCTAGTAGTCCAGACATCAAAGTGGGCCCAGCATGCTGGCTGGAAAAATAATAATGAACATCAGTAATTACTGACAAAAGAATGCATGTGCTTCCAGAATTCCCATTCATCATGGCCATTGCTGAGAATTCTGGAAATTCTACATATCTGGAGGGAATTTAGGTTGGGGAAGGCTGCCAGTTCATGCCAAACCTTCTGTAAGCTATAATCAATAAAATATGTAGCCTTCTTATTCCAGTTTTAGTTGGAATGGAATTGTTTTCTTTTCTCCATGAGCATGCTGTCCTTTTGGCTGTTGCTACAACTACTACAATTTGGGGAATTGATGTGGTTGCCTTTTCATTACCAACTGGAAGCCTCTGCTCTTTTTAAACTTTATAAAGAAACATTGAGCAAGGATAGGTTGGTTCACTCCAATGGGTCTTATATAAATTATCATGGATTTGTTGATAGGCAAGAGTGATGGCTCTTGAGTTGTTAATGGCAGCACTGAAAAATAATGAATAATTTAGTTCTCCATTGTTCTTCCCAGCATCAGGTAAATCACATCTTAAGAGAAAGCAGCACATATCTATTTAACTGTATTTGCCTGACTCTTTCACTATACTTTCTCAACTGGGACACACTTAATTTTTTTTGTCTTGGATATCTTTTCAATGATATGTTTCTTTCACAGTACAGTTGAGTAAGAAGATACATGGACTTTCCCACCTTTTTCTAGACAGAGGTAGTGGGTGGCATTTTAATCATGCAATCTGCTAAATAGCTCATTACTTGTCTGTGTGCATACTTAACAAGTGGTCTTGTGGACCATCTGCTTCTCCAACTACTTTGTAATGCTTTTCCCTCAGTGCTCCTGAGAGACATATTTAAGCTTTGCTTACCAGCTGGCATTCAAGAAGCCAAGTCTTGGTGCATTTCCTATAGAGAAATATCTTCTAGAGTTAGAATAGCACAGTGCCTTAAAATTGGGGACTATCTAACATCCTATCCCTATTCACATTTTTTCTGATTTTGCTATATGTTGTTTATAAGATATACATACATACCAGTGGTGGGTTGCTGCCGATTTGGACCAGTTCTCCCGTACCAGTGACGGAAATTTGCACCCGCTCGGCAAACCGGCAGCGATGGCCGGCTGTCCACGCCTCCGAACCGGTTCTCCGGTCGCCACAGCTGGCAAAGAACCCTCTGCGCATGCACAGAGGCTTCTGTGCATGCACAGAGGGTCATTTCCGTGGCGCAGAGGGTCATTTCCGCGCACTTCCATTGTGATGCGAACCGGTAGGGAAGGTAAGTGGAACCCACCCCTGATACATACATACACACACACACACACACACACACACACACACACACACACACAAACACATATGTATGTATGTGTGTGTGTGTGTGTGATATAGATAGATAGATAGATAGATAGATAGATATAGAGATAGAGATAGAGATAGAGATAGAGATAGAGATAGAGATAGAGATAGAGATAGAGATAGAGATAGAGATATATCACACACACACATACACACACACACTGCAATGGGAGCTGAGTTTGCATTGGTATGAGTTTGGATTATGCAAGTGAGGCCACACATGAGGCTAACTCTGGATTGTTGAATAAGCCATATGAACAGGGTTTATGAAACACGCTAAGACAAAATCAAGGGAACCATTTATGTTATCACTTAGTTCACATATTGTTCTAAATCAAGACCATGCTACCGGTGCCCCATAAGCCATGTGCAACTCCCAGTATAGTAAATTTGCATCACCTCATCAAAAGTCAGAAGCAAAAGAACCAAGGCATTTTTTAAAATTAAGAGCGGTAATGGAAATGAAATAATTTGAAATCACTAAAATAACTGTAGGAATCTAAGATCTTTAAAAAAAAACCTGTTGCATGTTTGCTTCAAATGTAGAGATCTGATATGCAGAGTATATATAGTTCAAAAGGTTTTGTGGCCCAAAAAATAATGTATGATTTTGTAATATTGTAGGATATTTTTGAGATACAGATACAATCTTCTATCTGTTGGATGTTTCTGACAACTCCTATAATCTTTTGTAATTTGTCACCTTAACTACATTTCAGTCAAAAACATTTGCAGGACACTAGACTATTTCTTTTATTTTCCTGATGAATTTGAAGTATATTCTTCAAAGTGTGCCAGAAAAATGTTCCTTAACAAGTGTACTGAATTAACTATTCATTATGGCTAATATGCAGAATGTGAATTTGTTTATTTAATGTATGGCAATATAGAATATAAAATGTTATTACTATGAAATAATGTGTTTAATTTATTTATTCAGTTTCTATAACTGCCCAACTCAACCATGTGAATTGGGCAGCTTACAATTCTAAAATCCTAAAACAGTGTAAACAATTTAAAAGATATCAAAACAAGGAAAACATCCACAAAATAAATAAGTATAACAGCAGGAGAAGCTACTTGGATATACTGGAACATTAAACCAGAAATCCAACCAAGCTACCATGGAATTAAGAAATAAGAATCTCCTAATGGAATTAAGACATAAATGAGATGATAGGGAGCATGGCCTGCCTCAAAATTAGTTAGCTCAGAAATGTTGAATTGAGCCAAATAGTAGAGAGACTTTATAAGACAGATGATGCACTGATGGATCAGCCTTGATTTTTTTTCTCAATGAATTATTTTTTTGGCTTCAGGTGATTACACAAAATAGAAACATATAATGATCATCTATTCAAGTATATCAGTGGCTGACGTCCAGTACGTAAGGAGGAGAGATGCATGAGAGGACAATATTAAATGGTGAAAATGATGCCTTAAGGCACGGGTGTCAAACTCGCAGTGTCACATTGCCATCACATGACGTTTTGCGATGTTTTTCCCCATTCACGGAGCTGGGGTGGGCATGGCCTGTGTTTGACCCTGCCTTAAGGCTTGAGCAAAATGCTGTGCTTGTTGCCTGGAAAGTTGCCAGTTCAAGACCCAAGTACCGTATAATGGAATGAGCGCCAGCTCCTGCCCAGCTAGCAGTTTGAAAGCAAGCAAATGCAAGTAGATAAATAGGTACCACTTCAGTGGGAAGGTAGCAGAGGTGGGTTCCTACCGGTTCTTTCCGGTTCTTTAGAACCGTTAGTAAATCGGCGATGACGTCACAGAGCCGGTTCTGTCGGTGTCTCCATGGGCGCCGCCATCTTGGATTTTGCACATGCGCAGAAGCTAATTTTTGATTGCTGTGGGCGCGCACATGCGCAGGGCGCGCGTCCACACCCGGCGCAACCTGAGCGAACCGGCAGCAAAAGATCCAGAACCCACCCCTGGAAGGTAGCAATAGCAATAGCACTTAGACTTATATACAGCTTTACAGTGCTTTACAGCGCTCTGTAAGCGGTTTACAGAGTCAGCATATTGCCCCCAACAATTTGGGTCCTCATTTTACCGACCGCGGAAGGATGGAAGGCTGAGTCAACTTTGTTTGTGCGCCTTTGGCATATACTGTAGTCATGCTTTGTCTTTGGACAAAGCTGGCTCCCTTGGCTATGAAACAGAGATGAGCATCATCCCCTAGTCAGACACGACTGGACAAGGGAAACTTTTACCTTTTTTAAAGTGCCCCACCAAAAATGTCTGAAATGATTGGCCCCACTCAAGGGAAGCTTGAGTTATAAGCTGTGCTGTAGGGAGATTTTGTATGTGTGTGATAGAGAGTGGGTATTAGAAGGGGAAACATTGAAAAGTATGAATGTGAAGAAAATTAGACATGAAAAGAAAAGGCAGGACAACGTTAAGATAGAAGGTTCAATTAAAAATAGATACTAGTGTACTGGAGAGAAAAAATATGTGTAGAAAAGTTTATTTTATTTTATTTATTTTCTCCACAGAACTTAAGAGCAATGTAGTTTCTTTCTTTCTCCCATTCTTATAACTAAAGTCTATACTGAAGTACAGAAGCCTTGCTTAGGATTTTCAGCAAACTGAACAAGGATTTGAACCCAGGATCTTCCCAATTCTAGGCAGCCCTCTCGAACTCCTCTAGTGACACAACTCTTTTTATTGCATTCACCTTTTGCATGTCTAAGTGTGCACCTAGATATGAACTACAAAAATATTTGCATATTTAGGTAATTTTATTCTAGACTTATTGACCTTTAAATGATGTTTTGTATTATCATATTTTAAAGCAAATGAAATCACCTGTATTTGTTCTCTTTCTGAAAGCATCATTTAAAAAAAAAAAGGTCATGGGGTTTTTTTTTCTTTTTTCTTTTTTCTTTTCAGAGTATTTTTCTTGGAGGGGGCTCCATACATCCTTTGCATGCCTTCATCATATTGGAAAATCAGTATGACTTTTCCCCCAGTCTACTTATAGATTCATGCTGTTGGAAAATCCAACTCTTTCGATAGATTTGCTGCAATCTCCTTGAGTACTGAAGCCTGTTCTTTAATATAGAAGCACTTGACTCATGTTCCACCCACCTTTTCCATTCTATTCTGTGCTACATGCAGAAGCATCTGGCCTATTGTGCTGGAGTCTATAAATATGCATCAGTTTAAAATAGCTGAATATAAATGGTGCACCCTGAGCTTTTTGATAAAGCCAAAAGATGTACAAGGTCAGGATCTTTCTGGTTTTTTTTAATTGAATGCCACTCTGGCTTTGACTATCAAAACACCAGGGATACCTATTCAGAACACACCATTGTTGGAATTTTGGCAGCTTCCTTATCGTTGTACACAAGCTTTTTTTGAGAGTAACAGCACATTTGAGTTTAGGGTTCTCCTTCCCATCCTAAGTCCTGTGGATAGGTTGCACAGATTAAATAGGTTGCACAGATTAAATCCCTCCAAACAACAGAACTACTTCTTGAACCTAATTAAAGTTATTTGTAACAATCGAACACTGTAAAAGTCAGTTTTGAACAGAAAATGAATTATCTTGGCCTGGGTATAATTAGTGTAAGAAGGATTAATAAGTACATGCAATTGTACATTGGCTTTCCCACCCAGGTTTTGCATTCTTAGTGAAGAAAGAAAACAAAGTCACCAGGGTGGAGCAAATGCAATAAACAAAAGAGATAAGTACATCTTGGTGCAGTTAAACATAAGAAATGTATAGCCTGGTGAACATAAATTACTACGAGCTTGGCAGCAAGCTGTGGCAGTACTTTTCTTGTTAATCAGATGTTCCTAAAAGCAGGTCTTTAAATTTATTCTTAGCTTAGAAGAAACAAAAGAAAATGCAAATTGCGTTCATCTTTTGTGAGATTTACATGCATCTAAGATTAAGACTGCCAGGTTAATGAGTATGTTCAGGATGCTTAAGTGTACAGATCATGATGGAATTATCTTCCCTTTCTTAATAGTAATTTTATTAAATATTACGACAATAAATCTAATACAAATTAAAAAAATAAGTAAATGTGCAGAAAAGAAGAAAGAAACAGAAACAGAAATAAAAAAGAAAAATAAGAATAAGAATAAAGAAAAAATAAATACCATATTTTTTGGACTAGAAGACACACTTTCCCTCCCCCCAAAAAGTGGGTGGAAATGTCTGTGAGTCTTATAGAGTGAATATTGCGGTGGGGGGGAGGGGGGTTGGTACAGCACCAATCAGCTGTTCTAGGCAGCGGGGATCGCCGCCACCACTTATCGTGGTGATTGGCGGTAAACAGGCTGCGGTAAATGGGCCGCAGCAAACGGGCCGCAGTGAACGGGCAGATTTTTTTTTCTTGTTTTCCTCCTCTACAGCTAATGTGCATCTTATAGTCTGGAGCGTCTTATAGTCTGAAAAATACGGTATATAAAGAAATGACTTCCCTCTTCTTCACAAAAAGTATAAACAATTTTAGTAACTTATCACCTTCTCTTAAAATACAACAAATGATCTCTTCTTCCCATATTCCATCTCTTATCTAGAAACAAATCCATAAAGCCTCCTAAATCTTTCACTCCTGATGTCAGCTGAAGTCCATTAAGGGTTATCAGAGATAACAACATATCTATTTTAAGCTTGACCAAATAAACCAACTTTATATTCCTTCCTTTTACTTCTAATAAGATCTTTAGTCCCATCAAATAACATCATAGAACTTGATTTCTTTTCAGTTTTTCTTTGTCCCTTCTCACCAAATTCTTCAAGACTTTAATAAGCCTCTTTCATAAAACCAATATAAGAAAATTATTCTGGTCACACCCTTAGTTTGTTATTTGTATATTATTTTAATTATTATGACATCAATCAATTTCTTTTTTATGCCCGGGTAATATCTTTTTCCATGTCATTCCTGTAACTTGTCACTTTGCAATCCACTTTCAAGTCAATCTTGATCTTGTCAGGTAGAATATGTTCTTCTTCCATGTGTTAAATATAATCCATTTATAGAAGCAGACCTTATTAAAATTAGCTTCTGGGTCCCTTGTTCAAAATTATCCTTCAAAATGGTAAATGTTAAAATATTTTGCTTCATTCTGTAATAGCCAATCAGGTTTGACTGGTTTCCTTTAATTATAATCTTTAGTTCCGTCTAGTATCCAGTTCTTACTACCGGTATTATCTTACTATTTTTAAAAAAATTCAAAACAAAAGCATTTCCCCATTGAAAGGATTTTTTATAACTAATTCTAAAATCTTATTTCAAATTTAGCTAGACCCTTAGTCTGTAACAATTGCTCTCCAGACAAGGAAAGGATTTGAGATTCCACAAGTGCTCCAGACAGTTTCTCCTTGCAAGGAGACTGCAAAATGGTGATCTCCAGCAGGTGTGGAGCACTGGGAGATGAGGGAATAGCCATCTTTCTCAAACTGTGGCCAGAGTCTTTGAAAGGAGAATAGAATAGAATAGAATAGAATAGAATAGAATAGAATAGAATAGAGTAGAGTAGAGTAGAGTAGAGTAGAGTAGAGTAGAGTAGAGTAGAGTAGAGTAGAGTAGAGTAGAGTAGAGTAGAGTAGAGTAGAATAGAATAGAATAGAATAGAATAGAATAGAATAGAATAGAATAGAATAGAATAGAATAGAATAGAATAGAATTTTTTATTGGCCAAGTGTGATGGGACACACAAGGAATTTGTCTTGGTGCATATGCTCTCAGTGTACATAAAAGAAAAGATAAGTTCGT
>QLTV01001495.1:3396932-3443545 GCA_003457575.1 Thermophis baileyi
ACCAGCAGGCCACTACCGGTTTGTGAGAACCGGTCCGAACCAGGAGGAACCCACCCCTGGTATCTTGCCCTTATATCCCCAGCTTCTAAGTGTAACACTGTCAGAGATTAAATCAAATGGGTCCGGAGAATGAAGGACAAAAAAAAAAAAACATTTTCCATGATATAATCTTTATGTAGTAGTGGGGTGTTAAGGGCACAATGGTTTAGAAGCTTTGTGCAGCTTTCTTTGCAATAATCCTTCCAAATGGATTCTACCAAACCTGTTTTGCTTCGTCAGTTTATCATATAGCAGTGATGGCGAACCTATGGCACGTGTGCCACAGGTGCCACGCAGAGCCATATCGGAGGGCACGCGAGCGTTGCCCTATGTCAGCTCCAGCGTGCATGCACGCACTGGCCAGCTGATTTTCGGCCTTGGGGAAGGCCGTTTTCGCCCTCCAGAGGCTTCAGGAGGCTTCCCTGAAGCCTCCAGAGTGCAAAAAATGGCCCAATGGGCAAACCGGAAGTCCGTTTTTCCAAACTTCCAGTTTGCCCATTTGCCCATTTTTCGCCGTCCCAGGCTTCAGTGAGGCTTGTGCGCATGCATGGGGGGCAGCAGGGGGTTGTGCACATGCGCAGGGGGAAGCGCAGGGATTGTGCACATATGCGGGGGGAGGGAATAGATGTGGGCACGTGCGCGCGCACTAGCGTACGCGCACACACCCTTTTGGCACACGAACCAAAAAAGGTTCGCCATCACTGTCATATAGTTTCTGTCAGGGGTGGGTTGTAACTTACCTCGCTGCCGGTTCATTTCTTCCTGCGCCGCGTGGTTGCGACTCGTGGGTGCACGTGCACTTCACACACGCGCGCATGCGCAGTGCTGAAACTTCTGAAATTTTTTTTTAAAAAGCCAAAAACAAAATGGTGACGCATGCGCAGTGCCGGAAACTCAGCTTCTGCACATGCACAGAAGGAAAAAAACCCAGGAAAAAATTCAAAAAAAAATTCAAAAAAAAATCCAAAACAAAAAAAAGCCCAAAACAAGATGGTGACGCATGCACAGTGCCGGAAACTCGGCTTCTGCGCATGCACAGAAGGGAAAAAAAACCCGGGAAAAATTCCCCCCCCAAAAAAATTCCCCCCAAAAAAAATTCCAAAAAAAAAGATGGCAGCGCCCACGGACCGGCACCGACAGAACCAGTTCCATGACGTCACTGTGACATCACCAGCAGGTCACTACCGGTTCGGGCGAACCAGGAGGAACCCACCTCTGGTTTCTGTGAAAGAGAGTGAATTTGAATCTTATCCCCATAACAAATGAAAAATTATTCCACCTGCTCAACATAGTGGATGATTTCTGTGTGCTTTGCCAAGCCATTTCTCTTCAAGCTACAGTGCATATATTTCTGTTAGCACTTTTGCTCACATTCTTTTTGTCAAACAGATTTGCAGTGTTAACCTAAGTGTTGTGATCTGTTTCACATTCATTCTTTGCCCTTTAAAAGGATATACGCTCATTTGAAAGTTGTCTGCTTTACGTGTTTAGCACTACTTCTTGTCCTGGAAAAAATATACTTCCTTTCATACAGAACTATGAAGCAAGCTATCTATGCCAGCATACTGTAAATAGATAATTATTTTTCTTGTAATCCATTATTTAATTAAATTTATTTGCCGGCCATCTCATCACAAGGTAACTCTGGACGGCTTACAAGGTAAGGTTATCCCATCTTCTTTTCCAATAAGACACAATGTGTTGTCCCAGCAGCTAAGACTTTGAGCTGATCCATAAACAAAATTGGGGACATTAAAAAGCTTTTTGAATACACCTGTACATAAACTGATAGGATGATAACAAACAAGTCTTTGTTGCCAAACTACTAAAACTAAATGGAGGATCCTAATTCTACCCGGTATTAAAATACAATTAGCCTCAGCTGTGTTCTATATTTCCAACAATATAGATCAGTAGACCTTGTGTTGTTGTGTTTATTTATTTTATTTATTTATTTATTTTATTTGTTTGTCAAACATGTACAAGATAGCAGGTATAGGTATAAACATAAACATAATCAAAGTGAATACAGATAGATGAGGACAATAGGACAGTAGGACAGGGACGGTAGGCACGCTGGTGCGCTTATGCATGCCCCTTACAGACCTCTTAGGAATGCCTTTTAATTTAGAGAAATGTGTATGGTAGTTTACTGATACGTTTTGCCGCAGGCTGTCTTTAGTTTCCAGATATGTAGGGCTGGCCTTTGTGACTTGAATGTAATTGGAAGGGTATTTGAAACTTATTTCTATTGTGTATACATGCATTTATTAGGCCTCTGAGTTTGTCAACAGCATAATAAATATATTATTGCTGGACAGATTTCCTTGGGAATCAGTGATGGAGTTCTTTAATTTCCCAAAGTGTTCAGCTGCAGAGATTCACTCCAACATATTCCCTTATAGTTCAGGGTGCAGATAATGCAGTGTGCTAGAATCCCTTTTCTGGGCCCTCAGAGGAACTCAAAATTAACCTGCTTCTTTCATATGTGGGAAGAAATATAGAATAACAGAGTTGGAAAGGACCTTGGAGGTCTTCTAGTCCAACCCCCTGCTTAGGCAGGAAACCCTACTCCACCTCAGACAAATGGTTATCCAACATCTTCTTAAAAACTTCCAGTGTTGGAGCATTCACAACTTCTGGAGGCAAGTTGTTCCACTGATTAATTGTTCTAACCGTCAGGAAATTTCTCCTTAGTTCTAAGTTGCTTCTCTCCTTGATTAGTTTCCACCCATTGCTTCTTGTTCTACCCTCAGGTGCTTTGGAGAATAGTTTGACTCCCTCGTCTTTGTGGCAACCCCTGAGATATTGGAACACTGCTATCATGTCTCCCCTAGTCCTTCTTTTCATTAAACTAGACATACCCAATTCCAGCAACCGTTCTTCATATGTTTTAGCCTCCAGTCCCCTAATCATCTTTGTTGCTCTTCTCTGCACTCTTTCTAGAGTCTCAACATCCTTTTTACATTGTGGCGACCAAAACTGAATGCAGTATTCCAAGTGTGGCCTTACCAAGGCATTATAAAGTGGCATTAGCACTTCACGTATCTTGATTCTATCCCTCTGTTAATGCAGCCTAGAACTGTGTTGGCTTTTTTTGCAGCTGCTGCACACTGCTGGCTCATATTTAAATGGTTGTCCACTAGGACTCCAAGATCCCTCTCACAGTTACTATTGTTGAGCAAGGTACCAAATATACTGTATCTGTGCATTTTGTTTTTCTTGCCTAAATGTAGAACCTTACTTTTTCACCATTGAATTTCATTTTGTTAGATAGCGCCCAATGTTCAAGTCTGTCAAGATCCTTCTGTATCTTAAGCCTATCTTCCGGAGTGTTGGCTATTCCTGCCAGTTTGGTGGAATGTGGGATGCTTTTGTAGACTTTAAGAAGAAAAATGAGTGCTTGAGTTTTGCAGGCATTTTATTGATTTGATTTATATGCTGCCCATCTTGTTATCCAGAATATTCAAGGCATCATCCCTTTCAATACTTGAGGTCCTAACTCTAGCCAAACCCCATTGCAACCCTTCAGCCAATGGTCGCCGCATGCACCTGCTATAGCAACTAGGCATTTTAGGATCATTTTCAACCAAATATTTTCCAGATATTCTTTGTTTCCTCCCAAGTATTATGGAAAATTGAGTTTAACAATGTGTGGCTTTTCACATTTCATCAAGACTGTCAGCTTGACCCAGCAAAATCCATCAACCAAACTGTCCTTCCTCCTTCAAAAGGCAGCCTTGGCCACAATTCTCTCCCTTGCCTAATTTGGCAACCTCTTCCGAGGCAAATCCTAGACTGCCACAGCGGCCACCGGAATACTACAGCCCACAATAATGCTGCCATCTCCTCTTTTCCCTCCAAGTGACCCTGTTTTCCTTTGCATCACAATTCTTCTTCCTTGTCCTCTTTGCTAGATCCCTGCCTTTCCCATGAATCATCCTCTCAGTCAGGATCCGCAAATGCCAAGTGGTTATTAGATGGCACAGAATGCATCCAACTATTTTCCTTAGTAAGGCTAAAAGGGGGGGGGGCTGGTCACAACTCAAAGTCTAGGGCACATAGATGTCTACGCCATATTAAAAGCCCTGCCCTGCTTGCTGAGCATTCCACAAGTCTTTCTCCTGACTGGTTGCAAGAGCAGCTGACAGAATCAGGCCCTTTGTGAGGTACAGTCTCAGTTGCTAGGATACCTAGAGCTGCAGTTAAAACAAACGCCCCAGTCCTGACTTAATGCAAGGGCCCATCGTGAGTGGGAGCTGCGTGAAGATCCCGATTGAGCCTGGTGTGACTGTCCCAAAACAGCAGCTGGGCACTCTTCGCAAAGAGGCTGAGACGTCTCAGCCTCCGGTAATTGAGGAAAAGGAAGGAACTGGCCATCTGGATCAAATTCTTAACCTGCTTTGCTTCTCCCTGAAAGTAAAAGAACCTGTTGGACGCAAAGCCTATGGCAGACATTGAGGAGGGATTTATCATTGGGGGACAGTATGCCGAGGTGGTGGAACAGCTGCCAGGGTCTGGATAGGATTAAGGAAGACAGGTTGTTGAGAACAGGATAGAGCACCTGGAAAATATACATGTGCAAATGGGCAAGTGTAAATGGGTCGTACTAAGTAGGCACTGGAAAAAAAATATTTCTGCAAAAATCACTTCAGCCATATTGCACCATATTCTTTAGCCATATTGCACATATTCTTCATTTTCTTGAGTACCATCTTTCTTTTAGGTATCTCTAGTATGGCTGTAGGGTTGGGTGATTGCTGCATGCAGTCATCCAAATTCAGCATTCAGATTTTGTGGATTCCTGTTTTCTCAGTCACAAACCAAATCATAACATATATCTGGAAGTAGACGAGGTTTTCTATAGAAAGGAAGTAGCAACTGGCTTTTGCATTGTGCATAAAAGCAGAACATGTTCTCTTTTTTTCCCCCTTTAAACCCAATTATTAGTATCCTTCCTTGTAGCAAGTATTGGGATAATTCACTCCTCATCATTTCAGCATCTGGAGAGTACAAGATCCATTCAAGAAGCTTTACGTCTTTTAGTTTAGAGGTACATTTGTCTGACAACAGACTATTTCTTCAACAGGAAAGTAGCTAGTCATGGAAATAACTGTATACTTTTTCCTTTTTAGTAAACCTGAAAGCACTGTGTCATATACAGTATTAATATAATCATTTCTGCATACCTACTTTTGATCCACATTCCTCTCCATAAAGCTGTTCCATCTAAGCAACTGCAGCAAATCTCAAAAATTATTCCTCCTGTTTATTCTAGATCTTGTTGCAATTCCACCTGTACAGCTTAACAAAAACCCCACATTTTTCCTTTTGACAACTGCAGGAACTTCAATAGCCCTTTACATAATTGATTAATCTAAACTATTTTGAAAGAGGATTAAAGTGTGACAAAAGGAGATATTTCACAGACAGAATACTTGAAAGGTTATGCAAAGTTTCAAATCTGAATGACAAAAAAATTATATGAAATTAAAACCAAGCAGGAGAACAAGTGGATAAGAATCATCACATCACTTTATGAGAATGTTTCTCTTTTATTGATTTGGTTTATTTTCAATAATTAATTAGATGCCAGCAAGTGAAGTGAAACTTATGGTGATTGTATGGACAGATGCTTGCCATCTCAACCTGTTTTCAGTAAATAAATTGTAGCTCTTCTAAGGACAGTCCTGTAAGTTCTTTGATCCTGTCCATCCACTTTAGTCATTTTTTCTGCTTCTAATAATGTTGCCAAGTTTACCAACTTCTCCACCTCCTTACTTCACAAATCTAAAATATGTGAACTTCTGCTCGTTGTTCATCAAATCCTCAAGGAAAAATTGCTTACAGCGCATGTATGTGGTTCACTAGTTTGTGGTTCAGTATGCTGTGAGAACACAGGCAATGAGACTTTCTGCATTATAAGTTTGCTATCGTTGTGTTAGACATCCTTTATTTTAGGGATCAATCAATAAAATGAAATACAAAAACATTGTAATGGTGGCCATGTTCCTCAGTAAGCCTGACTGGCTGGGTTCTCATAACACTGAACTTACAGGGAAGTCAAATACGGTTTACTTAGCATGTTGTCAAAAACAAACCATGGGATCAGTTCAGTATCCCATGCAAAACTAGAAATTTTAATTAAATAAACCATGAATACGCAATAGTTATATAAACTGATTTTGGTTTAAGAGTGCTTCTTCCCCAATAGATATATAGACTTCCTTTACTTGTAATATTTGTTCATTCAAGAGGGAAGTTCAGCAAGTATTGTGTTTTGTGAATAGCTATTAAGGGTAGAAAAGAGCTATCCTCCTTTATACCTAGTTGTAGTAGTTCATGTTTTGCAACCAGACTTTTTCAGTTACCGTTCTGTTTGTGTGTAATAGGTAGTTTGAGCCAGAATTTATTCTGATGAATTAAATCAAGCTAAAATATAATCTATAGCTTTAAAAGCAAGAACTGGGCTGTCCCTTAAAAGCATATTTGGGTACCTCAGTAATCTGCATTATAGCAATATTCCATGAAAGTGTATACTGAACATGGAAATGATCTCGGTTGCTCCTAAATCTTCACAAGGACTCTGAAGATATAAGTTTGACCTATGCAGATCATACACATATGGTCTCTGCAATGTCTTTCACAATCAGGATTCTGTACTTTGTAGATTTCTTAATAGTTGAGTTTTCTTATTCTATATAAACAAGGTTTCCAAAATTGCTGTTTTTCCTAACAGGCACAATAATTATGCCGCAGACAGATAAACAAGTATGTATTCCTCCAGAGCTTCCAGATTTGCTGAAGCAGTTTACAAAAGCTGCTATTCGAACTCAGCCTCCAGACCTGATTCAATGGTCTTCTGAGTAAGTTGAATGTTTTTGCCAACTTCTGTATCATGCTTATTTAAAAGTTACTCAAGCCTAAATTGTATCGGTTATAGTATCTTGCATGTCATTCTTATATGTCCTGCATTTACTATTCTCTCTCTCTCTCTCTCTCTCAATCTCTCTCTCTCCCTCTCTCTCTCTCTCCCTCACACACACACAAAACACACACTATTACATATTGTACACTTCTAGATACATACTTAGTATATACTATACTGTAATTTTCAGATATATACTCCCTACTGCATCATACAATTTAACATTTGCTATGCATCATTAAGTCTTTAAATCAACAACATAATTTACAACATATACAATTCAGACATTCGCATCCCCAAAGGGTACACTTATAATATCATCACAGATATTCTTTACATTTTTACTCATAAACAAACTAAAGAGATATTTTAATGCAGAATCATTTGCTATCCATGTATTTATTATCAAACATGTTTTACTTCCTTTTTCATTGTTTTTTAATTCATTCAGCAACCAGCTTCCAACTAACTCATTGGCGTATAATATCACAATTTGTACAGAATAGTGTTTGAACGTGTTTGTGATAAAATTGGACTTTGGTTGTGCTTGTGGTACACTAGGCAAAATATTCCAAAAACAGACCAATATTTTGTTTGTATTATTATCAGGGAATGCTGAGTGTTGCATGAGGATGACTAAGGCTGTTAACCTTCTTATTCCTTTTTTATTGTTACATTTTAAAATGGGTTCTGAATTCTCTGAATTTAAAAGGAAGCTGAGTTGTATTACTTTTCTCAAAAAGCAAAAAAGAAATAATAGCTCAAATTATTTGGAACTTATAAAAATCAGTTATGAATACATTTATTTGAGTATCAGTTATATTCATGTCAGTTTATTCCAGTAGAGTACAGTGCTGGGGATTAGGGCTTTATAAGGCAACAAAAATTCTGATACAAGCCATTTATATTCCAGACTTTTCTTCCTAAAATTATTTCACTGTGCTGAAAATCTCATGGGCAGCCTGAGTGTCTCTTGAAAAATGTCCTCACAAGATTGTGGTAGAGAAGGAACATTGGTTCTTACCTGATACGTTCTTTCTCGGTGCGCTGCAGAAGCATCCACATGTGGGTATTGACTTCCATCTGCCTGGAGACTGAGTTGTATCAATTTTCTGGTCACGCCCTCTCTGCTCGGCTGGGTCCTTCAGTTTTTGCGACAAAGGCATAGATGTCCAAGAGAACTAACAGTAATAGAGTTAACCACCCTGGACACTGGCCCAGACTAAATAATAGGGAGGGAGTAGATGCTCCTGCAGCGCACCGAGAAAGAACGTATCAGGTAAGAACCAACGTTTCTTCTCCGGTGCGCTGCTAGGAGCATCCACAAGCATCCCCTGGGGATGGGGAACATTCTGGCCCCTAGTGGAAGGGGTGGAAACAACTCTCTGGAGAACCCTCCATCCGAAGGCCGCCTCAGCCGAGGCATAAATGTCAATTTTATAGTGGCGAACAAAGGGAGAGGGGGATGACCAGGTAGCTGCCCTACAAATATCAAGAATGGAAGCTTGGATAGACCAAGTGGCTGAAGTGGCCGCACTCCTAGTGGAGTGGGCCATAATACGCCCCGGTAGGGGAGTGGACTTAAGTTGGTATGCCATAGCAATACATGCTTTCAGCTAACGTCCAATGGAAGAGGGGGTTACCTTTCTGCCCATGGAAGAGGGCTGAAAAGAAACAAACAAGGCTTCTGATCTTCTGAATGATGCCGTTTGTTTGATGTATCTGCAGAGGGCCCTCCTGACGTCCAAGGTGTGCTATCGTTTCTCCCGGGGGTGGGTAGCCCCCAGGCAGAAATCAGGCAGAATGACCTCCTGGGCCCTATGGAACCAGGAGTTCACCTTGGGCAGAAAGGAGGGGTCCAGCCGCAGAACAACCCTGTCAGCATGAAAGATACAAAGATCTTCCCGCACTGAAAGGGCAGCCAATTCAGAAATCCTCCTGGCGGAGGTAATCGCCACGAGGAAGGCGACCTTAAGGGTCAGTAGTCTTAGACTAATGGTCCTCAGTGGTTCGAAGGGAGGTGCTGTGAGCACCTGAAGAACCAACGTAAGGTTCCAGGAGGGATAGCGGTGCACAACAGGTGGCTTAAGGTTCCCCGCCCCCTTAAGGAAACTCCGTATCCTGGGGTGGTGACTAAGGGGTTGCTGACCGTCACCGGCTAACATGGTAGACAAGGCCGCCACATGCCTACAAAGGGTGTTGAGTGACAACCCTTTGTCCAATCCCTCCTGCAAAAAATCCAGCCGGGACGGAAGCCCCAGTCGGTTCAATGAGTCTCTCAGCACACCAACGGGAAAAAGCCATCCAGGTGGCATCATAAATGCAGGTCATTGAGGGCCGTCTGGAGGCCTGGATGGTTTGGATCACCCTGTTGGATAGGTGATCCCTCCTCAGGAGGTCCCTCTCAAGTGCCAGATGGTCAACTGCAACCATTGTGGCTCTGGGTGCAGAACAACCTCCTGGCTGAGAGAGACCTTGCCCTCAGGAATTCTCCAGGGCTGGGATGCCGAGAGACTGACCAGGTCCGCGAACCAGGGGCATCTGGGCCAATGTGGGGCAATGAGGAGAACCTCTGCCCTCTCCTCTAACACCTTCCTGATTACCCTCGGGATGAGGGGAAGGGGCGGAAAGGCATAGAGTAGCCCCTAGGGCCAAGGGCTGTGAAGGGCATTGACTTGTTCTGCCCCTGGTTCTGGGAACCTGGTAATCTCAGGAGCTGGGTGTTTGATGGATGGGCGAATAGATCCACTATCGGTCTGTCGAACCTCCAGCACAGTTCCTCGAAGAGATCCGGATGCAGGTGCCACTCCGACTGGTTGATTGTTGTCCTGCTCAACCAGTCCGCCTGCAGGTTCAACGTTCCGGAAATGTGCTCTGCTCTGATGGAGAGCATGATTGTTGTACGTTGAGGCTCCTTGAAGT
Source organism: Thermophis baileyi (assembly GCA_003457575.1). NCBI lineage: Eukaryota > Metazoa > Chordata > Lepidosauria > Squamata > Dipsadidae > Thermophis > Thermophis baileyi. Next base: position 3,406,822 of record QLTV01001495.1, read on the forward strand.
CGCACCTGACCTTCATGGTGTCTGATGTCCACCAGGTCAGGGAACACTGAACCCGTGGCAGAAGGTGCACCAACCACTTGGAATTGCCCCTGCTGGCTCTCTGATGTGGCAACAAGTACCACTGGAGAGTCCTGGCATGCAGGCGCGCCCAAGGTACAATGGTGATGCAGGAGAGCATCTTTCCCAACAAACAAGTCAGCGTAGATAGGGGCACCCTTGGAAGTGTCCAGACCTGGCCTATCAGAGACTGTATGCTGTCCTGACCGTCTTGGGAAAGATGAACCTGGCACAACTCGGAGTCTATCACGGCCCCCAGGTGGAGGAGGCACGTGGAGGGAATCAGATGATTCTTCTCCATATTGACTGAAAATCCGTGGATCTGAAGGGTCCGGATAATGGTCTGCAGGTCCACTGTCCCTTGGAGGGGAGGGGATGATTGTATTAAAATATCATCCAGGTAGCACTGCATTCTGATGGGCAGTGCTCTGATGGATGCTGCTACCGCTGCTAGGAGTTTGGTAAATGTCCTCGAGGCCGAAGAGAGCCTGAAAGGCATGGCCTTGTATTGATAGTGACGCCTGGTGAACAGGAACCTCAGGTACCGTCTGTGATCGGGAAGGATAGGGACATGGAAATAGGCCTCCTTGAGGTCCACAGATGTCAGAAAGTCCCTCTCCCGGATGCAGCCCAAGATGGATTGTAGGGATTGCATCTTGAAGCGCCGGTACGTCACATGGCAGTTGAGCCTCTTGAGGTCTAGTATGCCCCTTCAACCCCCCCGAATTCTTGGGAATGAGGAAAAGGATTGAATAAAATCCTGTTCCCTCCTGGCCCTTGGGGACTTGCTCTATAGCCTGGATCTCCAGGAGGTGCTGGATCTCCAGTTCCATCAGCAGTCTCTTTTGAAAGTTCCTGGGCACAGGGCACTGAAGAAAACGGGTGGGGAGGTAGGAATTCTAGCCTGAGACTGAGTCTTATGGTTCGAAGGACCCAGGCATTGGAGGTGGTCTTTTCCCATTGGTCTGCGAACAGTTGTAATCATCCGCCAATGGGAAGGTGGGCCTGATAGTCACTTGCCCCTATGGGAGGATCTGTTGTAGGCCCCTCGAAAGGGCCGTTTGGCCGGCAGGTTACGTCGGTCCCTATCTCGGGAGACAGGCCTGTCCTGTGGACGTTCTGAGCCTTGCGCATAAGGACGTTGGTACTGCGAGGCATAGAAGTTAGGCTCTGGAGAATGAAAAAACTGTCTCTGGAAATAGGGCGCGGCCCTGCGGTCCGCCCTCCTATGCTGAGATGGCATGACCTTTTTCTTATCTTTGTTCTCGGTGAGAATCGGATCAAGCGCCTCCCCAAAAAGAGAAGCCCCCTTGTAGGGTGCTGAGGCTAACCACCATTTAGAGCGCAAGTCAGCCTGCCAGTGACGGCGCCACAGGAGGTGGCGGGATGTCACATTCGAGGCCAGCGCTCTGGAGGCGAACTTTGCCGCATTCAATGTGGCGTCGGCAGAGTACTCAGTGGCTGCTAAGATCTTATTAAGGTCGTGGTGTATTCTGGTGTCTTCAGAAGGCAATCTGGCCTGCAATTAGCGAAGCCATATTAAAGTTGATCGGTTAAAAAATGAAGCCACGGTGGCTGCCCTGGTTGCCCAGGCGGCAGCCTGGTGGGTTTTGCGGCATGTCATTTCAGCCTTCTTCTCCTCCGCCTTAAGGGCCTCGCTGGGATCTGAAGGCAGGAAGGCGGGGAGATGATATGGACACCACCGGAGCATCGACTTGAGGAAGTTGTAAGAGCTCCTCCATGTTGTGGCCAGCGCTGTATAGCTTCTTGTCAATGCCCCTGGGCACAGCAAGAGAACTGGGATTGCTCCACTGATGTTGTACGATATCAATAAATAATTGATGAGAGGGAAGGGTGATCTCATCAACGGAAGGTTCCAAAAATAACCCATCGTGGGTGTCTTGTTGCGATTGAGCATCTAAGGGCATGGGCAGGACCCCCATGTTGGCCGATGACTTGGCCTTGTACAATAGCGACTTGAATAAAGGGCGGAACAAGCCCATGAAAGCGGGTTTGTCCGGAATGACCGCCTCGTTCTCTGACAGTTCCTGATCACCCTCTTCCTCATCCCCCATTATGGACTCCTTGCTATGCCCTGAATGTTGAGGGGATGAGGTACCCCTGCACGATGGCAGGTGCGTGAGGGGTTGGGGGTTCACTCGATATGCTTGGGATTGAAGAAGAGCCTGCTGGTTAAGGCCCGATGCAATCCCTTGGGAAATGGCCTGCGCAATTATGTCTTTTAAATCCAGAGACAAGGCAGGCCCCTGGCCCTCCCCAGAGTGGAGCCCCGCTGACGTTGGGGTAAATGTCGCCTCAGGGTTTGGACCCCTAGTTGAGGCTGCCAGCTGGAGTGCCATACTTGAAGTGCATGCCAGGGATGCACTTCAAGTACGGGGGGATGAGGACAAGAGATTCCTCCGGACCCTCTGGTGGCCATCCCAGGTGGCGTTCCCCAAAGGATTGGGGAGAGAGCTCAGGAAGCGGAGAGCGTGGAGCCACCTTTGGATTGGTATCCCCAGGCTGTGGCCTAGCTACTTCAGCCATCTTGGAAGCCTTGGCAAATTGGCGTTCCATGGCTCTTTGACGCCTCTCTGCATCCTTTTCCGAAGCTGAGGACCCCCTGGCTGGCACAGGGGTCTTAGGCCTGCTATGGCTGGCCTCTCCCCTGGATGAAGATCTGGATCCCTTGGAGCCCTTTTTTCTAGCCCCCTGGATCTCACCGGCTTCACTCGACAAGCTTCTGTCCAGCATCTTGACTTTGAATCTTCCCGCCAACTCTCCCCTCAGCGACACGAAGCCAAGCTCATAGCAGCCGCCCTAAGCGACCCTCCTGCAATGAAGGTAATCAGTAATGCCCCATTATGGGCGCGAAAGGTGGAGCCCCACCTCATAGGCCTCGATTCAGGAGAAAAAGGCTGCTGCCGCTCGGAGTTTGGAATGTCGGCTTACAGCTGACGGTCAGACAAAATGGCGTCCGGGAGAGAAATGGTGGTTCGCAATCACTCTATGCAGTCACAGCAAATATTCTGCTGGACATAGGGCACGGGGCAGCCCTCCTCGGAGTGTGGCTCAACGATAGAACCAGGACTTCGGAGCCGCTTGTCGGGTGGGCAAACAAAGGGTTCTTCTGGTGGTGGCGATCGTCCCGGCGGACCGGGGGAAGACCAGCGCACACACCTGCGGCTTGATGCAAATGGAGGCAGGCACCTGCAATGTCGGGGAATCCGATATTGAGGATTGACCCCAGAAAGTTGCCACAGTAATTTCGATCGGGGGTGGGGGCGGCCGCTCCGGACGAGCCAGATAGGGCTCGCTCACTCACCAGCAGCAGCAGGCAATTGAAATTAGCAAGTCTGCTAACCGTGACGATCCTGCCTGCTCCTATATCTTCCCCACCGTGCTTCAGAAGCAACGAAGAAAACAACAGCCACACAGGCAAAAATCCAAGTGTGGGATTCAACTACTATCAGCTCGGAGAATGAGATAAAACGTCTCCTAGGCACGACTGAGTCATAAAAACTGAAGGACCTAGCCGAGCAGAGGGGGCGTGACCAGAAAATTGATACAACTCAGTCTCCCCGCAGATGGAAGTCAATACCCACACGTGGATGCTCCTAGCAGCGCACCGGAGAAGCACCTATATGGTACAAGGGGTTGCTACTGGAAGAAACGTATTTTCCTCCCCCTGCTTTACTCAATAAATACAGAGAAGCCTCGAGTTTTTGAATATTGCCATTTGCATTTTTGGAAGAAGTGCCTTTCCATATTTTCAGATATATTTGTTAACTTCCCTCCCTGATTCCTGCATCATGTAAAAAGCATCTTTGAAGAGAAAATCTTGATTGGAAAAGATAAAACAAGGCAGAACTCATGCTTCTGTCTCCCAATGCCACCATTCCAATCCAAATCTCTCACATTTCTACATAATGTAACTTCGGAAGAAAATAGCAACCCAGGGGATTTTACAGAGCACACCATACTTTTGCAGGGGGGGTTCCCCCCACTTTCAGTGATGTTTATTTTGTAGTGTTTTATCTCCAGTAATTTTAATGTTTTTTCATATAATTCAATTTTCTTGAAGTACTTGATGTCTTCTACATTATTGGGTGCATTTATAATGTACAAATTTTCCTTCATGTCTTTTATCACATTATCCATAGCAACATCAATACTTTCAGACCATGTTCTTTTGTTAAAATATGTACTATTTATATTCATAATTTGTAAGTCACCAATCAAACTTCACTGAATTTTTTTTTAATTATAGCAAAATAAACTATCTTCAAACTAAGTCGAACCTGATGCAAAAGATTTGAAATAAGAACAATAATTTTAATGTCAACTTAATTACAAACAAGTGGAAGCTTTTGGGTGTCTAAGCAACTAATCAGCCTATGTCTCATGCATATTTATGCTAAGAGCTGTTGATAAAAGGAAAACATCTATTTTGTCTTTGTGTCCAGTTATTTTAATGCCATGGCCCGTGGAGAGGCTCCTCCTGTAAGAGAACGAACAGATCGAGTGCCTTTATCAAATTATGCAGAGCTTACTCCAGAGCTCTTGAAGGTCTTACACCAGAGAGTAAGAAATATCTACTTTCCATTTAGGGGCAAGAACATAAGAGATTTGAGTGTTTGTGTGTACATGCATCCAATTACTTTGTGTCTTTTATGTATTTTTTTAATGAATTTGATTCACCTGCTTTAGAATTAATTTTAGGTGCATTACCTTTCTTGTATACATGATATACAAGAAGTTCTAAGAGCATTGCTAAAGGATTAAATAATAGTTCGTATTTAAATATTATTGTAAAAGATTCATAGAGTTCATTAACATTTGTTTAATATCATCTTGTGAAGTTTTTAATATACAGTACAGGAAAGAAATTCTTTTTGCAATTTCCAATTTTGAAAAAGGAAATACATATGAGAACTCACCAAAATTATATAACAACTTTATAGGGGTTAGCAGCTCATATATAAACTTGATCATAACTACCTGAAAGAAATGTGGGAAGGCAGCATTCTAATGGTCTGGACATCACATGGGTAGATTCAAAGATCAGTACAGATTATCTGTACCCATTAACAGTTTGGCATTGATTTGGATCACACATATATGTGATATATGTGATAAAAGAAAGAAAATACCTTCTAGATGAGACAATGAATCTGGAAATGTTGACACATTTAACACATGCAACCAAAATAATTTTTAACTTTTTTTTACATTGAATCATAACTAACTAGCAATTGTATGAGAAGTTATAAGTACAGGTAGTCCTTGACTTACAACAGTTCATTTAGTGACTTCGAAATTACAACAGCACTGAAAAAAGTGACTTACGACTGTTTTCACACTTGCATTACCATTGCAGCATCCCTGTGGTCATGTGATCAAAAGTCAGATGCTTGGCAACTGGCTCATATTTCTGACGGTTGCAGTGTCTTGGGGTCATGTGATCACCTTTGGCGATCTTCTGACAAGCAGAGTAAATGGGGAAGCCAGATTAACGTTACTAACTTAAGAACTGCAGTAATTCACTTAACAATTGTGGTAGGAAAAGTCGTAAAATGGGACAAAAGTCACTTAACAAACGTCTCACTTAGCAACAGAAATGTTGAGCTCAGTTGTGGTCATACATTCTACAATAAAACCTAATGGATGCTCAGGTAGTGAATTTTAGATGCAATAGACAAAATTTGTGTTAGGACATATCCTCTGAAATAATGGATATCCCATCCAAAGTAGTCCAGTGAGGCCATTAATTTTATCTTAATTTTATGATATCTGCAGCTACTTAAATCATTTACAGAAATTTATACCACTTCCATAATGATATCATCACAAAAATGGTGTATCTTGATGCAAATCACATACTTGGAAAATAATGGACATTTGGGAATACCAGACATCTTCTCCATTCAACTAGTCCATTAAAAGTTTTACTGGATTTGATCTGTACTCACTTATCCTGACTGCCTTAATGTTCTTTTTGTAGATATTTCTGGAACAAGGAATTTGTTCCCTTTACACATATTTTGGGAGAGAAAAGAGAAATAATGCCTGAAGAATTTTGTGTATATCTATGGCCTCCTGGTTTCTAAATCCTATGCTAATGTACATGTATAAATCTGTTTACTATTTGGTTAATTTGGTTAATTTCTTCTTGGAGGTTGTAGGTAGCTTTCAGAGTGGAAAATTCATTCAAAATCCCAATGTTCAGTCATAAAGGTCCTTCCTAGAAAACTATGTAGTGCATGTATATCACTATAGCATGTGGAAACACATATGACTCATCCTGAACAAATCTGGAACTTTTTAAAATTCTGAAAGGTTTGCAAGGCTGGGAGATGAACTTATGTATTTATTTGCTATGATACTTAATTGAAGGCTGTAATTCTTATTGAGCACTACACTGTTGCTTGATATTTTACAAAAAATATACACCCAAAATTAAAACCAGCTTTGTTAGTAATACTTACACACATAATTAAAAAGTAAAAGCCGGTTTTAAAAAACAAGATTTTAAACCAAAGAAATGTGTCTCCGAAAGAACTGGGATTTTCAAAGTTTATTTATTTTATTTATTTATTGGAATTTGTCAAACAAAAACGAGAACAAGAATAAGAGAATAAAAAGGGATGATAGGCACATTAGTGCACTTATGCACACCCCCTTTACTGACCACTTAAGTATGAAGTAAGGTCCATGGAAGTCAGTTTGTGACTGAAAGTGGTCATGAAATGAGCTGAGAGCCACTGTAGGAAAATTCTCCCTAGGATGTTTTCTGTGAATACGGGAGGAGCCTCCTAAAATAGATGTTCTCCCAAGTCTTTTGAACCTGAAACCTATAAGCTTTAAAGATAATAAACAGTATATATATTTTTCCTCTATCCCAAAATCTGCTATATTTTTAGCATTGATATAATGCTGTCTTTGTAATTCTTCCAAAGACCAACTTAAGAGCAATATCAATTCCAATTTTTACCAGCTCCAGCTCCATGTAAAGAATACTACAATAGTTCATTTTCAAGCTAGCAACACAAGGATCACCATTTTAAAGTCATTTTCTTTTCAGAAGGGATATGGTTGTTTATATCAACCACAGCTGATCAAAAATCTCTGGGCTGTTGCTTCTATCTGAGAAACCAAAGATACAAATTCAAAAGTGCTTCCATACTGCCTACATATTCCTTAGACAAAAACATGGCACCATTCAAAACAGGGACATCTACAATAGATCTCGTCTCAGTATCATATTTCATTTTTTCTTGTTGTTGTTTTTGGTACATTGAAATCCATGCCCCAGCAAAAGAGAGGGTCTAGGTATATCTCAAATGCTGAAATAACTTTTGAGATCATACCTCAATTGATTTGTTTCATTTCCTTGGATAAAAAGTACTGATCCCTCTGCTTATTTTCAATTTGGGCCATATTCTGAATGGGCTCTCCTCCAGGCATGGGTGTCAATGATGCTAAGCCTTGACAAAGAAATGAGATACATTATGACTTAGTACACTACGTGGGGACCACTCTCATTTTGCTCATTATGGTATTTCGGTCCCATTCTTTGCTTCAAAACAGTAGTAACACAATTGCAAAAGTGATCAATGGTTACACATATAGTATATCCCAATTTCCTTAATAATACCTCAGTTCTGCTATCCTTACAATGCATTTGTAAAACCTTAAGAAATGCTTGCAACTATAAACCCACATTAATTCCTTCACTTATAATGGCTGTTATTTCTTTTCAGGTGGGTGGGAGGCTAATCATCCATGTTGATGAACTAGCCCAGATGTGGAAGGTGCTGAATCTCCCTACAGATTTATTTGAAAGTATCATGAACGTTGGACGTTTTACTGAAGAAATTGAATGGCTCAAGTTTTTAGCTCTGGCCTGTAGCTCTCTTGGAGTTGTAAGCTTATTTTTTTTAGTTGTTTCCTTTTCTTTTGATGTCTAGCATGTTTGCAGTATTTAAATTCTCGGTAGGTGATTTGTCTGTTCTTTATAGTGTAATGAATTGTACATCATTAAGATTTTTAAACACTCTTCCCTGAAACTGCTTGTCCAATATTACTTAGCATTTTAGATTTAGTCAATAGTCAGGACACTTTAGGAGGAAGAGCCATGTTAATCTATAGAAACCAAAAAATCAAAATGATTTTCTGATTAACACATCTTATTAACAAACATTTACTTTAGTAAATGCACCAGATGCATGGAATGGCTAAACAGATGTAGGATTTAAATTAAGATGAGGGGAGTGAATGGAAGATAGGTTGTTTATGCAGATGTATGTGACATGTGAGACAGTTTACAAATATCTCCCCACCATCTTATCCTGATTTAAACTCTATTTTTTGTCATTCCATGAATCTAATGAAGTAAACTTTCGTTAAGAAAGCTTATGCCTTTTAATAACATTTGTTAATCTGAAAAAATGCTTCAAGACTCCTTCTGACCAAAACCAGGAGGGGAGAATAATCTAGTCTGAAAAAAAATGAAACCTCACTTAGTGAGGTTATTCAGGTTGCCCAGAGCTGCTTCTATCAAGATCATCAATTTTAATAAAGAATTTGGTCTTCAATAGGTTATACTGAAGATCTGTTGTAAATATGCAAAATCTTGAAAGCTATACGAATTTCCGAACCACATTTATAGTGAATTAATTGTGAATTATGTGTGTTGGTGTGCATATTAATATAAAGATATTTAATATTAAATTGCATCCCTAAGCTTCCTATCATGGTATCTATTAATTTCTGCCAATCATTTTTGTACCTGTATCTTGTTTACACAACACTGTCCTTTATTTTCACAATAATGCTGTTAACAGAATCCCTAACTCATTTTGCTGGCATGTTCAGATCATGGTATTGGATCTCCTTGGCGGTATTGGAGATGGGCAGGCAGGGGATTGGATACTTGGAAATGGATACTTGTCATTTCACTATGGTGGATGTAGCCAATCAGGGGGGGGGGGAACCAAATGAAAAGCACCAAGGAAATATCTAATGCCAAAGGCTTCATAATTATAGACTCCATTCTAGCCCTGCCTAACCTATCACAGAATTTTGAATTCCCAAGGTATTTTTTAAAGGATAGTTGAGTTACACGTGATGACTACTCGCTCAGTTACTAATACTAATAAATGTCATATCCTTTCTCTTTTTGAAAACAGACTATTGCAAAAACTCTGAAGATAATATGTGAAGTTTTAGCTAACGAGAATGAAAGTGGTCCAGCTCGTATCCCTTTCAGTACTTTCCAGTTTCTCTACACTTACATTGCGGAAGTGGATGGAGAAATCTCCGCATCTCATGTCAGTCGAATGCTGAATTATATTGAACAAGAGATGTAAGTAACACTGATACATAAGGTAAATGTCAAAGAAATGTAGCTTATGTTAGCAATAACCAACCAACATAAATGTGCAGTAGACGGAATAGGTTTCAGGGGAGTGCATATAGCTAAGTTATGTAGCAAATTCATTTACAGGCTTGTACATAGAAATTTCACACATCGATTTGACTAATGTTAAGTAGGTTCACAAATTCTTCCTGAAATCCTATTCCATTTATTTAAATAGGAAATAACTGTATAGACCAGTGCGCCCAACCTTTTGGGCACCAGGGACTGGTTCTGTGGAAAGAGGTTTTTCCGGGGACTGAAGGGGGTGTGGTTTTGTGCACTGCCTGCATCCCACGGATGGGGCTTTGCTTGTTTGTGAGGCCTGGTTTCTGGCATGCCGCGCCCCGATGCTGGTCCATGGCCTGGGGGTTGGCGACCCCTGGTATAGGCTGCTTCTTCTAACTGACGTGCAGATCCATTTTTGAATGTTACTCAATAACTTGGGGAACTCTGAGCAAATATTTTACCCCACATTTAATGCATTGGTATTCAGTGGTGGTTTTCAGCTATGCTTGTCACTAGTGCCAATCCAATTAACTTTTCCTCTAACTTTCAAATTTGCTCCAAAGGTTTGGAGGACTTCCCCAAAATAGGAGGAGGGCATGGAAGGAGAGAGGAAATAAAGGGCCCAGAGAAAATGAGGCCACATTCTGTAAGCAAGAGTTAGAATGAACAGTCATCTGCAATGCAAGCAAGAATTCTATTACACTTTCTAAAACTATTTTTTGAATTGTAACTTTTTAAATCTGGCTTGATACAGAACAATGATGTTATCTAGACAGGTCTCAGTTTAGGAGATGATAGAGAGATATAGAATTTGCTACTGCTTGTCTACAGCTAAAGAGTCAAATATTCTTAGATGACCTATGCTTAATGCACCGTAGTTATAAAATCAGTGTCCTGATACTAAATTACTTTGCTAGTTCCTAAGAAATTTTACAAAATCCCTTCCAACAATCCATAGCCCCAAAAATATGGGTATGTATTTAAGAACTCATAATCAGAAACTAAGAGAGAGGAATAGAGAGGAGATGGTTTCCATGCAGATATCCTGAAGTTTATATGGTTATAATTTAAAGATAAATAGGGGAAGAGAAGATTTAGAGGATGCCAAAGACTGATCAGGGCAAAACCTACATTGATGATAGTTTCTGCCTGATTTAAAACAAAAACCAAAAAACCTGGAATCAAAACAGTACAGAAAGAACAAGGATGTTGCTACAACTTTATGTCAGAAACATTTAGAGTGTGTGTTTCATAAGCAAGAGTACTACTAAGCCATTTTTTCCCCATGTTTTCCACACAGCATCGGGCCAGACGGCTTGATCAAGGTGACTGATTTTACCCAGAATCCTCGAGTCAGGCTGGAGTAGATTCTCAGTACATCATACACTATCAATGTTAGATGGAGGAAGAAACAGAGAATAGAATGACTTAAACAAATAGGCCAACCTCTCAGTCACTTTTTCCCTTTGTGTCTGTTAATAAACAGTTTGGTAAAGCAACCACTAAGAAAGATGAAAACATAGATTGAGAAGGTGCCAGTAAAATACAGTACAGTCTATTGTTAATTTTATAGTGTTTTGATATACACGCGTCCACCCAAATAAATATCACAGACTACCAAAGAGTATAAACCTATTGAATATATTTGAGGTCCATCCTTCTCCCCTCTTTTTGCATTTCAAATTTTCTGGCATTGCCATGCAAACATGTTGGGAATTTCAAAACTTTTATTTACAGAAGAATATTAGGATTTTTCCCAAGGTGTCTACAATTATAGAAAGAAAAGAGTAAACTTGGGATCAGGCTGTAAGCTTGTTTTTCTAATACTTCTAAGTGACTATTCTATTATCATTTATCCAAATATAATGGTTTAAAATTTCCTCATCTTTAAAACTTTTTATGGGCTCTCTCCATATATCAGCATTTTGCGAGGATATTATTTTATTTAAAACATTTATATAGCTACTCATTTTATAGTTAACTCTGGGCAGTTTTATAGCAACAATTGTATTGGTTTTCCCTATTTTTATGTACTGTGAAACAATAGCATATAAATAGTGCTGCAGTTGTTTTCCACAGTAAATCCTTTTAACCGGTAAAACAACTTCTGATGATTTCATGCCAAACTAGAGAAGCTAGAGAAGAAAAAGTAATCCTTCTAAATGCTCTGCTTGAATCACAAATTCACAACAAAATTGGAATGGATTTGAGATACTGTATTGTGTTTGTAACCATGTCTATGGATGAATATATCGTAGGAATCCAGTAATTTTTAAGCCACAGTTAAACAATGGCGAGCAAAGTATAGGTTGAATATTCCATTCCCACAGCTTTTTTTTCTATAGCACATCTTTTACAAATTGGCTATGTAAGGGGCAAATGAATACAGGTAGTCCTCGACTTAGGACCACAATTGCACCCAAAATTTAAGTGAGACATTTGTTAAGTGAGTTTTGCCCCATTTTACGACCTTTCTTACCATAGTTTAGTGAATCATTGCAGTTGTTAAATTAGTAACACAATTTTAAGCAAACTGGCTTCCCCATTTACTTTGTCAGAAGGTCGCAAAAGGAGATCACATGACCCTGGGACACTGCAACTGCAGTGGTGAAATGTAATTTTTTTGCTACCGGTTCTGTGGGCATGGCTTGGTGGGCATGGCTTGGTGAGGGTCATGTGACTGGATGGGCATGGCCAATTTTTTTAAAAAAATTAGCATTTTTAAATTTAAAAAGTTAAAAAAAAGTTCCGACGAACAGCTGGTGTTTCCCCAGGTTAGGGGCTAGCAGCCTCGCGGGAAGGTAACCCCCCCCACAAGCCTCGCAGGTGGGTGCAGCCCCACAGAGGAACCCACCGGGCCTCTCCAGCTCTTCGCTCGGCAGCCTCCTAGGCTCCACCCTGCTTTTTCTCTCGCCCGCCGTGTCCCAGAGAGAAAACGTCCAAGGCAAAAGCGGCTTTGGCAAGTCCAACGCGTGTCCAGCCTGCGGAATAGAGCCTCTCGAGCGCTAGGACCTGGTCACGGCGCCTCAGGGCGAGGTGCCATTGCTGCTGCTGGCGATGCTGCTGCTTCCTCCGAGCCTCCCGTGCGCGTGTGGGCGGCTCGAATTACGTCACGACCCTTTCACTGCATCCAAGGAAGAGGAAGCAAGCTTCGTTTTCGGGACAGTCCCGCAGGCTGGACGTGCGTCGGACTCGCCCAAAAGGCGAGCGAGCCTCGCCATGTCCCTCCGAAGCAGCTTCTCGGACGAGCACAGCGGGTCTTCCTCCCCCCCACCGCCAGCGTCGGCCTTACCTTCTTCGGCTACTGCTATGGGGCTGAGAGCGGTGGCAGCAGTGCTGCCGCCGCTCCGGGACAGCAAGCGGATGTCCCGAAGCTTCTGCACATGTGCACCGCATTGGACTGCTGGCGCTCCAGCATGACATCAGGCTGGCCGGGATAGGGCCAGAGCGCAGGCGCCGCGGACTGGGGAGGGAGGCGAGCGGGTGGCCTCAGGCTGGGCTGCTCGCCAAGGCAGCACGCTAAGGAGAAACGGGGATAGATTGAAGTCTGCACACCTCATGTGCAGCCCCGGGACATCTGCTTGCAGGGCGAGCGAGCGGCGACCAGGGGACCGGTTCGGGGGCGTGGCCAGCCAGCCGTTGCTACCGGTTCGGCGAACCAGGCCACATTTCCGCTATAACGGTTCTCCCGAACCGGTCCATACCAGTAGCATTTCACCCCTGTGCAACTGTCATAAACATGAGTCAATTGCCAAGCATCTGAATTTTGATCACGTGACCATGGGGATGATGCAACAGTCATAAGTGTGAAAAATTGTCATAAGTTACTTTTTCAGTGCCCTTGTAACCTTGAACAGTCACTAAATGAACTGTTGTAAAGTTGAGGACTACCTGTAATTAGCTGAAAATGAAGAGACTGGACAGTTTTCCCCTAGGTTTTAGGAAAGCAGAATTATAGGTCTATTGGGTTTTGGGGAACAGATGAGTTTTAAACCTTATCCTCTGAAAAATGATACCTGAGTCTTGCTTAATAAACAATGGCACTGAAATCTGATATAGCCTAGTACCGTGATGGTGAACCTATGGCACGCGTGCCACAGGTGGCACGCAGAGCCCTCTCTGCAGGCACGTGAGCCGTCGCCCCAGCTCATGCGCTGCACTGCGCATGCGCGCGTGCCTCCCTCCAGCCAGCTGGTTTTCGGGTCTCTGCCACGCATGCGCGGGGTAGGGGTGCATGCGGGAGATACAGGCGCATGCGTGGGGGTGGGGTGCACGTGCGGGGGTCACGTGCACATGTGCGAGGCAGGGTGCGTGCACAGGGGTGCGCATGTGCGGGGGTCACGTGCGCATGTGCGGGGGTCACGCGCACATGCGCAGGGAGCACTGAGGTCATGCACGCATGCATGGGGGGTCATGCGAGGGGGTCGTGCCGCATTGCATGGGTGTGCGCACACATGCACTGTTGTGTGCGCGCGCTTTTGGCACACTGTGACAAAAAGGTTAGCCATCACTGGCCTAGTATCTGGCCATATTAGGTATATCATTTGGTGTGTCACCATTATGCTATTTTAAGCAAGTGTTTTCCTTCATAATAAAGTGACAATAACAATGACAATGTTTCTACAGGTGAGAATGGTGCCATCTTAGATCTTAACCTGGAAATTCTGGGTTTGTTCCCAAAGTATCTATTGTAATAATGCTTCCAGAACCCAACTGTTCTTTCATCTTTTGGTCTCAGTATTTCAGACTATACAAATAGAGACTTATATCCCTATCGTTACTTCTAGGAAGCTCCCTCTATTGCAGGGGTGTCAAACTCGATTTCATTGAGGGCTGCATCAGGGTTGTGTTTGACCTCGGGGGGGGAGTGGCCATGGTGGGCATGGCCAGCTCGACATCACTCATGTAGGGGTGCCTGTGGAGGCCCAAGCGCTCTGCCAGCAAAAATGGGCTCCCGTGCTCCGTTTTCGGCTGTGATGGCCTCCTGCAACCCTCTGCCAGTGAAAACGGAGCTCGGGAAGGCCGAGCTCCATTTTCACTGGCAGAGGCACTGCGGGCCGGTCCTTCACTGTTTCCAGGGCGGCCCTGCGGACCAGATCTAAGGATTCGGCCCCGGGCCTTGAGTTTGACACCCCTGCTCTATTTCATTGAGCACAAAATCTTGGCGGGAAGCGATGCTGTATGTAGGATGTTATGTTCTCTCAAAACTATTTCCTCACTTATGCTAACATCTTTCAGTATTCACCAACCATCGAGAGGATATAAAGTCTGTCCTCCTTCATGCTATCTTGGACAATTACAGAATAATGCTGTAAATGCAGTGAAAGACTAATAAAGGATTTCATGGCATTAGACACAATCTGCTCCATACATACCTCTTTGGAGGGCGTGGATGTTGGCCAGATACAACCCAATGTGTGTCTGCAAGGCCACCCCATTATTTCTACTTAAGACACCAGCTTGTATCTGCTCCTTCTCTTCAAAGTCAATTGCTAACGAAAGGGAGCAGTCAGCAAATATCTACTGGTACCGATTTAAGCTTTTGGTGTTGAAATATCATCCCTACTGATTCTTCATTCCTTCCTTTGGGATATTTCATTCATATTAGGCCCTTCCTTAAATGGTGAATCTGAGTTGCTAAATCACACACATTTGTGCTCCTGCCGACGTCTGATCAATTTCCGTGGTCTGCTAGTAACAGGGGCAGTCAATAATGAAAGGAAACAGACTCATCTGCAAAAAGCAAAATCCCTTAAGTCAAGCTTAATTCCTAGTGACTTCATGGACACATCCCTGCAGTTCAGATGTGCTTTTAGCACTCTATTGTGCTAAAAAACATCCAGAATGTTTTTTTTTTTCCAGCTTTGTAGCCTACTAGGGGTTTGTCCATCCACAGGCTTACCAGATCTAACCTGCTTAACCTTTCAAGAACTGCTGCTACTGCCATCTACCTGCACACTATTTATTTTAACACTCTGCCTGTGGTTTATCTCAGAAGTTAAGCATTAGTAAACATTACTTGTATTTAGATGGGGAATTCCAGCATTGTTGGGAAGTTGGGGAAAAAAATTCCCCAAAATGGCAGTGGCAAACTAATTTCTCAATGCTGTCAAACAATCCACATGGATATAATCACTAGGCATCAAGCTTGATTTGAGGGCACATTTAACTTTTGAACACACCGTTTTGTTCCAAACTTTCCCCAAAAAGCTTAGGTTGAAACATTAAGAAAAACGTTATCTGACAATTTAGATTTTTTTAAAAAAGGTAAACCATTCTTATGGTATGTTTCAGTATTAGCAAAACCACTCTATTTTACATACTGGAATCAATCGCTTTCTGGATTAATCTAATTAAGGGAAGCACTTTGAAACGTATGAACCCGCCTTTAGACTTAGAATAACTTTGTCACTTTGAATGTACACTAATCGGCATACATTAAAATGAAATTTCGTTGCATACAGCAACAGAACCCGGCTTTGGGTAACAAACTAATTTATCTTTTGGCAAAGGATAACAACGTCCTGGCACCTTAAAGGGAAACAGCATGTTCGTATGCTGAACTTTATTTCCCTCTGCAGAAGCTCGACTGAATTCATTCCTAAAATTTCGCACCTCCATAGCTTTGCAGCCATTCAGTGCATTATGACGTTAACTTCCATCGTTTTTCATTGGACACATACGCATCATTGTGGCTCTACATAACTGCATTCCTTTAACAGCAACATCCATCCATATATACAGCCAGACAATTCATATGCATTCATAATACAGGAGAGACAAACCACCGCCTCTAAAACTGCAATCGGAACCGCCCAGAACCCGCTAAGAAATTCAACTAAGCCACACCGAGTTTGCACACCGCTACTTCTATTGGCCTAACGTCACCGCGGTTTCCCACCAATAAGCGGCACGCGTAATCCCATTTCCCCGCCCACTCGCCCCGTTCCCGCTCCGACGGCCGCCGCCTCGTAATGACGATGGGGGGAAATGGGCGGGGACTACCTTAGGCCCTTCCCCCCCTGAAGAGCCGTTGGGGCTGCCAATCGTGTCTAGGGACGCGGCGCGACCTCGCGGGTTCCTCCCCCACCAAGAGCGAGGATGGCGAGACCGGGCTGCTTGAAGCACCACAAGGTAAAAGCTTCTTTACTCGAGGAGCGCCAGAAATTGCAGGGAAGAATAAGCCCGTTTTGGGGGGAAAAACACACAAAAGTGTGGTTGAAGATATCCACTGAGTGCAAGGAAATAAGTGCTAGACATATTTTGCTTTGGTTTTTTCTCACCCCCCTTTGGTTGCAGAAAGGGGGCGGGTTTTCCAATACTTGAAGGGCTGCCACAAAAAGAAGAGGGGTCATATTATTCTCCAAAGCAGCAGAGGGCAGGACAAGAAACAATGGTTGGAAACTAATCAAAGAGAAAAGCAACCTGGAATTAAGGAGAAACTTCCTGACAGGACAATTAACCAGTGGAACAGCTTGCCTTCAGAAGTTGTAGGTGCTTTATCACTGGAGGTTTTTAAGAAGTGACTGCACAGTCTGAAATGGTATAGGGTCTCCTGCTTGAGCAGGGGGCTGGACTAGAAGACCTCCAAGGTCCCTTCTAACTCTATTCTGTAATATATGTAAGAATATATAGAAGGGAACTTGGAGGTCTTCTTGTGTTTTCCTTAGGTTTTCCTTAACCTTAGGTGTGATTAAGGTATGTATATCTAGTTTTTTAGAGAGAGACAGAGAGAGACAGACAGACAGAGAGATAGACAGATGTCTAGTTTAATGAAAAGAAGGACTAGGGGTGACATGATAGTAGTGTTCCAATATCTAAGGGGCTGCCACAAAGAAGAAGAGGTCAACCTATTTTCCAAAGCACCAGAGGGCAAGACAAGAAACAATGGATGGAAACTAATCAAGGAGAGAAGCAACCTAGAACAAGAAATTTCCTAACAGTGAGAACAATTAATCAGTGTAACTACTTGTCTCCAGAAGTTGTGGGTGTTCCATCACTGGAGGTTTTTTAAGGAGAGACTGGACATTCGCTTGTCTGAAATGGTATAGGATCTCCTGCTTAAGCAGGGGGTTGGACTAGAAGACCTCCAAGGACCCTTCCAACTCTAGTCTATTCAATGTTTTGAGAACGAAAGGTAATCGCCGAAACAGCAACAGTTAACTCTCTGAATGGGGTGTGCAATGCGTTTTTGATATGGCACTTACAGCAGGATTGAAAGAAACAAAAGCAAGTCCTTAAATGACACAAAACTTTAAAGGGTTTAGGGTGAGATGCAGACTTGGATTTCTTCCAGCAGGCAGTCTCTCTTTTCAGGAGGAGGAAGACTGGATTCAATACCTTTTTAAAAATAATAATAATGGTAAAAATAAGGCGAATTCTTTTTGTAAGTCACTCAGGGTCACTTCAATAGTGAAATGTGTGGCATATAAAATTAATAAATTGACTAGTGTGTGTGTCTGGAGTGAGGGATTAAAGTTTAAGCAACTGAAAGTTCTGACTCCGCATGTTTTAAGATCGGCAACATTGTGTTGCTAAAGTGCAGACAGTTTGCAAGAACCAGGAGTGACTTTTTGGACAGGATTGTGAAATTTTAGCAGTTGGAAGCAAATTGTTGAACTCAAAATTCTTTTAAGTATATGGCACTTGCCTTTGGTTGGATCTCAAGATTCTGGTAAGAAAGAAAATAAAATCTACAATTGTGTTGATCTCTAGTGTCTACAATGAGGGGAGCAGAGAAAGGCCATTCAGACAAACATCTAGAAGTGGTACCAGTAGTTCAGGCCACTTTATACAGGGACCTCCCAACAACCCTGTGAGAGCAGAAAGAGACAGACTACTCCCAAGTCCCTAGTAACTTTGTCCGGTTGAGGGTGGATTCTTGACCCTTTAACCATTGCATTTATCACATTGGAGATGAGGTTAAGTTAGGCACGATAACAACAAAAACATGACAATATTGTGACTGCCTTTTTTTGTCCATGACATGACATGATACAGTTATAGAAAAGGGGCACTGTTTGTGGCATGACATTACCAAGCAATTTTTGTCATCCTGACAAAAGCAGCCAGCTCTTGCAGAAGCACATCACTTCATTAAGCTTGACTTTATTTGATTTAATTTAGACGCTGCCCCTCTCACCAATAAGGCAACTCTGATCGGCTTACAAAGAGTAAAAAAAATAAATATCAAAACAATTACAACTTTAAAAAGCTCTATAAGTTTGCTTTAGTTTTCTGTAAAACCACTGTTCATATATATAAATTTACCACATTTGCATCACATTTATTAATGTATTCATAAAGGAGCAGCTCTGAGAATCATTTGGACAACCTGAAATATATTTCATCCAGGATCCTTAAGTCTATCAATACTAAATATAGAAACAAACAGCTTTTTAAAGGGTTGTAGGGCATTTACATCCCACTTGTTGAAACACTAAATAGTACTGCTTATGCTACGTATGATTTCAACTACCTAAAATAAGTGGTGTTTACATTCAGATCAGGAGTTGCCAATATAAAAAAAAAACAGTATAATCCTTTCCAGCTGCCTTTCAACCCCACCTTCTACATCTGGATAATTGCAGGGTGACATTCTGGCATTAGTACCATCTGCATATCAGGCTCACCATGCCCTTTCTGGGTAATTTCATATTTATCTAATATGAATATCACTATGTTGGTACAACCACACATTCTGAAAACTGCAAGCTCTATCACTTAAGTTAGTTGTACGATCAGAAATTGCAGAGTTGTTTTTTGAGGCTAAAATATGAAGGCCCAGAAAGTTTCAGGAAAAGCTTACCACATTCCTTGTTTTGTTTTGTTTTGTTTTGTTTTGTTTTGTTTTGTTTTGTTTTGTTTTACCTCATATTTCCTCCCCTCCCACCCCAGGACTTCCCGTTTCTTGTTGTAGCATAGAGTATTTAGTGGAATTTGGTTGCCAATTCATATGTACTATCTGTTATACAAAATATTATTATTCATACTGTTTGTGAAAATATGTTAATTTAAAATGAGAAACTTGTTTTAAATTCATCCCCTCTTGAGAAGTGAATTAAGTTAACCCATATTTATAGATATTCAGAGATGCTAAATTGCTGCAGATTGTTGTGTTTAGAGGTTACTTTGCATTATACTGTCATATGTTTCACTCTAGACCCATGTATTTTTAATTATTTACTATGCTGGCATGGAATTTTTCCTTCATAAAATATTTATTTTAAATAACTATGTCATTGTAAACAAATATGCCATTGTTTGCAAACCAGATGTGATGGTCTTGTTGGAAAATTTATGTGAAAATGAGTCATTTCTCATACAATCAACAGGCATTGACTTCAGGAAGGTTGACGGGATCAACTAAACTGACAAACAGGAAAAAACAGTAAGAATATCTTCATTAATGATGATGATAATGATGCTATTTGTTCAATCATGTCCAATTCTTGGTGATTCTGTGGATCAGCTCTTTCTACATTTTCCAATCTTGTATGGCTCTTTCAATTTTTTTATGCTCTGGCTAATGTCAGCTTTGATGGTGTCTAGCCACCCTGGTTTTTCACAACCTCGCTGATCATTCCAAGCCTAACTGCCCTTTCTAGTAAATTTGATGGCATGACATAGCTGAAAAGGTGAAATTTTGTGATGTTTCCTTCCAGGAATATGTCTGGTTTTATTTGCTCCAATGCTTGCTTATTTGTCACTTTTGCTGTCCCAGGAATGCACAGGAGTCTTTACCAATAATCTTCATTAGTATATATTGATATTATCATTGGCATGTAAAGCAGCTAATTGTTAGTATTCTAGGTCAGAGATGAAGCTATACTTATGTGTCCTGATCATTGGCTGTGTTAGATTAAAATGCTAGGATGAAATCCAAATCCAATATTTCCAGGACTGTTACTTCCCCAGGCTTGCTACTGATATCGTTCCTATTATCTAGCAAAATCCCAGTTTTTGTAGATAACAAAGGCATTTAAGAAGCTTAAGATTCATTAACAAAATATGTTTCGCCCCATCATTTCTTTGTGGCTCTTCCAAGTGATAAAAGTGATGAAGAACTGTAGCAGCCGTGTTCAACTTTAATCTCTCAAGCTATACTGACACTGGCAAAGATGCAATCATAATATATGTTGAGAACAGGGCACCAAACTGGAGAAGACTGTAAAGAGTCTCCTATGTCCATAAAACCTGTACCTTTCAAGATTCTAAACCCATGATGGCGAACTTATGGCACGCGTGCCACAGGTGGCACACGGAGCCATATCTGAGGGCACATGAGGCGTTGCCCTATGTCAGCTCCAGCGGCATGTGCGCACTGGCCAGCTGATTTTTGGCCTTCCGGAGGGCGGGGGAGGCCGTTTTCACCCTCCCCAGGCTTCAGGAAAGCCTCCGGAGCCTGTGGATGGCGAAAAACGGACCTAACGGGTCTACCAGAAGTTCGGAAATGAACTTCTGGTAGGCCCATTGGGTCCGTTTTTCGCCATCCACAGGCTCCAGAGGCTTTCCTGAAGCCTGGGGAGGGTGAAAAACGGCCCAACGGGCTTACCGGAAGTCCGGAGGCTTCAGTGAGGCCTGCACACATGCGCGGGGGGTTGTGCGCGCATGCGCTGGGGACAGGGCATTGCATTATGAGTGTGGGCACACACGCGTGAGCTATTGCGTGCGTGTGAGCCCTTTTGGCACCTGAGCAAAAAAAGGTTCGCCATCACTGTTCTAAACTATCCAGAAAATCTTGATAAGTACACAATACTATCTGCTATAGATAGTCCTCTTCTTGATAAGCGTGTTTATGTAGTACACAATGTAGAATGCTTGAAAAGATATTACAGTACCTTCAGACTATTTGTTCTAATATAATTGCTTACAGAGCTGGTTCTGCAATTGAATTTTAGTATGTCTAATTTCCTAATAATAAATGTTATTTTATTTACTGTATTTAAATCCCACCTTTATTATGTTTACAAATAACATGAGGTGGCAAACATATCAAATGCACCTTCCTCCTCCTATTTTCCCCACAACAATAGCACTGTGAGATGGGTTGGGCTGAGAGAGAATGACTGGCCCAAAATCACCCCACCGGCTTTCATGGTTAAGGTGGGACATGAACTCACGGTCTCTGTTGTGGCCCGCCGGCAACCCGTGCAGCTGGTTGCGGACTCCGACAGCGAAGAGGCTGTTGTGGTGATGCAGCTGCGGCCTGTGCAGCTGGTACCCGAGTCGGACAGTGAGGTTGGTGTGGACTCGGTGCCAGAGGCAGGGATGCAGCCAGGGCCTTCAGAACCTCCAGAGGCTCCCATCACTGACGAGGAAGAAGAGGAGGAGCCTATTCTGAATGCACGGGCACGCAGAGCTGTCAAGAGGCAAGAATGGTTACTCAGGAGGAGGTCTCCTCGGGAGTAAGACTTTGGGCTAATTGGCCACGCCCTTAGCCTATTTAAGTAGTGACCACACTCAACCACATTGCAGGAAACAACTTCGTTCAATCCACGTATTAATTTGGGCTTCCTGTTCAGCTCTTGATTAAAGTCGGCATTCTTTTTCCTGTTCTTAGTTCTGGGCTTTCTGCCAACTTCAGTAAGTTCTCGTAGCTCTTATCAGTTACGCCTAATTTGTTTGTGCTTCTTGGATTCTTTGTGCTGGGACTCTTGCCAACTGTTAAGACGTTAATTAACAGTTGGTGCACTGAAAGGACTACTTTATGATTTATGGATTTTAACCAATACGACTGCTAAAAGAGCATTAGTAATTTAAAGAATATTAAACAAGGTTTGCAGGTTGCTTGTGTTGTGTTGTTTGTTTCGGCAGCTGGGACAGAACAGTCTCCCACTTTCTAGCCTGGTGTCTTAACCATTAGATCAATAATTAGAAATTATTCTTTGGTAGCCTGTTGAACAGTTTATCGGGATATCATTTCTATATTTCAGGATTGCTCCAAAAAAAGTGGCATATACAGAATCTGATGCTGGCTATTCCCTGTATTCCACAGATTCAGAGGATCAGGTAAAAAGAGAATGTGATGCAAAAATCTATCCTGAGAATTTTGTTCGCAACCTTTTCATCTATGTTATATTTTATAACTCATACAGGGTATCATAGATGTACATTAATTAAAATGGTTTAATTAAAAGTAATATTTATATTTATCCAATGCAGATTAAAGTTTACATGGAAAGGGGAATGCCAGATGTTCGAGCTGGTTTTAGGCTAAGGAACATGAGATATTGCTGATCCACAATAGATAATTGGGTGGCCAAAGTATACCAAAAAGAAATTAGCATGTGCTTCACTGACTTTAGAAAGGCCTTTACTACGTGAACCAAGTCAAACTGTGGAATGTCCTTAAGAAAATAAGAATCCCAGAACATCTCATTTCCTCATATGACGTCTATACAGGTAGTCCTCAACTCACAACAGTTCCTTTAGTGACCATTCGAAGTTACAACGGCACTGAAAAAAGTGACTTATGACCATTTTTCACACTTACGACCATTGTAGCATCCCTCTGGTCATGTGACCTACATTCGGATGCTTAACTGATTCACATTTATAACTCTTGCAGTGTCCTGGAGTCATGTGATCACCTTTTGCAACCTTCTGACAAGCAAAGTTAATGGGGAAGCCGGATTCACTTAACAACCATGTTACTAACTTAACAACTGCAGTGGTTCTCTTAACAAATGTGGCAAGAAAAGTCATAAAATAGGGCAAAACTCACTTAACAAATTTCTCACTTAGCAACATAGGTTTGGGGCTCAATTGTGGTTGTACGTTGAGGACTACCTGTTTACAGGACAGGGAGCGATAGTCTAGAGCCAGCAAGGTGAAATAGGTCAGCAAAGGAGTGAGATAAGGCTGCACGCTCTTTTTGTTTCTGCAACATATGTGCTTTATGAAAAGTGAAAATTAGAAGTAGGCTAGAAAGAGTATTAATGTTTTTGAATTTGGATTTTGGCAAAAACCTCTGAGAATACCATGGATAACTAAGAATTGTTTGTATACGATAGCCATGCATGCGTTAAAAGGAATTTTGAGTTTTTTTGTTTAGTACATGTGTATTAAACAAAAATTTTGTTTAGTACACAATATTTATGTGTTCCTTTTCTAGATTGCATAATCTTAAACATTTGATTTCAACCATACAATTGAATACTATAAACAATTTGAAGTTTCATCAAAGTCAGATGCTGGAACTCAAATAATTTAATGGAGGAATGTTTTTATTGCTAGAATATTCACTAGCTTTGAGAATAAAGATAAATTAATGAGCTTGTTTCCTATGCTAGAAACTGCTGTTTGTAATCTTCTTAATATCTTTTCTGAGGTTGCAAATATTCATCATGGCCTTGATCGCTGTGCATCTTTGTTAAGGGACATTCTTCAGAATGAGTCCCAAGGTAACAATCGTTTTCATTACTTGAATATAAAGTTCATATCCTTGATAGCTTACCTTGTGGCTTAAATGGTATTTTTTCAAATGATGCTAGGAATGGCGGGCAGCTCTCAAAAAGAAGTGAAAACAACTACTTTCAGAGCAGCTTCCAGACCTTTGCTGAATAAAATGGGTGGTGCTAAAAAGAGAGGTGTAAAGAAAAAAACTCTTTCAGCAAATGTGCAAAAAGAAACAGGTATGCACTTTTTCTTTAAATTTAATTTTTTTAACCATGCATTTATCTCATTCATTCATCATTCATTCATTCATCATTCTGCTTCAATTACGTAATAGTTATAGGATGTAATTTTTGCCTCCAAAACCTGAATGTCTGGTTTTGTCTATAGATAACATACCATTGAAAATACTCAATAGGGTTTTTTTTACAATTTGTCTCATGAATGTGTGCCTTCATTCACCAACTGAATATATTTTGTATTTATCGGAAGGGGTTAAGCAAGAATGTTAACCTAAATGTAAATCACCATATAACAGTCATAATTCTTGGTTTATGTCTTACCAAAAATAATGATAGTTTCTGCTTTATAAACATGTTACTTCAAGATTTTTAACCATAGCTACAAATCCATAGCTATATTTATTTAAAAAAAAACTTGCAACAACAGGATTCTCAGACCCAAACAATTAGTTCTGCATCTGGATAATATTAAAGGTATTAACAAGCTAAACATTTTCCATTCTGGGGTTTGTTTGTTTGTTTTTTGCAGCATCTGAGTTAAATAGAAAGGTAGTTTCAGGTAATGAAACTGCTGCTGAAAAAGATGTAACTCCTCTAAGCACCAAACAAGCCTTTGTTGTTAAATCGATTCATGGACCTTGCACTCAGCATTCTCCTGTAATGCACCAGAAATTGTGTGAGCATGCACAGTCCCAAATGCCTCTGTTAAATAGCCACACTCCAGTGAAATCCAGCAATATTCCTGATGTCCCACTTTCCATCATTCCTGAAGAGGGTAAGTGGGGAAGCAGTTTGGCTGTCGTTATGCACTGTGTTCATTTGTTCAAATTAACCTTAGTGTTGTTAACTGTTTGGCGATTGTCCTCCTTTTAGCAACGTATCAACCTGCTACAGCATTCAACGGCCATTTACCTACCTCCACGCCAGCACTATCCCCACAGCAGGCAGTTAATCCTTCTGCCGTTCACCCTGTAAGTACCCTCCTTCTGCTGGAAATAAATGGTCAAATTTGTATTCCCTGTTTTATCCTAAACATGTTGCTAAGAGCAAAATGTTAAAATAGAACTGCTGTAAAGCAATGCACACTAGTCATGACTGAACTTGTGATTGAATTTGGGGTTGGGTAAAGAAAAAAGGCACTTGAACTTCAGTTCCTTTGGGCTTTCGTCCACAATTTGAGCAGATACTGTATCTTTATCTTCAGATGAGAAGCAACAGGGATACATTTTATTTTAAATTCAACATGCTCTCTTAAGCAGAAATCCAGCTGTTCCCAGTACCCAAGTTGTTTTGAAGCCCTTTGTATTTATTCATTTGTTCTTGAGTGTTTGCTTTTCCCCCCAGTTTGTCTAAATTCTGCAACTTCTCAAAAATGTGCAAAATGAATTTGCTGGTTACCTCTTCTAAAATTTCTCTTCAGTTCTGATCATTACAATTGAAGGAAATGGGGGAGAGGTAGCAAAACTATTTTAAAAATCAAACACTTGCCTATTCCCATTTTCTCTATTCCATGTCATCTATTTTTGCCCTGGACACAAAAATCAAGTCATTGTTATTTTCTTTGTTGTACACAAGAGTAAAAGAGTCGTGCTATTGTAGAAGAACCAGCATTTTTCAAAGTTCTCTTTAATTTGCAACAGTACTGAAATTCCTATACATATTTGCCATTTCTTACCAAGTTTAATTAGTTACTAAAGAAGACTGTCTCCTAGCATGCATTATTCTCTGGGTATTGGACCGTTGTCATATTGTTTAATACCAACTTGTTTGCTCATGCAGTAGGTGCTTAAGGTGGGGAAAACTTTACACTCCATTCCCTTTTAAAATTGTAATTAATTGTAAGAATGTAATTTGAATTGTAATTAACTTACAAGAATATAAGTTCAATATGATTTCAGCATGGAAGAACATTGCTTGTGTATGTATACTTGTCACAGGGCCTTCCTGTGGACACCTGCAGCCAGTGTGTCTCACGAATGGGGCCGGTCCTTGTATCCGGAGGCTTCAGGACTTCCGCTTCTATGGTTCAGACGCAACCGTCAGCTTTGTGCTCTGCTCCACCCCACATGGCTCCCTCTGGTCCAAGCAACCTCCCATCCTCAGCCATCCTCGCTCCATCTCCTGGCAGAGAGGCCGTGTCAGAAGGAATCCACAAAGAACAGTTTAATGAGGCAGAGTTGATCAGATGCATTCAGGCACAGCTGGCTCTGTTGCAGGCACGGGAAAGGGAGCGTGAGCTGAAGGAGGCTGTCAGAAATTGCCCAGATGTTGACCCGGTGCAATCCAAGCCACCCATTTCCAAAGAACCGGAGATAACTGAAGAATACAATGAAGGCACTTTAAGTGAAGAGGATACCTTAGATGGCATTGATATGGCACCTGTGAGAGATACAAGCTGCCAAACTAGTTTCAGCACAGAAATCTTAAAGCCTCAAAAAAACAGCCTGCAGAAAAGAGTCCAAAAAGTGAAAACTGTGAAGTATCTTTTGGCAGAGCTCAAGGCTTTGCTAACTGACCATGGTAATATGATTGTTCTTATTATGATTTGCTGAGAGGGACACTTTGTGACTTGTGAATATGATCAGTCCCCAGGTGGCCTACTAGTGTCACTTGCTGACTTGGTTAGAGATGGTTCTAAGGTGCTCATATCGTGTGCTTTGGTGTAGTAGCTAAGGTGCTGGCCTAGAAACCAGGAGAGGCTGAGTTATAGCCCTTCTTTAGGCATGAAAGTCAGCTGGATGACTTTGGGCCAGGCTCCCTCCCTCTCCCTCTCCCTCCCCCTCTCTTTCTCTTTCTCTCCCTCTCCCTCTCCCTTAGTTCAATCTAGCTCACAAGGTAGTTGTGGAGAAAATATGCAGGAGTACAAGTAGTCCTTGACTTACAACAGTTTTTTTAGTGACCATTCAGAGTTACAGCGGCACTGAAAAATATGACTTATGACCATTTTTCACAGTTACGACCATTGTAGCATCCCCAGGATCACATGATCAGAATTCAGATGTTGGTCCATGTTTATGACAGTTGTAGTGTCCCAAGGTCATGTGATCACCTTTTGCAACCTTCTGACCAGCAAAGCCAGCAAAGTCAGTGGGGAAGCAAAATTCACTTAACAACTGGGTTACTAACTTATCAGCTGAAGTGATTCACTTAACTGTGGCAAGAAAGATTGTAAAATGGGACAAAACTCAACAGATATTTCACTTAATAACAGAAATTTTGGGCTCAATTGTTGTTATAAGTTGAGGACTACCAGTATTAGGGATGTTCACTGCTTATATAAAGGTGAGATAAAATGATAATGATATTGTCATCATCATATGAGAGCAACTCACTTACCATAGAAAAAGTGTTCAGTTTAATGTGAGTAGAAAACACTGCCAAACATGGCAACCTCAAAACAAACTCTGATCAAACAGCAGTCTTTTGATAAGTTAGCATGCTGAATTAAATATATTCTTTGATCATTTTTATCTTGCTTTGCAGCAAAATAGCCAATGTAATGGTTAAGTTGTTGAACTAAAATCGAGGAGATCCAAATTAAAGTCCATCCTCAAAATGGAAGCACTGTGGGTGCCTTTAGGCCAATCACGACCGCTTAGCCCAACCTACCCCATGTTGTTACATCAAGAAACACAAACTTGTTATTAATGCAAAATAAGCTTCTGTTTAACTTTCCTAATTTGATTTCCTTATTTTGAGATTACTTGTAATCTTATCAAAATAATTTTGGGTTATTTGTTGATTTAATAATCTTGTTTAAATCCATCCATCATAAATCACTTTCTAGTAGATATGACAATTGCAGCATTTTTAAAAACTTGATGAGGATTGGAAATAGGCAATTACAAACATTAACTTTGCTCCTGTCTTGCCCTGCTCTGGGCAAATGCTAAAATCTACCATGAGGATTTTATATCGACAAAACATTGGTCTTTCATGGTCTGCAAAAATGAATCATCATAGAAGTAAAGATTCTTGAGATTTTAGTCTATATTGTTGGGTCATGTTTCCAATCTTACGTTTTGTTCAAGAAGTCACAGTTCTGTGATGTTTTTACCATTCTGAAATAAAAAGTATAAGGCAGTGAGGGAGTGTTGAAGCCTCAAATATAAGAACTGTCAATGCTATAAATGAAACCTGTCACATTTCCTGGTCCTCATCTTAAAGCAACCTATTTGAAGAGTGGGCCCTGTTTTATATATTTTATATGGCAGTTGACGGAGAAACCTAACATAGATGCCATGAATCATGCACTTGGAAACCTGCTCAGCCCGTTCATATTAGGATGATAAACTTGATTGTCTACAATAATGCTTTCTGAAGAATGGCTATTTGAGTATCTGTGAAAATACATTTTTTCTTGTTTTCCTCTCTCTCACTGAAGATCCAGAAACGTTAGGGGTGCTAGATGAAATAGATGACACCACGTCACTCTTGCCCGCAGCTGTTGAGAATACAAATGTACAAGCTGAAATAGCACTTGCCCTTCAGCCTCTCAGAAGTGAAAACGCGCAGTTGCGCAGGTCAGTAAACAAGAGAAAAACATGGTACTTAAGGCGACAGTGGTGGTTCGCCAGATTGCAAATTCAATCCAATTATAATACAGTGAGCATTGTGTTGGGATTCTGAATACATAGATACTTTTCTATTTTGGCTTGATGTCAAGCACTTTTAAAAAATTGAAAATCAAATATCACATCTGGACTGAATCCATATCTTGAGCACAGCAACAAATCTACTCCCAGATTTTCCTCTTCTCTTCTCAGAATAAAGCTGAATCCAGGGCACATTCTGACAATGGCAGATATGCGATAAAAGGGGAGGGAGGCTTTGGTGTTTGACTGTATATATTATGCTGGTGAGAAGAAAAGCGGCACCACCACATTCAATGACTGAGGTCTGTCCTCAGTTCAGAGTCATCCATGTAGTGAACCACCCAAGTTGCTGCAGTTTTAACTTTCCAGACAAGTAACAAGAACATGGAGATAGAGTTGTTCAGGCCCCAATTGGATAGTCCAGCAGCTGCTCAGGAAGATGGAAGGAGAGCAAGGTGGGGGTGAATGCCAATCACACTGCTTTCAAAGAGGTTATTTCCTACATAGCATTTTCAGCTTTTGGGAACATTGTGGAAGTGAGTGAGCATCCAAGCACCAGTCATGCCAGATTTAGAGGGAGTTGCAATCAGGCTTGGGAGACACCAGGGTGACTGCTATCTGAAGATGACAACAGAATGAGTATCAAGATTTGGGAGAATAATATCCTCCATCTGCAAGTGGCCAGCCGATTCTACTTTTCTCAAGAGACTTGAAATAGATCCTATATGGTCAAGGAGTAGGGTTTTTTAAGCCTTTGGTTTGAAGTGTGGGCTGGTGGGGAGGAAGGTCGTTGCAGTGGCTGGACTTTAACCGCTTTCTCAGTTATACACCCACACACATATCTGATGGAGAAGGGGAATTTAGGCCACAAGGAGATTCCATCCACCAAGAACAGACTTGATTTTCTTAACTCAAGAAGTTAGGAAATGGTTCGCTTCCAGACTCAAGAAGTGGGCCATTTCAATTGGATCCAGCCCTTTAAGTGGGTTGGGAGAGTTTTATACAACCGCACTAGAAAATGGGAGGCAGGATTTTAATATGAACAGGCCAATTATCCCCATGGAAGCTTTCTGCCAAAAGAAGGTGATTACTGGAGAAAGAACGTTTATCTCAGGATGGGCAAACTTTACTTTTTTTCAGTCAAAGTGAGGAAAAAGTGCTGGGTGGGGGCACTTTTAAAACTGCATCCAAGTAACAAATATATTTATTAACAAAGTATTTGTTTAAAAATCCCTGCCTCTTATTGTAGACAACTGAGAATTTTGAACCAACAGCTGAAGGAACAAAACAGAGCTGAAAAGGAATGTAGCCTGGATAGCAACTTGGAAGGTAAGTAGCAAGGTATAAACGTTTAAGCATGTATTAAACTCACTTTCAATAGCGTCTGAGAACTGGAAATTTGACATATTTCCAGGAACAGTTTTTCTTTTCTGGAATATGGACTGATTCTGTGTGCTTCTTTGTACTTAGTTATTATATTAGTTATATTAAAGCCACACATCATACACGGTTCCCCTCTTCTCTCATTCCTACTTTTATCCTCATATTGTGTTTGTGGCCCACAGTAGCACTGATGGCATATTTTAAGGCCAACCAGCATTTTGATTCCAAATGTGATAATTGTGTGTTCTCTGCAAAGATGATGTAAATATTTTATTAAAAGTTCAGCAAAGGCTAGATCTCCAGGCATTCTTCTGGGTGAGTGAAATGCTTCAGATTGGAAAGAGAATGAAATTAACACTCTGGCCCCACTGTTTTTTCTAATTTACATGAATCTCAGATCTCAAAGAATTCTGTATTTATATATGTCTAACTGTGAGTGCAGCTGGCCAAACATACTGGGACTGGGTTGTATTCTAGTCATGGGTTGTATATAGAGAGATACTCAAGTTCAAGTAAATGCAAGTATTCATCAGAGTTTTAGATGGGTGTATGATGATTAGAGAAAATAGAAGGAGACTGCAGGTATGACCTTATTCTTCACCCAGTTTAAAAGCCTCTTTGTGTTTGGATACGAACAAAGCAATAATATCTACTAATAGCTTTTTATAAATTACCTTCAGAGTAACTATAGTCCTTGACTAGAAACCTTGCTAGTAATAGAGAATATGAATATCTGCCAGATGCATTGAAAACAGCAAAAAGAGTAGTTGATTGTCACTTGTCATACTGTCTTGTATTGAATGTCATTGTATCATTCCAGAGATTAGGCATAAAATATTGGCTGCATAGTATTTTATACTGTTTTACTACCTCCCTCTCATAAAACGCAAGGTGATGTACCGAGAAATATAATAACAATAAAGTACAACCATAAATCCTCAACCATAAAAGAGCCTGCAATTTATTATTCATGATACATACTGCTAAAAGTTGCCTCCTCCCCCCAGGCAATAAATACCCATTATTGCTACCGCCTTCTGAAATGCCAGAAGTCTGGAGTCAGGTGTATTGCTGGAGCAATGTATTTCATGCAGACTTAAGAGCCCTACAGTAACACATCTCAGAGGTTAGAAGAAAGTGCCTTCTTTTTTCAGTGAAACAAGTGAAATATTTGTCCATGGAGCATATTTCTGAAAGAACTCGATGTTTTTCCTCCCATAGTTGTGTCCCTCCAGTCTTTGAATATGACATTGCAGAGTCAGTTGAATGAATCCATGAGAAGCATTGAGTTGTTGCAGGATAAAAATGAAGAATTCATTAAAATCCTAGAAAGCCAAAAAGAGGAAAATAAAAGGCTAACTAGACAAATCCACGAGAAAGAACAAGAGCTGCTTGAAAAGAAACAACAGCGTGATATTGACTCAACCAAACTCAAAATCGGTGCGTAAGTTGGCAAATTTTTGGGAGGCGGGTCCAAACTTTGTGCATTTATCATGGAAATTAAATTTCATTGGTTATTAATATATTCTAGAAGCAGATGAAATGTTGACCAATGTGAAGACTTACCAGTACAGGTTAGAAGCCACTGAGAAAGAAAACCAGATTTTGGGCATAACATTGCGTCAGCGAGATGCAGAAGTGAATAGACTGCGTGAATTGACCTGGTACTGTTAACCTTGTTTATTTCTCTTAGTGTTTCAAATCCACTTAGCAAAATTGTACACTGCCCCAGAGATTTAGAACAATAAATTGAGAAATGCATCTTTGAAAAAACATTGAAAACCTCAATACATTTAGATTGGGGGAAGGAAAAGCTACCAAATGGAATAATATTTGATTTAATTTAATTTAATTTAATTAATTGTATTTCTATGCCACCCAACTCCCGAAGGACTCTGGACTCTTTATTTCACATTCTAAACACTTGGACAATATCTCAGAATTATTGGTGGAGGATGGGAAATATTACTTATTTTACTAATACATGAATTCTCGATATAATAGTCAGCCACAAGGTGGTGGCAGTGACTCATGCAGAAAATTGAAACCTGATTTATTGAGAAAAAGAGAAAACTTTTGTAATAATAGTGTATATTAATACTATTACGTTGTGGATTTTAGTCCCTATTTTATTTCCAATAGAGGTATATTAATTAATGCTGTCAAGTGGTGTTATAATACTCCAAGGCTCTCACAGTGCACATTGTAGCCCCAGTTAGATGGAAAATCCTCTCTGGAAGTGATCCTGCATACAGTTCTTTATTTTGACTCAAACACTGAGGATTTGTTAATGAAGCCTATTCTAAAGGTTACAATATTAGCAATTGTAGAGGACTAGTAGAAAAGCTGAAGGAAGCGTTTGCATTAAACGGAAGATGGCTTTAATTATGTCTGATAGTGAGATACATAATCAAATATGATTAAAGGACCAGATTATCTTGTATTTACTTTTTTTTATAAAACAGAAACATTTCATGTCATAACTCTGGTTTATAAACTAATTTATGAAATTGTTTTTAGTCGTGGTCCACCTTAAATTTCAACCTTATTTTGTTCTCTTGAAGATCAGCATAGGTAATTCTCTACAGGTGGTGTGGTGTTAAGATGTTAGATAAGGAACTCCTAAAGGAGAGGCAAAATAAAAAATAAATTTTATAAATAAATAGACTAATATATATGATTTATCGTTCTATGAGAAAGATGGGGAATTGTGAATAGTATAAATTCTTTACCTGCTGTTTTTTGCCCCTAGAGTGCCTGGCCCACATTCAACAGGAAAACCACAAATTATTGGCTGAAAATTTTCCCATGTGCTTTAGCTCCAAAAAGGTGCAAAATATTTTTGTTAAAAATCTACTTCTTGCACTACAATACCATGAAGCAGCAAAACAATGCTTGAGAACCACTTCCACCACCATCTGGGCATCTCTCAATACATTTTCTCCAGCCCTCAGTGATGGGAAAAAAAATAGAAAGAAAATAGCAATAGCAATAGCACTTAGACTTATATACCGCTTCATAGTGCTTTACAGCCCTCTCTAAGCGGTTTACAGAGTTAGCATATTGCCCCCAACAATCTGGGTCCTCATTTTACCCACCTCAGAAGGATGGAAGGCTGAGTCAACCTTGAGCCGGTGAGATTTGAACCGCCGAACTGCAGCTAGCAGCCAGCTGAAGTAGCCTGCAGTGATGCACTCTAACCACTGCGCCACCTCGGCTCATAAAAAGAAAAGAGCAGCTCTGGCTGTAAAATGGTTTTCTCCTCAGTGGAATGTACTTAGAGTCCTGATGCTTCAAGTATCAATTAGATTATACCCTGACTCAGGGATGGGTTTCTCTTACCTTCCCTACCGGTTCGGAAGTGCGCGTGTCGCATCACATCTGGGTAATGACCCTCTGTGCATGTGCAGAAGCCTTTGTGCATGTGCAGAGGGTTCGTTGCCAGCCGCTTTCAAGCAGCGGTGACTGGGGAACCGGTTCGGGGGCGTGGCAAGCCGGCCATTACTACCGGTTCAGCGAATGGGGCCAAATTTCTGTCACCGGCTCGCGCGAACCGGTCCGAACCGGTAGCAACCCACCACTGCCCTGACTCGAATACATATCCGTTCAGAAATGAGCCCAATTAGTGGTGCTAAGATTGTGCCTTGGATTTTCAAATATGTACAAGCCTTTACACCTTTGTCTCGTTTTGACATCATGTCTTGACATCTGTGCTTTACAGGGCTCTTCAAGGGAGTATGTCCAAACTACTGTCAGACCTCACCGGGGATATGGTGAAGCCCAGACAAGTCAGCAGTCTATCGAAAGCTCTCTTGGAAATTCACGAGAAACAGTTGCAGCCTGATGCATACCCTCTAAGTGATTCCATAATAAACTATCTAAAAAAATTAGAAATGGATCCTGTTCCGACCAACATGGAGCCCCTCTTAAGTGAGGGTCAGATGAAGGAGCCCAAGGAAGTATTGGATTTGAGGGCAGATGAGCATCCTGCCCAAGAGAGTCAGGTGGTAGCAGAGGAAACTGTGGCTTCAAGAAATCTTTCTGTCTTCCAAAAGCTTGATGCAGAAGCAGCCAGCTGCTTAAGCACTTTAGGGAGTCATGAGCTGGATGAGACTATTTACATTCCACTGAGTAGCAGTCCATCTCAGAAACCAGCCACAGCAGCTGAAAGGAAGACAGTCATACAACAGAACCCAATTCCCCACAAACTGGAGTGTGACTCTAAGCAGCCAAGCAAGCTTGGGATGCTGAGCAACACCAAGACCGGTGATAAATTCTATGGTAGCTTTGGTCGAAAAATGACTGTTGAAAATAAATCTGAAACTCTGGGGAGGATAGAGAAGCTGGAAAGCGAGAGACTCCAAATGCAGCCAAAAGAAAGAACTAATGGGTCTGCTAATGTGATTTTGAACAATCCAGACAGACTTCAGCCTGATAAACACTGTTATGCTCAAAAAGGAAATGGGCAGAAGAACCCTGGAATTTCTGCTTCTGACTCCAGTTTTTCAACTCTTGACTGGATGTCAGGAAAATCTGAGTGGACTATATCTTCCTTTTCAACGTTCACATCCAGAGATGAAGAAGACTTCAAAAATGGATTAGCAGCCTTGGATGCCAACATAGCAAGACTGCAAAAGACGTTGCAGAATAGCTTGAAAAAACAAGGAGACTTTGAAAATACTTCAATAGTTCAGAATAACTAGGGAAAATGTACTTTTTAAAAAGCCTAGTGATTTGTAACCTTTTTTTTTATTCTTTGTATAAGTAAGTTACAGTATCTTTCAAAACTTTGTCAGTTAATATCTTGCTAATAAATTAACAGCTGTTAATTAAAAGGCTGTTTCATCACTGAAAACTTAAAATAAATCAAGGGTGAATCTCAAATGGATCTGCAAATTTTAATATTTAAAGATACACGATTGCTTTGAAATGTATTATTAAAGGAATAGAATATGTTTTTCTTGTGGCTTTCATGAATGTTTGATAAAGGCCAAACAAAAAGTGTATAATATTTTTCTAGAATGTGCATATTGGAAATAAGTTGCCATGGATGTAATAATAGAGAAGTTTTAATTTTACAACCTGTTGATTTGGCTAATAAGATTTTGGTCTTAAATGCAGTCTTGCAAATACTTATTGCCTTTTCATATTTATATGCTTAGAATCAGAGATGGGAGAGGCCAAATATTTCATCTAGTCCACAAATGTTTGCAGACACATGCACTCACATACTCCATGCAGGGTTCTCTACAGATGATTTTTGCAAATTGTGCAAAAGATGATTATCTCTCTGAAGACTTCTAATAAAAGAGAACTCACTATGTCATGTAGCAGCCTCTTCTACTGACTTGACAGCTTGTATTATCAAGATACTCCTCCTGATATTCAACTATGAACATCTTTTCTTGTACTTTGTTGGTTTTAGTTCTACCCTCTAAGTCAATAAAGTCCACTCCTTCTATGTGACTTAAAATATTTGAAGATTGTAATCATATCTGCCTTGTCACCGGCTAATCCTTTCAACCCAAAAGTGCCTTAAACAGTGCTTCCGACATGAATGGGACAGAGATCATATCTGCCTTTGGTCG
The DNA here is from genome assembly GCA_003457575.1 of Thermophis baileyi. Lineage (NCBI taxonomy): Eukaryota > Metazoa > Chordata > Lepidosauria > Squamata > Dipsadidae > Thermophis > Thermophis baileyi. The sequence continues at coordinate 3,442,511 of QLTV01001495.1, forward strand.
TTTTTCTGTAGGTTAAAAAACATCCCAATCCTTTGCCCTTCCTGTGGCTTGGTTTCCAGACCTTTCTCCATCTGGACGATTCCCCTCTGAATTTTCTCCAGTTTTTCGTCTGATTGAAGCTTGGTGCTCAGGATCAGACACAATTTCTGGAGGCTGGAACTAAAGCACAATACAATTTCTTCCAGCAAACTGGACTCTTATGTTTCTGCTAAATGCATTTATCATTTTATCATCTGCATCAAACTGCTGGCTAATTTTAATTTCTAGTCAACAAGGACCCTCAGATCCCCTTCATAATATATGACTACCAAACTCCTTCCTATATTTGTGCCTTACATTTCTCATACCCATTTTTATTTTATATATCTTCCACCCTATTCCCATTAGCTCACTGTTCTAAGACTGTTTAGATCTTTTAAAATTTCAACCACTCCTCCCAATTTTGTATCATCTGCAGACTTTATAAGTATTCCCTTAACTCCAGGTGATTGATAAAAATGTTGAATAGCTGAGGACAGGATAGCCCAATGGCACTCCATTCAGCAATTCCACTGCAGCTTAAATAGAGCAGTTAATAAATGCTTTTAGAGTTTAGTAATTTAGTCAATAGTGAGTCCATCTCCCAATAGTATCATCTATTTCATATTTTATGAAAGAGCGTTAGAAGGCACCATGTCAAAGGCTTTGCTGAAGTCCAAGAAGTGAATGCCCATGCCTACTGATCTACTAAATCCCTTACAAAAGGGATTGTTTTGAGAACCTGTTCAGTCTAGTGGTTAAGGCACCAGGCTAGAAGCCAGGAGACTCTCTTAGGCAAGAAAGCTCTCTCAGCCCAACTCATCTCACAGGATTGTGGGGAAAATGCCGGGGGTGGGGGGAGAAGGAGTAGTAGTGTGTTAGCAACTTCCAGTTATTTATAAATATAATAAAGTGGATAGAAATAGATAGGATATAGAGATGGATGGATGGATGGATGGATGGATGGATGGATGGATGGATGGATGGATGGATGGATGGATGGATGGATGGATGGAT